>JAMZEH010000055.1:21397500-21655000 GCA_024699665.1 Ostrea denselamellosa
TTCGAATATGAATGAAAATGATTATTGTTAATAGATAAAATGTCGTAGATGTATCTAAATGTTGAGTTGGAAGCCAATGCAATATATCTTTTTCTTCTTATGTAGAAGCTCCTGAATAAATTAATAAAGGAGCAAAATTTGTGTCCATTGGAATCCCATCAGACTTTTGGGAGACATGATCATCAAACACTACGTAGGTATTGTCATTGAGGAACTGGAACATCTTTTTGATATCAACTTTAGAGTACTTGTGCGTAGAATCAGAGTAGTGTTTAACAAAATAATTCTTTGATTGAATTAAAGAAATGGGTATTTCCGAGTTCCATTTTTATTGACGAAGAAGTATTTTGTGTATGCAGTTCAGTTTCTAGCCTCTATCATAGGTGAATGAGACTCTTGTAAGCAGATATAGTTTACACTGAGATTTTCTTAATAACTTCATTGTACCTTCACTGTTTTTGTCCAGCAAATTTCGTGATAATTGGATATGTTCTGTCAAACCTGGGAGATATTTTTCTAGTACAATAGATAATGGTCGAAAATGATTGTGCTCGTAAATAACGATAATGCAATTCACAAACAACAAAAATTTCATTTTCTTCTTGGGGGGAGACACTTTTAATTTACATTATCTGATATTTACTGGATATTTTACTTCAGGAATTTATTGCCCTATTGTGGTCAATCTGACTTTTGGCAGGTGACTTGCCTCTTTGGACTTTCTTTCGTACAGTTTCTTTTTTACATATCAGGATTACAGTGTTTAATAAACGTCTGTGAAGATAAGCTCTGCGTTAACATTCCAAACAACATTTTATTCCGGTGAGGAATAATTCATGAAATACTTATTTCAAGATATTCTCCAAGACCTCATGTTTTTCTTCATTGTTTGGGATGCCAATAAACTCCGAAGTTCCTTTAATTTATCGCAGGATTTATTGAATTTTAATCCATCTGATTAAATAACAATCAGCTGGAGTGCCCTTGATATATGACCCCAGTCTTAGCCAGTGTTTGCATACCCGTGTTTGTACATCACGCGTAGATGTATGTAATACCCATCACTCACACAAATGTTTGTAGAACAACGATAGATGCAAATTTATCAAGTTGAGGAACAATCCCAATCTGTAAAACTATGTGGTTATAACCGATCGATCTATTTATTTTGTTCTTGTCAAATTTAAATGTTGTGTAAGATACGTTTAGATTGGACAAACTGTTATCTGTGAGCAAGGCATTAAAAAGGGGTTAAAGATATTTTGAGTACTGGTTAATAGATTGAGAATGCATCGGAATTTGGGCGGGTTTTTCAATCAGGAAGGGCATATATTTGGGGTATATTAAATTGTGGCCGATATGGAGAGCGCATTTTGAGCACTATTTTCCAACATGAAGAAACTGTTGACTGCATTTATGTATTTCTGCCTGGTCTGCGTGGAATACGCTTCCGGACATGGCAGACTATGGGAGCCTCCAGCCAGGAGTACAATGTGGCGGAGAGGTTACCATACCATCCACAACTACAACGACAACCAGCTGTTTTGTGGGGGATTCTCGGTAAAATTATCTTCCATGTTAAACTAAGACTAAAAGTTTAGGTCCTCAGGAAATCAGGCTTCAGAAAATCAAAAATTAATTTCATTAAGTAAAAAATATGAAACGTTTAGTACATGATTAGAATTTTTATGACAATTGTGTTATGATATTTTTTTTATTTACCTAGATATTGCTATTCTATTTTTACTTTCATTAATTTCCCATCTTTCGAATAACTGAGAATTATAGCGCTGAATTTATTGTAATTGTTTGATAAATGCTCTGTTAATGTGTAATGAAGAAGGGCTCCTTGTGATTTTAGCATGGAGAAAATTTAGATTTTTTTCTGTGATTTAAATGTCTGGTATAAATATCTGTTAAAACTCACCAAGAAAACTAGCTAAATGTTGTGATTTTTTAAATAAAATTATTTAGGAAAATTATAACCGTTATTTTTTTAAATATACGGCAAAACTCTTCAAGAAATGTGTCATTTGGAAAAAGATATATTGGAAAAATATATTTTGAAAAAAGAAATGAAAAAGAGTGACCTTTCATAAATTTTTGCATTTTTTATTTGTATATTTAAACAAACCAACGAAAAAAGTACCGATTCCGATCAAAATTGGTAGAAAATGAACATATTAAAATATAAAATAACAATTACTGCTTATATGATGCACCTCTCATCAAGAAATTATTATGCTTTATAAATTCATGTAATTTATACATATATATATATATATATATATATATATATATATATATATATATATATATATATATATGAATTTTGACTATTTTTTCATATTTTGAAAATTTATTTGTCTTATATATTTTTTTTTTCTAACTGACATGTTTTTGGAAGATTTTAAACATAGATCTAAAAATATTAACAAATGATGTCTAATTTTCACAGATTTTTTGTTTAAATTAGATTGTCTATCCACTCTTTTATACATGTTTTATTAGATATTCATATTGTGCATCAAATCACATCGAAATTTGGATTTTAGAATAACTTGTTTGCAAAAAGCACCCTTTTTATCATTCCGGGGGGGGGGGGGGGGGGGGATTCGTATAAAATAAGTGAAAATTTATACAGTGTAGTACCCTTGCGATAGTGAAATCATACTTTATATAAGGTGCTTTAACGAGCCATTTTAAAAAAGTTTGGTCGAAGGAGCCACCTTAAAAGCAAATGCTTTTGCATTATGATGTCACAAATTACACCAGGTCACCTGGAGTTTGTCGATCTGACGCAAAAACTGCTATTTGATTACTTTCAGATGACGTTGCTTTTTATATTTATCAGTGCTATCTCGTTACATGTATATTTCAATGTGCTCTTCTAAAACTTAAAGAAACAGAAACAAATTATTACTTAATTTGAAAAAAAAATGTGACCGATGTGTAATTTTTTAATTATGCAAATACAACCTGTCATTAGGTCGAATGCATTTTGTATGGCGTGTTTCTTGACCGGTCGACAAAGGATGGTTACTCCTCCTAGACACCTCCCAATAGCATTTGTTAATTTGATTGTGATGTTTTTGTAGTATTTTAAACGACATATCAGCTCATACATTTAGAATTTCGTGGTTTTTTTAATTTTAGTCTAGTGAGAGGGGTCGTAATATATATATATATATATATATATATATATATATATATATATATATATATAGTATAAGAAAAAAAATGAAAAAATCTACTTATATGACCTTTGACCCCGTAGACATATCCGGGGTCATGGGAACCATGACAAACTTTATGGGGGAAAAATGACTTAAGAAAATTATATGCAATATGCCTACCCTAAATCAAGGTACATATACATATAGATTTAAGTCAGTTTAAAAGATATTGCCATTTAGTCTTTAAAAATTCCTAAAATGTGCCGCTAGAGGAAGGGTTAAGCGCCATTCTCAGTATGAAGCACTTCATATACAGCTGGTGACGTCTATGTATGACTGAATATTCTCTAATTGGACGTTAAAGAGACAAAACAATATAAAATTTATTTTCTTCTTAAGGACATATAAAACAAACGTAATGTGAACTCTTACAGCGTACAGTTATGTAATGTTCGTTTGCGACACTTTGAAATCAGCCAAGTCAATATGTCGAGTGTTATATGGCTCGTAACTGTAGCTTTCTCGAAAACATGGGAAAGACCACCGAGTTACAAGTCCATCCTTATAAAAACCATCGATTTACGGCGCATTTTTGTTTTCTGCGCATGATTGAAGTTTTATATCGCTGTAGTATCAAAACTTTTAATGTAAGAAAATCCTTAACATATTTTCCTACTTCATTTGTGTCCAAACATACTTTTAAACAATCACAAAAGCCCCATGCAACTCAACAACTTGCAGCTTCTAATATTTTCGTTCGTTAGCCATGTTAGTTAGCCAATCGATTTAAATCCCGTTGATTTTCATCTTCATACTCTTTTTGAAACAATACTGGCTATGTGAATTATATCCCCACAAATATTTCTTGTTAAATACTATGGTTGAAATCATCTCAGTTCGGTTAATTGGTTGGTTGTATATTGTTTAACCTCTCTCTTGAGAATTTTTCACTCATGTAGAAACGTCACCATTGCCGGTGAAGGGCTGCAAAATTTAGGCCTATTCTAGGCGCTTACAGCCTTTTGAGTAGGGCGTGCCAAACGGATTAGCAGGAACGGGGATTAGACTAAGTTTTCATAATGTACAAAAATAATACTTTTCAGTACTCAAGAGCTAACTTATTTTACGACTAGAAGAATATACATTTTTGTCATTTTATATCAATAATAAATGAAAACCGAATACATACCTAATATTGCAATTATAAATAGATACAATAATCAACGGAATTCAAATTGATTCGCTACTTAGCATGACCAAGTCAACAAAGGAAATGAAATTATTTGAAGTTGAGAGTTTCGGTTCGCATGGCGAATTAGTGAATATTTGAATGTATGTTTGAAAACAAGTGAAGTGGGAAAATATGTTAGGATTTTTATATCAAAATTTTGAGACGGTAATGCAAGAATATAGCCATATAAGACATCAGCCGTACACAGAAAATAAAAACTGCACAGTAAATCGAAGGATTTTACAAGGGGTGGATCTGTAGTTCTCTAGCCTGTCCCATTTTTTTTTCTAGAGAGATACAGTTCTGCAGATAATTGTTTTAATGTATTTGGGAAACAAATGTAGTTCTCGATATCCGTAAATTTGCTACATGTATATGCGTAAATTTGCTACATGTGTTTCCGAATTTGATATAATCAATATTTTAATTGATTGATTGATTATATATTGTTTAACGTCCAGTTCGAGAATCTTTCACTCATATGGAGACGTCACCATTTCCGGTGAAGGGCTGCAAAATTTAGGCCTATGCTCGGCGCTTATGGCCTTTGAGCAAGGAGGGATCTTTAACGTGCCACACCTGCTGTGACACGGAGCCTCGGTTTTTGGGGTCTCATCCGAAGGACGCCTCTTAAGACAAGCTAAGGGTGCTGAGGATCTATTCTAATAACCCGGATCCCACGGGGTCATATTTTAATTAACGAAATATCAAGAGTGTTTTATGGATTCAGAATTTTTTGTTGTTGTTTTGTTATATTTTTTCTGTAGATTTGCTGTATTCATACTAAACCAGTTTTACTAAATCCTTTATACCAAATGCTGAAAAAATATTAAGAATATAGAATTTTTTTTTTTTTTTTTTTTTACATGATTTGATAATTGTATTCTTTTTGTAAGTTAATGTGACTTTATTTTCTAAAACAAAGTCTATATGTATTTTCTTTGCCCTTTTAACGCCAAGTATAAACAGAAATTTAGTATGCCAGTCGTCCCCATTTTGCACATTTAACCTAATTATTTTTTACCATTTCATCAACTTTTATACGGTATTGTAAGGATCATGTGTATTTAAGGTGTGTATTTAAGGTGTGTCTTAAAGTTTTGAACAAAATCTATGAAGTTTGTGACGACCCTATTGAGCAACGACGGCATACCTTATTGAGGTGTTTACACCACTGGATTGCGCGCACAAGAATTTTCGTAATCGAAGTCTTTTCCTTGAGCCAAATATTTGGGCAACGAACATGATTCATATCATGTTCCTCAAACATAGTGAATATTTTATTTACATTCGATGTCGCAACAACCCGGCGATACTTAGACGAAAAGGTAGTCGAGAAATGATTCCGCTGTTCCGTGTTTTCCTTTTAATTCTTGCAGTGTTGCACCAAATTTACCCATTACATGACTAAACATTGAATTAACTCGATAGAAATGAAGTAAATTTTCTTTTGACAAACTCAAAATTTGAAACATAATTTAAAAATTTAAGAATTATGGGCTACTTTCCAATTCCATTTTGGATTTACTGTTTATGTATTTTAAAGCGTTATTCTTAAAGACTGATTAATGTACAGGTAATGTAAGGGATTCCCAGATTATTCTTTTCACAACTTACCGTTAAAAAAGCTTGCTTTTATTATTATTTTTATATATTCATTTATTTTGTTTTCGTTTCATTTTTTGTTTTATTATTATTAATATTATTGTTATTATCATTGTATTTATTATTATTTATTTTTTTATTTATTTTTATTTATTTATCTATTTATTTTTATTTTTGGTCATTGTAAATTTTATCATAAAATAGTACTGAAACTTTTACTCGAGTACTGAAGTTAGGTTTTTTAAATGCAGATCCACTGGATGCAGAATGGAGGTAAATGTGGAATTTGTGGAGATCCCTATAACCAACCGCAGCCCCGGGATCACGAAGCGGGCGGAAAGTACGCTTCCGGTATCATAACGAGGCACTACACAGAGGGGCAACTAATTGACGTCGAAGTGGATATCACGGCCAATCACAAGGGATGGTTTGAATTCCGACTCTGCCCAAACAACGACGTAAAGAAAGCAGCAAGCCAGAAATGCTTTGATAATAACCTGTTGAAATTTTCTAATAATGCAACAAGGTAAAAGTAGTTCTCTGTAGAATTTTAAATTGTGTAAATCATGTTATTTATTGTGCTGAGAAGAACGTGATATTAGATTGATTGATTATATATTGTTTAACGTCCCGCTCGAGAATATTTCACTCATATGGAGACGTCACCATTGCCGGTGAAGGGCTGCAAAATTTAGGCCTATGCTCAGCACTAATGGCCTTTGAGCAGGGAGGGATCTTTAACGTGGCATATCTACTGTAACACGGGGCCTCGGTTTTTGCGGTCTCATCCGAAGGACCGCCCCATTTAGTCGCTTCTTACTATAAGCCAGGGGTGCTGAGGATCTATTCTAACAACCCGGATCCCCACAGGGCCGTGATATTAGATAGAAATTTTGATTACCAATAGTACTTAAAGGAATAAAAGTCCCAAACAATAAATTCAGTATTTTAAAAAAAAATAATTACGATTTCTATATAAAAAAGCGGTGATTTCTTTAAGAATTCCTTCAAATAAGAAATTATTTCTGCATTACCACGAATTAATTTGAACAGAACCTTCGTTTTCAACTGTTCGCACTTCATCGTTAGTTTATCAGCAGATCCGATTAGTTCATAGAAGCGTCTTAATAGCAATCAAAACTGAAATTCGAATATCACAAGGGCGTGATGTAATCTCTCTTTGGTTTTAAAGTGTTAACCAAAAAGCTTGTGTGTTTAGTTTCATTTGTTTGTCGGCCTTTTGACAAGATTATAACAAAGGCGCAGCTCTTTTAAAGCCAATTCAAAATAATTATTCACAAATGAATTCATTTTTATTTGATTTTATTTCTTTTAGATACCACATTTCTACAGCAGTCGGCATGCACCACGTCCAGTTACAACTGCCCGCTGGTCTGACATGCACGCAGTGTATCTTGCAATGGAAGTACCACGCAGGTTAACTCACTTTATGAATTGTACAAGTTTATGTCAGTGATTATCTGGCAACTAAGTTTGACTCGTGTGTTACTTTAAAAAGAATATATGATATGTTATCTTTTAAATACACAACCAGACGACGTCATGTCACACCAGGTGACACTGATGAATGATTTATATTAAACGCTTGGAAAACAGCCGCCGTGCAGTGATTAATCGGTACACACCGGTATCAATTTCCTCAGCAGGCGTTAGTGTTCTAAAAGCGATCTCTTTAAAAAAGAATCGGGTAAATCTTAGGTTCTGTATTATCAATGGTTGCTTTAGCTCAGTGGTAAGGACGCTCGTTTCGCAACTGGGGGTAGGGGTTGGGGGTGGAATGTTCAGTAAGAATGTCAACACGATTTGGTATAAGGAACACTTTTATGTAAATATATCGTTGACCTACAGGGATGGTATTGGTTTCAGTCTTTACAAAAAAGATTTCTGATATCTGTTCCGGTCGATGACTTTAGGCCACATGCGTGTCGTTATTTGTTTCTCATGCATCGATTTAGTTTGTTGTTTTCCGCCACACTCAACAATTTTTCAGTTATCTGGTGGGGTACAGTTTTTGTAAGTGGAGGAGAGAATCCAGATACAAAGTATACCGGGAGGAGACCACCGACCTTCCGAAAGTAAACTGGCAAACTCTCACATATATCGGCGCGAGCGAGAATCGAACCCGCGCCGACTAGAGGTGAGAGGCCTTGTGATTTTGAGCGCGATGCTCTAACTCGGCCACGGAGCCCCCCCCCCCCCCCCCCCTTGCATCGATTTAGTTCTAGTCAATACACGTAGAGATAGAAAAAACCATTTCACTGTCGTTATCTGAGCAGCATGAATTGTGGACGCATTTTTAGTTCCTTATCTTGAAATTTCATTTCGTATTTCCTAGTTTATTTTGCAGAAAAACGATTTTGCATGTAAAAATTAGAGAAAATGAACTTCGTCAAATAGGGGGGGGGGGGGGGGGGGGCTACCCAATCAACCCACCCCCGATTCTACGTGTCTGTTATTAGATTTATTAGTTAACCAATTGTGCAACTAATCAAAAGCAACCCTATATCCTTAAATGAAATATTACATTTTTAGGACAGACAGGGTGTTTATACATCCTCCCTATGTTTACAGGATTGGGGAGAGTGATAATAGTTTTTGTTATGAAAAAATCAATATTAACCCCGAATAACCTCATTGTCTTCTATCCCATCGTGCCTTGGCATATGCACAAAGTTCCATTCATTATTTATTAGCTGTTCTCATTCAGTGGCGGATCTAGAGGGGGTGGCAACCTCCCTTTGGTTGATTTTTGTTCTTAAAAGAGGTCATTTTTTATGCTATTTTGGGCCTTCAACTCCTCTTATTTTGCGAAAAGGGTACACATTTGGGTAGCACCCCTTCTTTTAAAAATTGTCTGGGTTCGTCATTCTTATTCATACGGATGTTTGATTACCAGACAGACAATGAACATCGTATTCTGTCTTATATGGTATCTTGAAAGGCAACACTAAAAGATTGATTGATTGTCACCTTTATTTTACGTCCCGTGGAGAATTTTCCACTTTTATTGAGGCGTCACCAGCTGTACGTGAAGTACAGCAATTTTAGACCTATGCATAGTGCTCAGTGCCGTAGCAGTGAGGGTTCTTTAACATGCCAACGCCTGTCGCGACACGGGACCTCCGTTTTTAAGGTCATATCCTAAAGACCCGTGATTCTCACTTCTGACTTCTCAATGTCGACTGTTTGGCGAAGGGGCAATCACTACCATGTTAACGTCCTCGGTTTGACGCGGCCAGGGCACGAGTGGGGGCCTCCCGGTTACAAAGCGAACGCTCTACCAGTGAGTGACCGATCACTACCAGTGAGTGACCGATCACTACCAAAAGAAGAGTAAGATATCCCATAAAAACCTTTCCCGCTAATTTTGATAACATGCTAATACCGGGAATGAAAGGTGAAAGGAAACGATTATCAGTCTAGATATTTACCTTTTCTCTTACAAGAAATAGAGCGTGGGGGAGAGGAAACGTATTTTCTTGGGGAGGAAATGGAGGGAAGAGGGAGGGAGTAGTTACAAATCAATTGATTAGTTGGATTTCATACCAAATTATACTCAATTTAAAACTACGTCTAACCTACATGTATCAGGCGCTGGTATGTTTCTGTATAAGATATCAAAATTTCAACCTGCATAAATGATCAAAGTATAGGATATTGATTTAATGACATAGTCTGATTCTTATTTAGTATCATTCAAAATGTTTGCCAACACTGGATAACCGAACTAATGCTGTAAACTGTCAAAACACGGACAGAAATCAATTTTGTCTTTGTACTTAGTTAGTTTGTAAAAATCCACTGAAGAGTCAGTTAAAACTAAACCCTAATCCTAATCTGTAGTCTTGATTGCGGGATAAGAAATAAAGAAATGGGATGATGAAGAAGAAATTAAAAGCAACCATAATGATAACAGACCTTAGATTTAATTTTAATGAAAATTACATTCTTGATATTATTTGAAAAGTTGGAGGGGGGCATAAACATGGTGGTGGGGCGTGCATGTCCCGACTGCTCCCTTCTCGTACGACGTTGAAATTTGTGGCACTTTGAGTAAAGCTGGTGCACATGACGTCTCTAAATCAATTTTAAAAATTCGAATGGGACGTAAAACAACATACAAAGAAAGAAAATGTGTTATGTTCAAATTCAAATATATATATATAAATTTATATTCAAAATTTAAGGAAACAGCTGGGGCGTTGACCCATCAGGCAAAGGTTGTATAGGATGTGGTATACAGGAAGAATTCTATGGCTGTTCTGATATTGCGATTGATGGTAAGAGTGGAAATCAAGTAAATGCAGGTACAATCACGAAAACAACAGAACAGCCTACAACAACAAGTACTACGACAACAACTCCCACGACAACAACCACCACGACAACAAAAGCAACAACCACAACAAAACCCACAACGACTACGACGACACCAAAGCCCACAACGACAACTAAATCAACAACGACCTCGACGACAAAACCAACAACACAGAAACCAAACACCACTACCAAGAAAGCAACAGCTTCCCCCTCCACCACAACAGGAACCTCCAATGGCAGTGGTGTTCGTCCTGCTCCAGGTGGGATGAGCGCCAAAAAGAAGTGTGGACCGACATATGTATGGAAAAAGACACCAGGCATGCAGCTATGGTGTGAAACAAACTGTCGAATGGGCTATTGTCCCTCGTCACACTGTGTTTGTGTGTAGACTTGTATTATTCTCTGAGATGACAATGTTATCTCTGTTAATTGTTTTACAAATATAATCATCATCCAGCCATCGCATTTCGTCCTTTCTTTGTGTGTGAGGTTATTTTTTTTTCATTTTGTATTTGAATAAACAAAGTCAAACAACATTCCATCGAACAATTTATGCGTTGATACTTAATCATCCTCATATATACAATTTGTTTCTTTACAAACATTGTTTATAAGTAGATGCTTTGGGCATTCCATAGAAAAGATATAACATTCGCGTGTGAAACATTCAAGCGAGAAATCGATCCATCATAAAATCTACCTTGCGTATTATTCGAAGCATTTTTAAAACTACTTATGTATATTAATAGATAGTGAAAATTGCCAAAAATCAAAACGCACAATCACTGAAACAAGATCTGTTTTTAAGTGATGCTGTCACCCATGCATGGCTTCTGGTTGGTTCGTGCTCACGCTGTATGGCTTTTCTGAGACAGAGATCGGGTAAGCAGTCCTATCAAGTTGTTAAGGAAAGTGCTGCACCTTGAGCTCCCACTTTTAACTGCATTCTACAAAAGATGGAACTTGAAAGGGAACTTTGAGTAGAAATTAGATTACCAAATATGGAATTAAAACCAATTTCGATAAGATTCGTTAAGTTGAAAAGCCAATATTGTTAGAGGCGTTGTCAGCTTGGGCCACTACACATTTTTCACGCAGCCTATTTTATTCTTTCATCACTTCTGGTTTACTAAAAACAGAAGCATAGATAGTACAAATAAATTTTTGTTTTAATGTGTCTAATACGAGAGTTTGGTATCATTGGTATACCTTTGTATCCACTGTGACAAACTGACAAGTTCTTTCCCTTCATATTTAACCATTGTCTGGAATAATCTTCGACAGAATTCAAGTTCAATGTCTACCTTCAGGTACCAGTTGTGACCCTTCTGAACTCCATAGATGAATTGGAATATTAATTCTTTCGATCTTAGTTGAGAACTTACACACCCGGTTTAAGAAGAATTTTAAAACCCCTGGGATTCTTTTGTAACGCGGAAAGTCAACAGAGAGATAGACAGAAAAATGAATGACGAACAATCATTAACCAGAAGAAAATCATACTTTGGAGCAAATGAGATTAATCGTAAGTTTGTTTGCAGAAACCTTTCACATTTTAGCAATGAATAATACCAGACCTTAAACGTTTCGCTCGTGACCAGACGGTACACACCATATACTACGAGAGACACCGCTGCTGCCGTGGCCACATTCGCTGCTGCTGCAGCAATCTGTTAATAAGGAAACAACGAGTATTGTTAAGACAAATTCGAAACTCCAAGTCTGTGGTATAACTTACCTCGTGTGACCTCAACATCAATTATTTACATGCTACGCAAGCATCTATAATAGGTGTTTTATTTGAGAGTTTTTCTTGTGAACTCACATAGAAAAATATACAATAACAATAGTCAATGCACTAATACGTACCGGTCCAGACATGACAGCTCCACTTATTTTAGCCACAACCATCGCGAGATAATCGGTCACCTAAATAAAACAGACATTCTGTATTACAAAAACTAGCTGTTTTTATTTCATATTCTGGAAACAATATTCTTAATTGACTTAATGGTTATAATGATCGTTATAACGACCATATAATTAGCGAAATGCTGACTTAAGACGAGACTGTAGAAACTCTTGTAACAAAAATGTGTTTGGCAGTACCCTGCTAGGGCCTCCATGGCCGAGTGGTTAGAGCATCGGGCTCAAAATCACAAACCCTCTCACCTCTGTCGGCGCGCGTTCGAATCTCGGCCGCGGCGTTATGTGAGCAAGTTTGCCAGTTTACTTGCGGAAGGTCGGTGGTCTCTTCCCAGGTACATTGTATCTGGGTTCTCTCCTCCACCAACAAAAACTGGACGCCACCAGATAACTGAAAAATTGTTGAGTGTGGCGGAAAGCAATAAATAATCAATAAATCAATCAGTACCCTGCTTCGATTTAAAAATTGATCATATGCAGAACAACCTCTTGCGTATCGAATCAGTTGAGAGGTATAAACATCATATACAAGTGATAATGGGATATTGCTACATAAACAATGGAAGTTATCGAAGCAGAAACTGCAATCATTCCGTTTGTCATGAAGTTGAGTTGCTAGTTTGCCGTCAACATCTATTTTCAATAAAATATCTAAATATCTGAGTACGAAGTAGATGTGAAAGATTCCGTGGTGTCTTTTATTTCAAGTTCCCTGGGATATATCGAATTGACATATGACTGAAAATGATCATTGTTAATAAATAAAACGTCGTCCTTATACCTAAATGTCGAATTGAAGGCCACAGTAAGAAATGTTTTCTTCTCGTGTAGAAGGTTTTGGAAAAAATATGTAGAAGCTTTTTGGATTTTTCCCCTTTCCTTTTCTCATCTTCTTCTACACATCTTGCTATTGCCCATATCAAACTTCCAATGAGTTTATGACTTCTAATGTTTTTTTCATATCTTGAAATATTTCTTGATAACCTTAACCCTCTTCTGTAAAGTCAAGTAATCCAAAACTGATTTGACCCTTGAAGGGATTTTGTTTTTACTTAAAAATATGTTCCCATTTGTTTACAAACTTTATTTCGTGAGAACTTATATTCGTTGTAGATAAAATTAAGTGAATCTGGATAATTTCATTAACATGCACAGTTGACAGGTGTAGTGACCACGAAAACGACAAAATCGGCATGTAAAAGAATATCTACAATTCTCTTTAATCTTACCGCCGAATCTACAGCTGCATACATTATCACAGCCGTTGTAGCAGTGCCAGTAGTCACCCCAGCCACCGTGGCCCATGTAAACCCAATCTGAAATTAAATACATTTCTTTTTAACCCATGCAAATGAAGTATGGACAATGTACTCGGAGAAAGCTGTAATAATTCTGATAATTTTCTAGTTAATCATTCTTCGACAATGAATGATCTTCACTCTCAGTATATGTTTCATAATCGAAGAGGTAAGGACACGATTTGAGCTAAACATTTTGAAATTTTATTTTTTCATTTCTGATATGTACAAAGTTTAACGAAGGTCAGCAAACATTTGAATGTCAGTTGATTTACAAGTGAGATACAGAGCTCACAGTTTTTTGTCATGTAAACAACGCTCATATCATGTTTTTGTTGATTCTGATAATAGTTAAACATTTTCTGGTGTTTGTAACATCTCCTCTTGTTTTAAACATTATTAAAGCAATCAAGGGCCCCCGTGGCTGAGTGGTTAGATCATCGCGCTCAAAATCACTAGGCCTCTCACCTTCAGTCGGCGTGTGTTTGATTCTCTCTCGCGCTGATATATGTGAGAAAGTTTGCCAGTTTACTTTCGGAAGATCGGTGGTATCTTCCCGGGTACATTGTATCTGGGTTCTCTCCTCCACCAATAAGAACTGGACGCCACCAGATAACTGAAAAATTGTTGAGTGTGGCGGAAAACAATAATCAATCAATCAATCAATACTAAGCAATCTATATGTAAACAAAAACATGACACAAGCCTGGTTTACATAACAAAGAATTGTGAGTGCAGCATCTAATTTGAAACTCAATCAACAGGAATACAGTGTACCTTAGTTAAGTATTGTAAACATTAAAAATGGGAAGTAAAAATCATACAATTTTTAGTTCAAATTGTGCCCATGCCTTCTTTAAATCACCTTGTCGTTGAGCAGTTCCTTCGTTATTCCTCCTACAATTATTCCCGCCGCTACAGCCATCACTAACTCCAACACCACAACAGCCTAAAGTAAAAATTAATCACTAATAGCTTAAAAGGTCCACGACATCACTTTTTTGCAATGTGATACACATGGTACGTAGATAATTTCTTATAGAGAGCATGTCAGTCTTGCATGAAATGATGATAACGAAACAGTGATCAATCTCATAAATCCAATACAGAATATAGAAATAAGAGTAGGTCAAACATGGATCCCTGGATATACCAGACGTGAGATAAGGTGCCTAGGAGGAGTAAGCATCCCCTGTCAACCGGTCACATCCGCCGTGATATCTCTATTTTGATCAGGTAGAAGGAACAACCCGTAGTTAAAATCTCAACGAAAGAACTTAGACGTTTTTACAAACAGTGTAAAGTTAGAGTAATTACAGCAGTACTTATGTTTTCATTTTTCAGTCAATTTGTTTTAATAAAATGTTACACTAGTTTTGTTTGTTTGTTTTGAGTTTTTTTAAATTTTTGTTGTTGTTGTTGTTGTTTTTTTTTGGGGGGGGGGGGGTATATTTTTTTAAAATTTATTTCAGAATTTCAGATCCCTAATACAATACATACATAATTTAAATAACTATTTAATATTGTGAGCTGTGATGATTGGGCCTCAGACTAAGGTACTTCTAACTTACAATAATTTATTCTATGAGTGTTAACAACAACAACAACAACAACAACAAAAGAAATAAATAATCGAAGGCCTGAAGGGCCACAAAGGCGTCGAGTGCAATATCATATACATTATAGGGTTCTCAATAAATTCAAAGGGCAGGTAAATTAGAGAAAGTAAGAGAAGAAATGTTTGAGTGCCACAGGAGACATTACCTCATGTTTAAGTACATAAGTAAAGCATTACAATCATTTGTAAAATGTCAGCAAATTATGTTTATTTACATAAAAAGAAATAAAGAAGACAGGTTGGGCTGAAGTTGCTTATCCTAACAAATTCATACATGTACCATCCTCTTGTTAGATAATTCCCCTTCAAGACTAGTTATTTTACAAAGGCTATAAGAAATAAATTGAAATTGCAGACGAAAAATGCTGAAAAGAATATAACTGCTTCAGAGTGAGACTACTTATTTATAGAAGTTGTTTCTTCTGTTCAGCCCCGTGAGGATCCGGGTTGTTAGAATAGATCCTCAGCGCCCCTAGCTTGTCGTAAGAGGCGACTAAATGGGGCGGTCCTTCGGATGAGACCGCAAAAACCGAGGCCCCGTGTTGCAGCAGGTGTGGCACGTTAAAGATCCCTCCCTGCTCAAAGGCCATAAGCGCCGAGCATAGGCCTAAATTTTGCAGCCCTTCACCGTCAGTGGTGAAGTCTCCATATGAGTGAAAATTTCTAGAGCGGGACGTAAAACAATATATAATCAATCAATCAATCTTCTGTTCATGTATGATATAACAATTATACGGTATGAACTCTCTGTTTTCAATAATGTCTAACAATTCAAAAGTTCAATGTAATATGTAGAAAGGTTATTGAAATACTGAACAAGATTTAATTCCCAATGAATCATACCTAGCCTGGGTTTCTTCACAAAATAACCTGTCATTTTTATCGCGATGCACACGCTACTTTCGTTTTGCTTAATTGAGAATCGGGACCGGGATTACCGAAAATAAAACTGAAAATTGTCTTTGTGTTTTTGGAATAGGAACCGAACCATGACAATGAGCAATCTAATTTAGTATTTATCTGTTTCTACTGATCTGAAATAAGGATTCTTAGTGAAAATATGAGACTGTAGATGTAAACGAAAACCAAATTTGAGCAGGTTATTTTGTAAATACTTAATGATATTTTGCGACACAAATTTCGCGGGAAAATCTGTTTCGTAGTAAATCCATCCGCCAATAATGAACTTTTCTTGCCAAACAATCTTTTTTTAACTATTGAACAACGATACAATAATAAACAACGACACCAACAATGGAAATGGTATTGTGTCTTTCAAATATCAATTAAATTCAGTGTTTCAAAGTCTTTAATCGTAAGAAACATTCAATACCAGTAGGCACTATTTGATTTCGCCCATTGAGATCGGAAAGGCGGTATAGTGGCAAAATTTTGCATGATCGTTAGAAGGCTCTCGAGCAAGTTTGACGCCTTAAAAAATTAAAAAATAATAAGTAAAAAGAGTATTCATATACAACGTCAATTTAGATAAAGTTTGAAGCATCAGTTCAAGATGTGTACGGTATGCAATTTAAACAGTAGAATAACTTGAGGGATAGTATATACACAATGTAGTCGTACGTTGAACGTATATTTAGAGGATAATATATATACATTAAAGATAGTCCTAAGTTGAACAAATATATAATTTTCTGGAAAATAAAATTACATGTATAATATAATGTCTTAAAAAGGATGCACCACTCTGACAAATAGTCCATTCGCATTCTTTTAGGGTTATCCCACAGGATGACTGGTCTCTTCACAGCAGTCATGTCACATCAGTTCAAATTTCAAACATTTATGCTTAGCTCTTGCTTTTACATAATTTAATACTGACGAATAAAACCGTACTGATTTTTTAACATGGTTATACATATTTGTAAGTTTGCTGTCCAACGCGCTTTAAAGATCATCCGGAATTCAATGGCTTCTCTTTCTGACTCGGACATTTTACATCACGTGATTCAGTATGACAACACACGTGTTGTTGATTGATTAAATATTGTTTAACGTCCCGCTCGAGAATCTTTCACTCACATGGAGACGTCACCATTGCCAGTGAAGTGCTGCAAATTTAGACCTATGCTCGGCGCTTTTGGCCTTTGAGCAGGGAGGGATCTCTTACGTACATCGGGACCTCGGTTTTTGCGGTCTCATCCGAAGGACCGCCTCATTTAGTCGCCTCTTACGACAATCAAGGTGTACTGAGGATCTATTCTAACAAACCAGATCCCCACGGGGATTACGTGTTGTGTAAAAACTTATTTAAATACACCTTAAAAGGGTCCACACTCGCTTCTCGAGAATGGGTTTATTGCCTGCTTCTTATAATTAATTATAAATCATTATTATAACAGAAAACCTTTTATGTCCCTATAACTAGATAATGTTTTTTTTTATAAAGCATGCCACGTGTTTTGATAAAAATAGCACTTACTGGTATCGTGGCTAGAGGGTCATAGTGATATCCCCACGTAAATTCTAGCGTGCGTATGTGTTGTATCGTTCCATTTTAACCCTTTTCTCGTATAATCTGTCGAAATTCTGGGTTTAACCATTGTACGCCAATTCTCACTGGATTGTTTACCCTCCGTGCACATGCATCCGAAGACCGAAAGAGGAAGTCTCAATCTTGTTAAAAAATTGCCTTCAAAAACTTTTAATTTTTGCATTTAAACGAGAATTTTTAACTTTCAAAATATGTTATTTTTGTAAAGTTTATACATTCAACTATGCAACAAAATTAGTGAAAGCTCTGGGGAAAATTAATTGTCATTTTACGATTTTGGACCAAAATGAGCTGTAATGTCTCTTTAAATTTTGTCTTTGTTTTTTTTTTCTTCTGGTTTTTGTTCTTTATTTATTATTATTTCTTTTTTTGTTTTTTGTTTTGTTTTTATGTAATCCTTTTCAATCTTTTTGTTTGTCTTGAATAAGGGAAAGATCGTCCCAAAAATTTGACAATTTGGTTCGTGCCGTTGGTCATTATAATGCATATGTTTTGATATTATATACATTTTCATGTTATCTGGTGTTCTGTCTATTACGGATTATTTAATTTATTCCAGTGTATTGTGTAGCTAACTGTGCCAGTGAATAGTCGGGGATAGATGGAATATAAACACGAATTTTTAAAGAGACACTATAGCTCATTTTGCGCAAAAATAAAAAAATGACAATATTCTGAGAGCTTTCTCCGATTTTGTTGCATAGTTAGATATATGTTAGATATATGAATTTTGCGAAAATACATTTCGAAAGTTGGAAATTCTCATTTTAACGCAAAATTAGACCCTTTAAAAATACATTGAGTCGCCTCCTTTCGGTCGTCAGTCGGATGCACACATACAGTAAACAATGCAGTGTGTCGTCCAGTTTTTCAATTTCAAAGGCTAACATACGAGGGCTGATTGATATGTTGTGAGCCTTGTATTGAAGGAGGTTAGCATTGATGTCTTTTTTCAGCCCTACCATTTCCCGACTATTTAGGTTGTGAACCCGAAAACTGGTGTCATTTGGTCAGTTTATATCGACGAGATAGAACTCTAAAGTAAACAAGGCAAGTGACTTTTGCAGAATGGACAAACTCGGTGAAAGAGTAGTGATCCAATCAGAAAGGTTTAGCACCTAAGGATATCTATATTGATATTTTAGCAACACTAGGGAAAGATACCCCTTCATATGCTAAAGTAAAAAGGTGGTTGGCGGAATTTAAACCTGGCAAGCAGAGCCTTAAGGATGACCCCCGTCCTGGAAAGTATCTCACTGTTGCAACTCCAGAAATGGTCAATAAAGTCCATGATATTGTTATGACTGACATTCAAGTTACGGGAAAGATATATGGCCAACAAACTTGGCATTTCATGGCCTCGGTTTTCTGGGAAGATAATGGTATTCTGATGGTAGATTAGGTCCAAAAGGGAAAAACATCAATGACACATACTATGCATCACTTCTGAGGCAGTTACTGGAAAATATTAAACTCAAGGGCCGCGAAAACTCAGTAAAAGTGTGTTGTTCCACCAGGACTATGTCCCTGTTCACAAGTCTGTCATTACCATGGCTGTCATAAACGATTGTGGTTTTAAATTGATTGAGCGTCTTCCTTATTCGCCTGATTTCGTTCCGTTAGACTTTCATCTATTTCCAAAACTGAAAATGGCCATTTCCGGTATGTCAGATGATGACATCATACATGCAGTGGGGGACTTTTTGAAAGGTCTTTAAAAGTGGTATTGAGGCCCTTAAACATTGCTGGCAAAAGCATATAGATACTGAAGGAGATTATGTTTAAAAATAATGCAATATGTCCGCAAAAATTCAAACATTCACATATGAAGATCACAACATATCAATCAACGTATCCAAAACAGACAATCATATAGTTACATTGGGTTGTGGTTTTTAATTTTGATGTTAACGCAAACAATGCCTTTCAGCCGTGATCTGCAACATGTTTTTTAAGACATACCCAGATAATTGATCTGTCTACAATTTCAAGTTCATGCCCATCATATATCCATTTGTTTTCAATACTTAATATCTTACCCGTGGGGATCCGAGTTAGAATAGGTACTCAGTTCCCCCTTGCTTGTCGTACAAGGCGACTAAACTGGGGCGGTACTTCGGACGAGACCGTAAAAACCGAGGCCCCGTGTCACAGCAGGTGTGTCACGATAAAGATCCCTCCCTGCTCAAAGGCCCAAAGCTCCGAGCTTAGGCCTAAATTTTGCTGCCCTTCACCGACAATGAGGACGCCTAAATAAAAACTGGACGCCACCAGATAACTGAAAAATTGTTGAGTGTGGCGGACAACAACAATCAATCAATCAAAGCCTCCATATGAGTGAAAAGTTCTCAAGTGGGACGTAAAACAATATATCATGCCATTTTACCATTACGAAAATCATAACTTGTTTTATCTACACCTTGGTTTCAAATTCCATTCATTTGGGTAAAGATACAGAGAATTTAACATTTTCTGAGGCCTTCAGCAGTTTCTGAAATGATAACCATATCATCGTCGGTACGAGACTTTTTTGTAAAATTACAGATCCTGAAATAGTGAAATTCGTTGTGAAAGATATCGCAAACGGGTGATTGGTCAGAAAAGATATTGAACTGTCCGGTTAAAAAATCAGTCACATTTTTATTTGGGAACCCTAAGTCAATAAATAATCAGTACATCATGTGTAATTTGTATTACAGAACGGGTCACCTTGGTGTCTATCATTAACAAAACGCATATATCTGGGTTTTACACAGATCAATGAGTTTTCTACCAAACTGATTGACATGCTTATCCAAGGAATTACGTTTACTAAGATTTTCGGGAGATATGTAGTCGATTTTAGCAGAGAAAGTATCTGAAACAGTATTACTAATATTATCATTTAATATGAGATCATCTGTCATACAATCATGAATTAAAATCACCAACTATATATTTGGCCTTCAGGTTTATTGTTACAAATCGAGTCCTTAAGATTCTGAAACAAGTCGATATCATTATTGTTGTAATATTTACTGTCTTTTCAGGCGGAATGTAACAACAGGCCAAAAAATAAATAAATAATAAATAAATAAATAAATAAATAAAATAAAATAAAATAAATAAAGAAATAAAAAGCATGATTACATACAATACCTGGATTAATTTTAATCCAATTATGCTGTCAAAAAAAATTTCAATAACATCCACTTTTGTAACCAAAAAAATCCCCAAAAAACAAACAAACAAACAAAATCAAAAAAAAAAAAAAAAAAAAAAAAAAAAAAAAAAAGATTTGTAAGATAACGATACCCCCTACCGGGGAAAAAACAATGTACTATAACCTGATAAATTAAATGTATCATCAGCTGTTACCCAGCATTCATACAAATAATAATAGATTAAATCAAACTTATTTACAAGTGCGACAACAAAGTCATGGTCAACTGATTTCTCAGGCCTAATAACTGATAACGTAATTTTTACTAATACGTGACAGAGACGAAAAATAACATACTTGGGTGATCTTTGATGCATATTTACTAAATATAAGTAGAAAAAAAAATTAGTGTGTCTATTTCGGATCAGGAAAAACTACAGTGATAAGGTGGGGGTGGAATGATCATGATTCCTGCCCCAAGTGCCTGTGCGTATAAGAACTATTGCTTACCTGATGGGATATCGGTACATCGTATCTCCACGACTTGCACATGGTCTCACAGTTTTTGAAAAATGGAGAATATCCTTCCTGTCCAACCATACTTTTCGCAGCCTTTAGAATTGCTTCTACATCTCTTGGCCTAAATAACAAAATCGCACACTAGATTATTTTCATATAGTACAAGAGATATGTATGTTTCTTTTCATATGGAAAATATACCAGTTACTATGGCCTAGTGATTAGGGTATTCATTCTGACCATAATATATGATAGGAGTCTGTGGGATAAGATACCTGTATATTTAAAACATGGATAAATTAGTATTTCGTGGTACAGACACATGTAGATAATAAGCTACCTTAAGAAAATGTAAAAAGAGACAATAATATCGGAGATAAATATTTATCCGCGGTTCGAATTTCCTCCATTGTTTATTACCGTACATATAAGTTCTCAGAGGAATAATGACCATGGGCGGATCCAGAAATATGGAAAGGGGGGGGTCAAAGGTCGGACAATAACAAGGGTATCATATATATTACCGCGGAGTGAGGCGCGAATTTTTTCGAGTGTTTCTAATTAAAATAACGTAAATTTAGATGCCCTTGTCCTAATAGGATACTTTTTTCACAAGGGGAGACCACGTGGTCTTGATATCAATATATAATAAAAACTGTGTTCCGGAGGAACTCGAAACACGGCTATTGAAATTGCATTAAAATTCATTTCATTTTTATATTTCTAGGTGACCTGTCTGTCCAAAAGTGAAATTAGTCTAAATCCATTAATCCTATAAAAAAAATATATAGGTGAATTTCAAAAGGATCCGCTAGTGATTACCTATATCAAAGTAAAAGCTAGCATAAGTCTCCATGATACATGTAAACAACCCTCAACCCCGTTAATTATCAGCCTTACAAAACCTATATTTTTATATGTGATATTCACAAACCACTTATAAAATCGTAACTTGCATGGACTTCACGGATTATAAAGCGTAAACTGCACCAAGTTAAATTATATCGTATAACATGCATAGGTTGAAATTAGCTTCATTAATTCCTTAAGGGGGCACTACAGCTCATTTTGCATATTTTAAACTAGAGTGCTTTTTAAAACACGTATCGATAAAGTAATAAAAATCATAACAATACTGACAATTTTGAAAATTAGAGATGCATTGATTTGCCCTCAAATGCGCTTTAAAGATCATCTGAAATTCAATGGTTTCTTCATTCTAACTCGAACATTTTACATCACGTGATTAAGTATGACAACACACGTGTTGTGTAAAAACGTATTTAAATACCCCTTTAAAGGGTCTACTCGCTTCTCGAGTATGGAATTTGTTTCCTGCTTCTTATAATTAAGTAATTATAAATCATTATTATAATAGAAAACCTTTCATGTCCCTATAATCAAATAATGTTTATTTTTAAAGCACGCCATGTGTTTTGATAAAAATAGCGCTTACTTTAACCCCACGTAAATTCTAGTGTGTGTGTGCTGTATATCGTTCTGTTTTCATCCGCAAAAACCGAGGTAACGTGTCACAGCAGGTGTGACACGTTAAAGGCCATAAGCGCTGAGCATAGGCCTAAATTTTGCAGCCCTCCACCGGCAATGGTGACGTCTCCATAGGAGAGAAAGATTCCCGAGCGGGATGTTAAACAATATATAATCAATTGATCATTATTATTATTTAAAGAAACTCATTAGCTCGTTCATTTATTAGTCGTATTACTATTTTTCTTTTTAAGGAATTGTAAATACTGCTACAATAACACTTATACCTTTCATTTTGAATAAAATGAGAACATAAATTACAAAATACACTCCAGAGTTATGTATTTTGGGCATTACAAACTAAAATATGCATATCTCTTGAAGGAACAAGTGAGTAAAAAATAGTGGTACCCACTACGGATCACGAAAATTTCAGTGAACGTTTGTAGATATAATCTTTTTTCTTCTGCTGATTTTGACTATTTTCTTTTTTCCTACATGTTACCTTTCGAGCCTTGCTTCGTTCGGTATCATTATTTACAGGTGTATTTTATTTCAGGAAACTTACAGAAACGTCTCGTCCATGCTGTTGTTGATGACAGCTGTGTAGCCATTTAAAGCTTCTGACAACGTGGTTTCCTTTACGATGGCCTTCTTGAACAATTTCTCCAAGAATCTGTAAACCGCGTTTGTATATTTTCCAATATCACATGTTACGTGTATTACCATTCCATCTCCTTCAAATCGAAAAAAAAAAATATCAACTTCATCAAATACAGCACATTACACACCTATCAAAATTGTCATGAATGAAAACGATTAGATACGCATAATACTGTTAGTTTACAAATCAGTAAGGAAAAATAAAATCCATGATGTACGTTTCATAGCGCACCAGCGTTACGTCTTGATATATACTAGCGCTCGCGACGGGTGTGACAGGTCAACAGGGGATGCGTATTCCTCCTTGGCGACTCCCTCTGTTATTTCCAGGAGTCCGTGCTGTGTTTGCGCTACTTTAGATTTTGTATTCTGTATAGGATTATCAGACTGATCACTGTTTCTTATCTTCACATTTTCATAGATAGACAACTCACACCTAATGAGTTTCTCTTAATCTTTAGTTTTTATTATAAGGATTAAAAATGCATAGAGTACAGAGTCGTATACGCCTCTTCATTTACGACGTTGAACAATATACAGTTACTGACTGGGTCCGAGGACAACAGCTGTTTTGTTTGACCCGAGAACGGATCTGTTGCCCGAAGCCGTAGCAGAGGGCAATAAATCCGTTCGCGGGCCCAGACGAAAAAGCTGTTGTCCGAGGACACAGGCTTTTGTGATGTATACTGTTTTGTTATATACTTTCCTTTTTGGTTGTTTTCACTAGATGCACAAGATTTGTTGTCTTAGAACTTTTATAGGACAGTGTGATTGTGTAAATTTATCAACGCATCCACTAGTTAAGAAGAAAACATACTCCTTATCCTGATTAATAATCACTGAACCTAGCCATTACGTAAACAATTGTAGCAGACCGAAACTCATGTGACTGGTGTAACCAATAGAAACAGAACAGACTATTGCCCGGCCAACAGTTCGTAAACTCTTGTCAAGTCAATAGATTACAAGTGTGAGAGTTGGTTTAACAGTTGAAATAATGGTTTGTGTTAAATACAGAAAGTACGAGGGACACTTTTTAAGTTCGTAGAGTAGGGCGGTCTTTTTAAAACCACTTGAAATATCAAAATTTCATTTATCTAAGACCTTCGAAATATGCCCCGTCTGCCTCACCGCACATTTTACACCGATCTACCTATTTGCGGAACGCCGCACGGTACTCCTCTTTAGGTATATGTTGCAGACACTGGTAGACCGCACTGCCTATACGACAACGGAATTCAAAACGGTGCCCTGCCAGCATTTCCGTTAGTCTTGGGAACAACCAAAAGTCACAGGGGGACATATCAGGGCTGTATGGGGGATGATCTAAGACATCGAGCCCAAATTCTTTCAGATATTCCTGTACCGTAGCAGATTTATGGGCCGGTGCGTTATCATGGAGTAATTTGATGCCGCGGATACCGGTGCGCGGTCTGCGTTTCCGATAGAAATCAACAAGTTGAGTCAGAACACTTTCTCTGTAAACCTTTCCAGTGACAGAACTACCTTTCACCAAATACATTGCTTCATTGAACAGTTCAAAATCGTCCAAAAATAAGTCCCCGTCCATCCCGCGCTGAGATAAACTCGTCGGCGACTGCTAATATGTCCAATTCATCCATAGCATCCTTGTGCGTGTGTAGAATCATCAAATGATGGAGCCTGTCCTGTGTCATTGTCGTACGAAGATAGGTCTCGACTCGGCGCAATGCAGAGAATGTCCGCTCACTTGTGGCATTAGTGGCTAGCATCACTAAAATGAGTCTCAAGAGAATCACAATCTCGGAAAACAGACATTTGGAAGCTGAAGGTATCTGAGACACTAACTTTACCAGATATGAAATAGACACAATGACAGCACTAGTTGAATTGTTCATGTTGTTTCTCACGAACGATGTGAATGTTTCCATTTGCGAGGAAAGAGATATCTGGTCCAAATCATCACCGTAAAATTTTATCGAGATTTTCTTTGTATGTTTTGTCACCACGCACAAATTTCAAAAGAATGTCCTCTAGATGACGATATACTTGGTAGGCTGGGCTGGTCAAATCGATCCTTAACACAGTTGACAACTAAATCAAAAGCTTTAAAATACTGCTCTCTACAGAGATCTTTTTCTGATGCTGCAAACTCAGGAGGGGCGTTTACCGTTTGAACCTCTTCGGTATTTTTCGTCGACATGTCAGAGTTGGTTCATTGACGTCCAGGTCGTCAAGTGTTTTTTATTGAGAGATTGCCATAAACTGTTGAAAGATTCTTCCTTTCGCATCTCACTAAGAGATGACAATGAAAGTTCTGCTATGCGTTGACCCCATTATTAATGATCCTTGAACGGATTTAAGGATTCTTTGTGCATTCGTAGCAGGTCTCCCACAAAGACTGGAGGACAGAGTAGTTTTCTGAAACAGTATTCAAACTGGCAGGTTTGATAGTCCATCGTGTTGGGCATAGCACCCGGAATCCCGGTGTGCCTGGTGCCATCTCGCACGTCAGCTGTTCGAGTATGGTGTCCCTCCTAGGCGAATACTTTATGAGTTTGGACATTTCAAAGGCATCACTCATCACCTTTGATCTTTTTACGGTATCACCAACGGCCAAGTTCAACGCATGTCCATAACAGTATGTTTAGACAACCCTTGCTTCTTTTCTGGTGTTGTTAACAACCATACCATTTTTAGATCCGGACATGTTGCTGGCTCCATCGTAACACTGCCTACGGCACTTTCTCAAGGAAATGTTCATCCTAACCAGTGTATCCAGAATTACATAACTTAGTGTTGTAGCGTTGATAGAAGACACAATGCACAGTCCATGGAAATCTTCGTGCACATTTAAGTCTCTATTTACATGACGTTTAGCAATCATGACTTAATCCCGGTTAGACTGATCTGTCGTCTCATCCAATGCGATGGAGAAATAGCCGTTCTCACTTATGTTCGATGCTACGCCCCGCAGTATCTTTAAAACCATCACTTGTAGCATCTCATTCTGGATGTCTGCTGAAATGAATTTGTCTTTTTTCTTTTCTAACCACTTGAGAATTGAAGGATCTGTTTTACCAAGGAGCTTCAGGACTTGGTAAAATGTTACTCTCTTCGTTGTCATGGCCACGGGATGGTAATCCCTGTCTAGCAAAGAAACCTGATGTTTCGTAGAATGGTTAGTAGCTCCTGTCTGTTGTGTTTTTACTACTCTGAGTGGGCGGCTAATAGAACTTCCCTAATATCTTTTGTTTCTCTAGGAAGTTTCATTTTTCTTTCCACGGCCTCGTTGTGGCAGTCGGAATCTTAATGTTTCCGGAATTTACGTGCGCCATCTTTGAAAATTTAAAATTAACAGGTTGATTGCTACTTGTTAATCCGTCCATTTTTAGAATTAAAATGCAGGGATAGGTATGATGAAGGTAAGATAAAACATCTCAAAAATAGTAATTTTTATTCATTTCTGGTATTTTTTTTTATTCACATGCTAATTTATTGTTATCTTTTACGATAATTGTTTAATGACTTAACAACTTGCGCTGAAGACTACAATACAGAATCATCAACGCGGACAGTCATCGATTGATCGATTAATGTAGCATACCTGATACATTATTGTAATTATTGTGTACACACGCCAAGCTCAGGTACCTACTCCTCATTGGGCTCCCGTGTAAACAATGGCTCGCCACCCCAATGACCAGAGAATGCCGTTATATTTGCCTCTCCAATGATAAGATATCGCCGCTACAAACTTTTATTTTTTTTTTTTATTTTTGGCAAAATTATTGGGCGGCAATCGCCGCCCTTTGCCGATGCCATTGTTTAGACTAAACTAGAGTGTGGGTTTAAAGGGAAATAAGTACATTTTGAAGACAATAATACTACATAAATTTGAAGGAAATGTCAGTATCGATTATTCCTTCTTTGATATATCAGTAAACATTTCATGAAAAGGCTAAGATAACTAACAGTATTCAATCTCGTAATTCCTATAGAAAATACAGCATCCCCGGTCGACACACCCGCCGTGAGCCCTACAACCCGATCAGGTAAACAGAGCAATCCGCAGTTAGAATCAGTGTGCCAAGAATGACATAACGATCTTACCAATGTACAAGGCCCAATGGCTGTACAGAAACTTCTTTATCTCCAGTAAATCACCAGGATTACAACTCTCCAGAAAACCTGTCAAGTTCTCAAGAATGTTATCCATTTGAAATAACAAGTCACTGTTTCTTTCTGTCTGCAAATAATAAAATTTATTGCATTGATTACTTGAATAACTTAATATATTATTGTGTGTCAGTTTACTAACCGAAACTAAGCACAAGTCAATGAAAAACCCATTCTTTTCTATTTTTAGCATACAATCACTTGATCTGTGTAGTGTAAAAACGGACTAGGGTAAAGCGAGGTACCCAAAGAAAGGGACAGGTACGCTTCAAGATTTCTATTCAATGACTGGCAGAGTGTGCATCTCCATGTATTTAGTTGGTTGGTTGTATATTGTTTAACGTCCCTATCGAGAATTATTCATGAAGTACATATATTTTGAAAGTGGTTGTATATAATGTAATAGTCTAAATAGTAGAAGGTAAATATTCTGAAAAAAGTTCATGATCAGTGCTTATCATAGCGATATAGCGGGTAGAAAATTCTATCAAGATTAAGGTAAAGCAAATTTACGACCAGGGTTAAGGAAACTTGATCAATTTTAATGACTAGTATAACGCATGCAGAAGTAACTTGGTAAATGAGTAAAATGTTAAATTGCTTATTTCAAGGTCTGTCAGAAGGATGCTACTTTTGCCATAGCTCTGAAACATCACAAGAATGGGAAATTCTTACCCGGCCGGCAATTTTTAAGTGAACAGTATGGTAAACTAAAGTAGAAGTCCATTCATTTCTTTCTAATATGTCAGACATATTGATTAAAAAATTGAGTCTGGAAAACAATGTACAGTTGATTTGGATGCGTAAAAAATATACTGTCAAACATTTACAGACCGATGCATCATTGGAAACATTAACACTTATGAACAAGAAATGGCTCAAGATATACACAGAATAGAAGAAACTGTTAATAACTGATGAGAATGAGACCGTAATCCGTAACACGCTCGTGAGAAGGTTATATAGGGTCTTTTTTCTTATGAGGTGTATAAACTCCCTTTAAAGTTTTTACTACAGTTATACATCAACTATAAAAAGAAGTATATAATGAAATAATATAATTTGAATATACTATAAATAAATTTACCCTAATCACACACACACACACACAACAACAACAACAACAACAACAACAACAACAACAACAACAACTTTACACTAACCGTGCATCAACATTTCAAAAACTTTACCCTAATCTGTTGCAAAACTTCGAGGAGGATTTTCTTGTTAGATACGTGCAATTTAAATAAAATCTCCATAGAGACATTAAAAAGTTTCTAACACTACCTATTTACGGATGCAAAATAATTTCAGAACCTACGACAGCAATCATCGATATTTTAATGAGTAAAGTGGAACCATACTGCCCTATCTCCATCTTTGGGTACGCACTTTACCGAACTCAGTTTTTGAACAGATAAAGTAAATGTGTGCTAATAATAAAAAGGGATGAATTTTCCATTGGTTTGTGCATATAAATTATATAGTTAATAGTTTCGGTTAGTAAACTGACATACAATAAAAATCATTAAGTTATGCAAGTAATTAATGCAATGCACTTTATTTTCAGACAGGAAGAAACAGTGAATTGCCATTTCAAATGGAGAACAGTCTTGAAAACTTGACAGTTTTTCTGAAAAATTGTAAAAATTGAATAACTGGAAATAAATAAGTTTTTACAGCCATTGAGCCTTGTACATAGATAAGATTCATTGTCGGTAGATTTTGTGGTGATAAGACGATATCGTGTTTTGTTATGCACCTTAATACTTTTCCTATATAAAACTGCGATTTAGAACCAGCATTTCAACTATTAATCCAATTCTCACATTCGTGTTCTATTGACCGGTCAACAGTTTACGAACGAATAAAGATAATTTAGAGTGTCAAGTCAACTCAATTGAAAACAAGAGTGGAGTAAACTACATCCGGTTAATCGGTGATGGAAAAATGGTGGCTGTCACTTACATTACTTAGTTGTAAACGCAATTGCTGAACACAGATTTCCACAGAAATTCAGAGGACCAAATAGAAATGACAGAGGATAAATAGATTAAATTGACGTTAAGCTCTAGGTCAGGTTTTTGGAAGGGAACAGCGGCATGTTCATTGTTAGGACTCATGGTTGTAGCATTATACCGACAAATGTAGACGAAGTGCAGCTGCAGGTGCTTTGTGTTTTTTGCTTCCAGGGTGTATAGGAGAGGATAAACCGAACTGAAAGAAACATTTTATTCTATATCGAATGGCGAAGTAAACAATGTGTAAATCGTAATCATAACTCCCCAAGATATACACAAGTTCGAGTGTAGGGCAACACGGACCTCCGACAAAGCGAAGGTAGGATCAGGTGCCATGGAGGAGTAAGCATCCTCTGCTGAGAAATTTCTGTTGTAGGATTTAAATGAAGACTCGCAGCGGTGCCTTGACTTGAACAATTTTTCGAGCTCGAAGCCAGTCTCGTTCGTGGCCGTGATGTATATTGCCCGGAAACAACGGAATACCATCATCATAAAATGAATGTAATATTAAATTGTCACAATGCCTACTTCAAACGTTGCCGTTTTAGTTGCATACTAAATTTTTGAAAGTTAAAACAATTGAATCATGTTTCTGTTTTATTCATTAATAAAATTATTGTCTGCTTATAAAATTTAACTCTATGTAAATATTCTGATGCGTTTTATTATTTTGTCATTCTATGATGTCAAGACAGGTGGAAGTACAGTACAATTGATGCAAATACTTTTGAAGCGGTGATTGTATTCATACGCAAGAAAAAAATCTGATCATGTGACTAACTTCATGTTGTGGAAAATTGAATGTCAGTTTCGTTAGTAGTGTCAAATAAGGCAAAAACATTGGCAAATGTAAATATAGCATGTTGAGGGCAAAAAGCGTTGGATTCTTACATCAATATAATGTCATGTTCATTTCAACGTAGAACGATAACAGTTTTTTTTTTTATTCCTCTCTTTCGCCCTCAATGTTGAGAATATTTCAGAAGTTTAACAGCCTTTCAGACATTGTGACGACGGACAAACTACCACAAGAGTGCCCACTCGAGTCTGCAATTCAAGTGAACTAATAATCATTGCTATTATTTATGCATTTTCTAACGGATCGTAGTAAGCATGTCCTAAAAGTTTATAGTTTTATGGTGGTTTATTAGAAGTCATTAATACCGAAATAACCCAATTATCCTTTGTGCCATCTGCGTATGTTCCTTATATATATATAATTGTAAACATTTACTTTCTTCTTGTAACTTCATAACATCACCAGCAAGTAGTGCTAAACAAACTCGCACAGATTGTCAAAGAAATAAAATTTACTGAAATTTTATAACTGAGAATGGTGTTAACGGGTATCTGAAGATGTCTACTCTCACCAGATTGTTGATATTCTTCAAGATCTTGTTGACAGATCTGTGGATTATAACGATATCGATGTGTGGTGGCTTCTTTTCTCCCCAACTCCCCGATACAAAGCAGTCAAAAGAATATGGACGCCCAAGAGATCACAGTGAACATCAATGGTTTTAAATTCAAATTAAAGAGAGCGTTGGTCACCAAATTACCCAATCTGAAAGTCACGTCTTCACAAACAGAGTACTTCTTTGCGAGACCAAATCAATGTTTCGAGGCAATTTACAACTACTGCTTGGTAGGGAAACTTCATATTCCCCTCACCGTCTGCACTGGAGAGTTCCTTGAGGAGTTAGAATTCTGGGGGATTGAAGCAACGGAACTAGAAAAGTGTTGTCATCACCGATACGTACTGTTCATGCGCGAGCAGGAGAATTTGAGAGGATTTCTCCGATGCACCGCTAAAGAAGAAGTTCGTCATGATGAAGATGAAAAATCTACAAGTAACCCCCTCAAAAACAGACTCTGGAAGATTCTTGACAATCAAGACAGTACAAAAGAAACAAAGGTTGGTATACATGTATAAACTATGAATGTAGATATCCGTTAATTGTTTATTTACAATTGATCTATAGTGTACTTCTAGACACAGTGGATAACAATTTTTTTAACATACTCCAATCATTTTACCTTCAATACAAATTCTTCAAAAGTCAGCGGATGGTGTATTTACAATAAACCCTTTTTGCGGCAATAGGTTTATCCGATTTAAATTTATTCCTTGGCTTGATGTCAACAAGTGACCGTCTACTACAGATGAGAATCAGTACACGAAGCATACATCACCATAGTTATTTGCAGAAATAATTACCCTGTTGTTGGAATTGTTAAACAATAATCTTCTCTGGTTTGAGATCAAGAGAGATTTTCCTCCAACATTTTTTAATACAGCTGTACTTCTGTATTTTTGCATTATTTCTGCGTACCCAAGTCTATAACATTAGCATAATTTCTTAACCTTGTTATGGACACTACTCACAAATCTCCCAGTGTCGTTATTGAAAAAATATGAAACTCACACATCACACACTTTTATTTCCAGGCGTACTTCGTTCTATCAACTACGATTATTTTACTTGCTATCTTTGGGGTGGCGTTCAGTACAGTGACCGTTACTTCCGTCAGTGATCAAGCTGACAACAGCGGTGGTCATGTGACAACTCGGACCGTAGAATTAACAACGGCAATGTACAATGGCAAACCAGAAACAACGGGGACGCAAGATATAACTGATAGTGAGTGGATGCGTGAGTCAGAAACAAACGCTTCACACCAATATGCAGGAGGAGAAAAAATGTTTTCTAATGTAGCGCGTGACAAAGTTCTTACAATGGAGAACGCTGATTCTGAAACTCGCTGGTTCCTTTACATTGAGCACTTCACAAATGTGTTCTTTTCCATTGAATTAATCTTTCGTCTGGTCTGCTGTCCCTCTCTTTCGCGGTATTTCCATGGATGTCTAAACTTGCTGGACATTGTCGTCCTGGTTGCGAGCTACGGACGATACATCGTTCTGGCGGCTGACATGACCGAGTCCACCATTAATGCTGACCCGCTGCTCTATCTCCAAATGTTGCGCGTCCTTCGGCTGCTCCGTATCATTGAAAATGTCCCTGCCTTCAAAATCCTCTGCTACACTGTTCGACTCGGTCGGAAGGATCTCATGACAATGGTACTGTTTCTCTTTATGGGAATGCTGCTGTTCTCAAATTTTCTGTATTTTGTGGAAAGTAATGATGATTTCCAGAGCATTCCTGACGCCTGGTGGTTCAGTATCATCACCATGACAACGGTGGGGTTCGGAGACATGGTTCCCAGAACTGCCCTTGGGCGGATCATCGGCGCTTTATGTGCGTTATCGGGAGTTTTATTCATATCCCTTACCATTCCGATCTTTGTCAACACGTTCCAATCTCTGTATTTATATGCCTGTTTCAGAAGTAACCGATTTGAAAAACAGAAGTAAAAAGATACTGGTGATTCACAATATTTATGGTAGTCAGAGTTTGTAATATCTAAATATGTCATTTTCTTGTATTCTCGTGGGTTGTACTTGTTTCGGAATGATAGATTAGTAGACGAAAGTTGTCCACGGAGCTTGTGTCACCATCTTGTTGATGTTATACATCGATAATCATGGTAGAAATGGACTCCTAATAGGAATGCACCTTTGTATGTAGAATGCAGCCAAAGACGGTATAATGAAGTATCACTTTAGTTACCAGAATTCAATAGTGCAAGAATTACAGGCCACCTTAGTCAGAGGCCGTTGGATTTGTCGGGGGTCGTTAGACTAGTTGGAGGCCCGTAGACTTTTAGGAGGTCGGTGGATTTTGCTGAGTCTGCTGTAAACTAATTTTTCCACATTTCAACCTTGGTACGAATAACATTGCTAGAATTACTTTTTTGTTTGTTTGTTTGTTTGTTTATAGCCGCCTGAGCAATTTTTCAGCTATCCGGCGGCTGTCACCATTACCGGTGACAGGGCTGCAAATTTAGGCCTATGCTCGGCACTCAGGGCCTTTGAGCAGGGAGGGATCTTTATCGTGCCACACCTACTGCGACACGGTTTATACGGTCTCATCCGAAAGACCCACAGTGGGATTCGAACCCCCGACTCAAGGATCATCAGATCTTTGAGCCCGACGCTCTAACCACTGCGCCACGCGGGCGGCGCTAGAATTACTAGTTAACTTTCAACAAGCGGAAGATTGATTGATTGTTTGTTGATTTTGTTGATTTCCGCAAACAATTTTTCAGTTATCTGGTGGCATCCAGTTTTTGTTGGTGGAGGAGAGAACCCGGACACAATATACCCGGGAAGAGACCACCGAACTTCCGAAAGTAAACTGGCAAACTTTCTCACATATATTGGCGCGAGCGAGAATCGAACCCACGCCGACTAGAAGTGAGAGGCCTTGTGATTTTGAGCGCGATGCTCTAACCACTCGGCCACGGAGCCCCCCCCCCCCCCCCCCCCCCCCCCCCCCCCCACACACACACACACACACACAGCGCAAAAATGAATTCCTTATTTCATTATATGTTGACAACATTATTTCATTATAGGCTGACAACATTGTTTGTATATGTAGAACCTGTTAAAGTGTTAAATGCATTTTATGAGTATTATAAACTATGAAAAGTTTTGATATTGTACAACAAAACAAAATACTTGTCTGTCTTACGGATTAACCAACAAAAGATGTCTTCACGCACAAATGGAATAGTATGGAATCTGCATAGAATGAATTCCTGCTCTTCTGGTAAGGCGAAAGAGCGCCCACCTGTAAATGTACCAGAGCAAATGATGGAAAATCAGACTTTTCAATTTAATTGAATGTCAATTTGATTCCCCTTCGCAATGTTTTCAAACCTTTAACAGGGTTTTCACATTTAGTGTTTTACAATCAAGACTGCATGTGTATTTCAGACGGAGGTGGAAGGCTGCAGATCCCCTCTTTATTCATGCAATATTGGTGGACGTGTACATTTGAAATTTTCAAAGATATATATATTTGAAAAGTAGTTCACTTAAATACAAGTTGTTTGTGGGGATTTCGTCAGTTGATAAACTAACTCCCATTGTATGATTTGCAATAAAATATGGACAAATCAATCGAACTAGACGCTTTTCTTTGTTTGTAATGATAAATGTTTATCCACGCACGAAAAATAATTTGGTTAGGAATAGTCACAACTCATGACTTAAGGAAAGAAAGGAAAAAAAAGACCACTGTGACTGAATGAGTATGTAGTTTAATTTCCATAGGAACTTAATAAAGATTTTTAGAAGTATTAACCATCGTCTCCTTATAGGTATAAAAATTAATACAAGTGAAAGATTATAAATAAACTGGTTCCTATATCATGCTATTTATCTTTTCCCATTCAGTCATATGACTGGCAGATAAAACAAATCACAACAGCATGGCTTCAACCAGAACATGCTGGTTGCTAAACCAACGCAAATGAAAGGAATCTGTAAGTAGCCTTCAAATACTCAGTATAGGACAAAAAATCAACACAGATAGAGTAACGATATGGCATTATAATCAGCATCAAAAGATACCCGAGAGCCTAAATACTCACCTGAATGTTATATAAATTAGAAGTGTTGTGTGCAGATGGTGCAGTGTGCATCATTAAAACTTCAAGATTAACAATTCAATTAAAGATATCTTCAATTGATTAATGATATCTTCAATTCTGAATTGTTGCGCGCATGAATAGAATTTATGATGGCATCAATTATTCAGCTATATTGATGCGCGCTGTAATTGAATTGTTGATCTCTTCAAATGAATTGAGGGGGCCTCCGTGGCCAGAGCCTCTCACCTCTGTGTTCGAATCTCGGCCGCGGCGTTATGTGAGCAAGTTTGCCAGTTTACTTGCGGAAGGTCGGTGGTCTCTTCCCAGGTACATTGTATCTGGGTTCTCTCCTCCACCAACAAAAACTGGATTTTTGAACGAGATTCGAACACGCGCCGAGAGGCTTTGTGATTTTGAGCGCAGTGCTCTAACCACTCGGCCACGGAGGCCCCTTTCACCAAGTTTGTGTGCTAGACATTTAGAGTTCGATAAGATATTGAGAGATTTACTGCATTTTGGCAGTGTCATCTCCTTTCTTGGAGACTGAACCCTTCTCAAGGAAATGGAAGCTTCACAATTTTGGTAGAGGTCTTCATACTCATTAGCATTACATACCCAGTTCTTATATTCTGAAGTAAAGAGGACCATTATAACTTTATCCAAGAGCCTGAACACCTGATCCATGGGCTAAAAACTTCACAACTTAGGTGGAGGCCTCTACAGTCAATATAATTATGAACTTAATTTGTTTCCCTTTCCATGAAGATATTTTGGAGTACAGAAAATTTTTATTATATTACATGTATCAATTAGAGTCAGGCTACAGACTAAAGATCACGAACTTTACAATCTTGGTAGAGGCTTCAATGTTCAGCATAACTATGCACCTACTTTGTTCAAAAGATATCCAAGAACAGTTACGATTTATAAACATTTAATGTATTTCTATTGTATAATCCATTTAATCCCACCCTAGAGCTTGAACCTGAGACCAAGAGGTTACGAATTTCACAATCTTGTTACAAGCTTCTATACACAATAAAACTATGCACCCAGTTTGTTTCCTTGGTGTTCAGAAGTAAAACATCCCTTAGGTCTGAACGTCTAAATCAGGGACCATAAATTTCACCATTGGCAGAGGCTTTCATGCTAAATACATGCACATGTATAACCATGCATCCAGCCTACCGTACATGCAACATATCCAGCAGTAGAAATCCGTAAAGATCTGAGGGTTTCAACCCAACCTAAGGGCCTCAAAGAGGCAGGCACCACAAAATTCGTATTTTATTTCTTTGTTCCAAAAGATGTTCCACAGCAATTTTAATGAAAACTAACCATGCAGTTTCTGAGAAAGTTTTAAAAAATGTTCAAAAGTTAACAAAGGACAACCGACCACACCAGACAGACATAGCTCGCAATAGATCTTTGAGTGACTCAGGTGACCTAGCAAGGTCCCAAGATTTCCCTGTAAGACAAAATTAGGTATTGGAGTGGGAATGCACTTAGGGGAGGTACACTTCAGTAAAGCAAGGAAAGTAATTTGTCACATACTATTTAAAGAAAAGGTATAAACAACAAAGTCACATATTAAAAATTGTTTTATTAGCATTATGAGTTAGATGATGTAGATAAAAATAAGCACCAAATTACAATAATACAGTATACGTGATCTATATATACTTGTCGGTATCATTAATGATATATAATGATATATATTTCATTCAATTTACCTTGCTGGAAATAAATTTTAAAAAAACCCACCAAACAATTGTTTTTAATAAATTCTAAATGAAACAAATAGGTAACCTCCTAAACTGCCTGTATATCAATATAATAAGATTAAAATTTAAAAGATTATAAATCTATATTACATATGACATCACAATCACTTCAAAGAAGACTCTAGATTCAAAGATCTAATGTTCAAATTCTGTCATCAGCAGAATAGAATTCTATTCACCCAAAGCATCTGAGTGTGTCCTTATAATCACCTCACTACCATTGTCTATAGTCAGAGATGTCAACATTATGTAAATATGCTGCCTTTTTCTACTACAGATCAATCTAAGTATTATTGCATGGGATTACAGGTTTGAAAAAGAAGCTTCATTTTTATAAAGCTTATGCACAATACCACTACAACCTGCAATGTTTTTATACCCTCAACTTTTTCATCATTGGTCTATTTATAAATAAAACCGTTTTCCATTCAACATCCACTTACTCCCAGTAAGTGCACAGGAGACTGTGCAGAATTTGAGTTATCTTTCTTGGCTAACTCTTCTCTGATCCTGGATCAGAAAGGTAACAAATACACATTTGGTCCTTTCCCAGCAACAGAATGGTGTTACCATCAGGATGCCACCTCAAGGAATGAACATTAAATACTCCTATAAACAAATAAAGCCATTTAAGCAAATTGATAATTTCAACCGACTGATTTCCAACAATATTGAATGAACTACATAGAAAAAACATAATTCATTAATTGTAATAGCTCTAGTATTTGTTGTGTTACTTACCTTCCACTGGTACTTCTACAGCCAGGCTGCCAGCAGGAGACCACATATAAAGTTTATTGGTACCTGTACACAGAGCCAGGCGGGACTGCAGACGGTCCCATTCAACACCTGATTATCATGAAAAGTATACTATACATCTACATTGACTACTTTTATCATTATGCATGTACAAAAATACTTGGCAAATCTTGATTACATTTCTACATAATGTTGAAAATAAATGTCATGGTGCATTTAGCCAGTGGAATAGAAATATCGTTTTTGAAGCATAAAGTTGAACCCTAATCTCTAGCACTATCATCTGTATGGATATATTAAATTTTAAATATAAGTACAGTAGAACATGCTTATAGAGAAGTGCTGCTGAGGAACAATTTAAAACTGTGCATTAATTTCTTCTAGGCATGTTCACTGTAACTGTGATTTACGTTATACAGTAAAACAAGGTTACAGCAAACCTTCATGATGTACAATGAAAAAAAAGTTTGTTATAATCTAACTTTGTTATATCCAATACAATTTTCATTACTCTCCTCTCATATGAGAATAAATATCACTCCACAATAAGCATGAATTCAATATAAACATGTTCATTATAAGCATGCTTTACTGTAGTTCAAGCCACTAGTTATTTCAAAGTTACTTTACATCATTTAACTTTAAGAGTGGATGGAGAGAATTCAGGTACACTTTTGCTTACATTTTATAGCAGTTCCTTGTGTTAACACTGCACATAACTTCAGTTTCTGAACATCCCAGATCCATAAGGTATTTGGCATATTGTCTGAAGGAAAAAAAAAAAAAACCCCACATATCAATTACTTTTCAATCTGTATTATTTCTAAAACACCATGTTTTTCATGGTGCAGTTACAGAATTTTACAAAAGATGTTTTTAACTAACCCTGTGAAGTGTTTATGTACACAATTCTTTTAAATTCTAATTTGCTTTTCAAAACTGTTTTCCTATCTCATAAAATTATTTTCATGAAAAGTAACAAGTTAACAACATTAACACATTATTTTTAAGAATCTGTGTATTTCATCACCATTTCTTGTGTACATGTATCTGCAATCACAGCTAAACGCCAGCATGCTCACACCAAGTTTTGGGTTGGCCCGATTTGTGTCTGGTTTGACAATAGGAATGTTTACCGGGGGCTGGTCTACCTCATCTGATCATAGATCAGTTAAAAACAAAGATAAAAATTTCAGCAATAAAATTTACAGCTTGAAAAGCTATAAAATGTGTCAATTTCATAAAAACATTAATACCATCTGTAAACTTTACGAAATCATCTAGGATATACTGCTTTACCAAACAAATTTACATCAAATTTCAGGAATTTTAAGAGATCCATAATGTGATTTGCAAGAATAATTCTAAGTACAATACTCACATTTACTCTGTGGGGTGAAAAGGGCTGCTGTGGGTGCATCAATGTCATTTCCTGGGGGTAGGGGGGCTCTTGTCTCTATCTCTTTGTACACTACCTGATAAATGCAAAAAGATAATCAAATGAAATTAATGGTGGTCTGTCTGTTTTAAAATGCTTTAATATAACTGATAATTGATGAAAAGAAACTTTTTAGATATGATAAATGGAAATACAAGCAAATATTACAAAATTTCTCTTTTGAATAAATTTCATGAATCATCTTTTACACCAATGATGAAATCATTTAATCCAAATAGCAGACTGAGTTACATGTGTCCTGTTTTCCTAATGGAGTTATCCCTCTTTGATAACTTACCACATCCTCCTCATTCAAAGTGGCAGGGTGGCTGTAAGTCCCCACTGATTTCCAGGTGATATGATTCAAAATTCTCACCTGTATTTATACAAAAACAATCATCATAATCACAAAGTGGCAGGGTGGCTGTAAGTCCCCACTGACTTCCAGGTGATATGATTCAAAATTCTCACCTGTATTTATACAAAAACAATCATCATAATCACACAGTGATGATTTAAATAATGTTTTTACATTACTGATGAAATATTATACATCAATTTATTAGTAACCTATTAATATTAGATGAATTCCTGTTATCTATAAAATTGTCAAAGAATGTAAAATGGTGTGTTAAAAACCTATGTGCCAGTCCAAAGGATTACTAAGAATGGATGATTATTTGGAGTTTTCTTATTACCATGGGAATCTGCATTAATTTGCCTGTCTACAATTAACTTGTTATTGTGACATTAATGTTTGACATTTCTCTGCATGTCTACATGTCACTGTAACATTAATATCTGACATTAAAAACGTCTGACTGTAAGTAATATCTGACATTAAAAACATCTGACTGTAAGTCACTGTGACATTAATATCTACTGACATTAAAAACATCTGACTGTAAGTCACTGTGACATTAATATCTACTGACATTAAAAACATCTGACTGTAAGTCACTGTGACATTAATATCAGCTGACATCAAAAACATCTGACTGTAAGTCACTGTGACATTAATATCAGCTGACATCAAAAACATCTGACTGTAAGTAATATCTGACATTAAAAACGTCTGACTGTAAGTAATATCTGACATTAAAAACGTCTGACTGTAAGTCACTGTAACTGATGGTTGGTCTGTGGACTACAACTTTCTTTCATGTCAATCATATAATGACTAATAACAACACCTGATTCAGTATGATATTTCTGTATCTTTGAGACAAATTCATTTGAAGGATCAGACTTTTGAAGTTCTAGGATAAAGGTCCTGTATATATAATATCACAAGTTTAAATGATAAATGAAGATTCCTTAGTTTATTACACTTCCAAATATGTATTAAGTTTCTGATCCCTCCAGACCACAAAGATTTGCTAAGTCCAACTGTCATGTAAGTAATATGTGGAAATACCACTTGTAGTGGGTGATTTGGGATGTAAATAACGTGTTCAAAGTAAAAAATACAATACACATTATTCCTGTCCCGACTTGATCCTCCTCTATGTTTTGTTTGGCATTTGTCATGGTAACTGATTGTACAATGATATCATTTTAACTGTTATAATATCTCCAATCTGATTTAAAATCTTGAATTTCAATGGCAGTAAGTATAAACACAAACACCGTTTCCTTAGAAATTCACCAAAACATGGGGACGCTTTGAAATGATTGCTTCAGTTAATTTCTATAGGTTTAAATCATAATGATATGTTTTCCACCAAAACTAGGTCTTGATACCTTTTGTTTGGTGAAACCGATGCTCTCTGGCAAGGTAGCCGCTGGGCTTACAATGTATGACCAAGTGTCACACAAACAAAATCTTACATTTTTTCTTCCTTTTAAATTTACAGGAAAAAAACAACATCTGCATGAAATTTACATTTGTTGTTTAAATAGACAATAAGATGATAAATTTCTATTGGACTAAAGGCACAAACACAAATAATTCAAATATTCATATTATGTTCAGATCCATTATCCCCCATAAATAAGAAGCTATTCTTAAAGTCACAGTAACATTGTATAATTATTCTTTTCCCCCCCAAGATTATTACATGTTAGACTTTCACTGTAGAGAGACCAAACTAAATCCTGGAAGAATGACATCTAACTGTGAATTATCAATCATTATCTGCCAAGTACTTCCACAAAGTCTTCTGAAATCTCAAACTTCATTTTAAGAACATTTGTACTGGCATTAGACTTCAATTATCATCCAGGATTTTACCAGTTAATCCCAACAATAAAAACTAGGGGATCCTGGTTGATAAGAGGGGATCGTGTATTCCAAAAATACCAAACTAACATAAGGTCATGTATTCATCAATATTGCGCAGATAGTCACACACAATTACACACATCAACAAAATACCATAACGGTATATGGGATGGACAGATTTTAGTTTAACATATGCACGATCACAAGAAATTGAAAAATAAAAATTATCCATTCACATTTCGCACTGACATTTACCTGTTATTGAATACAAATCTGTCATCTAATACATATATAATAGTCCTTTAATTAGATTAAAACTAGAAAACTGACATAGCCATGCAAGGCAAAGCTATAAGCTCTGGTCAATTATTTGCTACTCTGAAATTTGATAGAATTGCCCCAAATCTATGTATGTTCATTTCTTTTACCTTCATCTACTTTGCACTAAATCTGCAGGTTGAAAATTTCTAAATTTAAAATGATTCATACCATCCCAAAACTCAATTTCTTTTTGTGACCTTGACCTTTGTCTTCCTGACCTCAAAATTTTATCCACTTAGAGTATTGAATACAAAGTTTGGCACATGAAAAATAACCAAGCTACAGCATTACAAAGTGTTATGTATTCATGATCTCATCTGACCATGAATTTTTACCTTCTGACCTGAAAATTTATAAGTGTTCTTGTTTTGATGATTGTATTCTAGAAAAACACTGGAATAACTGAGTATATAAAGTAATAGTGGCCTCCTAGGTTAGATAATACTGGAGATTTCAAGTTACATGAGATTGTTGATGGACAGACATGTAGAGATGGATAAAGGCATGGAGTGGAGTGATGTTGGATCCCAAAAGTTTCATCTGTGATAAACATAAACTGTACATTTCATTGTACTTGTGCTATTTCTAAATAAAAGCACTGAACTTTCCACTTTATATAAAGACCCAATATATATTGGAAATAAATTTCATTACAAAACAATAGGAATAAATATTATTATGGGGTATTTAAAACTAAAGTAAGCATGGAGTGATTTTTTTTCATAATTGAATTCACAACAGTCTAAATGCCACATGGGAAGAAGACAAATGAGTAACAGTCACTTTGAAGTTGTGTTGTGTGCTGGATGACTTTGTAACATTTACTCCATTGGCTTGTAAATTTCAAAGAATAAATCATTCAACAAAATCTTTCTGTTTTAAAAAGAGTCCCAAATTTCAAAAGAGTGAGTTGTGATGGAGCCTTGATTATAACCACTTACAAGGAATCCAGACTTGGTGAATGTTGTGAAAAGAGTAAGAAATAATTCAAAAATGTTTTTCCATATGTAATATATAAATTAAACATCTTGATCCAAAACCATATAACCATGAACTATTTGTGATACTTGAAAAAAATACAGTCATGCAGATTTTTTTTTTCTGAATTTTTGTGAGGAAAACAGAATAAAACATGTTTTGTGTGAACCAACAAATTCTGGCAAAGTTGTATAATATTGATGTCCAAGGTGTGGGATAGGTGGGGTCATAAAGCAGCCAATAGATAACCAACAGACAAATCTGTCTGAGAGACTGTAGCATGTGACTTATGGGGTACATATTGGAAAAGCCAAAGTCTACTGATTACTAATTAGTATGGATCTGCCAGCTTAAAATGTCATAAAAGTCATGTTGTATTAATCTTGTACAATTTTAAGATAAACTGAGGAATTGAAAATCATCAATCATGTCATTGTAAGCTTCAGAAAGAGTTCATATAAGATCGAAAATATGTGTCCTACAGCACATAAGTATACCAATACTGAAACCCCATTAGGAGTTCTTCAAATATTGATAATTCACAGTATAACCTAATAATACATTATTAGTTGCCTGCAAAGTTATATTCTCACACTAAAACACTATAATTTACATTTCGTATATTATACAATTACCATTATGGTACATGAGGGTAATTTTGAATTATCAGATAATGCAGGCAATTTCTGGCATAAAGTTGCAAAAATTCTACTATTTTCTATGTGATACTGTGATTATAATGATGAATAAAAAAAAAACCTAAAAAATTCAGGACCACTAATCTCCTTTTCTTCAATAGACTGCATAAGAGGAGGGGAGGAAATGCAATAGACAAGACCAGGATTCATACCAGGGACCTCTAAATCAGGTGCTCTACCAACTGAGATATCTGGCACTGGCAATCCAATCTGTGGTGTCCAACTGCCACATCCTTCCATCTTTAAATGTCTTAACAATTTAAAGACATCAACCCAGAATCTTTATCCCCAGCATACATTTTCACATGTCATTTTCAGAGGCTGGTCTACAGCATCAAATGTAACAAAAAGGGAGATAATGCAATAGACCAGACTGGAATTTGAGCCTGAGCTCCCTGTATCTTGAGTCAGGTGCTCTACCAACTGAGCCATCTGGCACCATCCCAAGTAGCAGGCATTTTCACCTGCCAGTTTCAGGAGCTGGTCTATGGCACTAAATGTAACAGAAAGGGAAAAAATGCAATGGGCCAGACCAGAAATTGAACCCAGGCCTGCTAAATCTCTAGCAAGGTGCTTTACCAAGTGAGCTATTTGGCAGTGGCTGTCAACCCATCTGACCACCACATTCAAGATTTTTTTGAAAAGTTTACTTGGACAGAGGGTGATAATGAGTAAGTCAAAAGTTGATTAAGGATTAAGTGATAACACAAAATGACTGACTTCTTATCCGAACACAAACAGCCATATTCTCTCTCCATTTAAATTTCGTTATCAAGCTGGTTAGCTAAGTTAGGATTTACGGTCGTATATGGTGTACCTCAATAATATAGATTTTTTTGTGATATTTCAGATGAAATTCACTTGCATCCTATCCTGTTTCTCCAAAAATCTTTGGGCAAATCACCTGATCTGTTTTAGAGTTAGCATATTTTGATAGTTCTTGGTTGTGATAATAAAAAATGTAAACTTTAATGTATTATAGAAGACTTTATATATGGACATTACTAAGTTATTGCAGCAAAGAACCCCCCCCCCCCCCCCCCCAAAAAAAAGAAGAAAGAAAGAAACAAAAAATAAATAAATAAAAACAACCAAACAAAAATAAAAAAAATAAAAAGGGGAAAAAAACATTTGGATCAATCATAGATTGAACCCAAACTCTTGCATTACTAATCATGTGATCTAATAATAAACCACTACGCTAACAAGGCTAACATTCAAAGTATAGTAATATTACAACAATCAAAGCTATTTTGGAAAACATACAAGAACTCTTCATACTGAGAAGATAAAAAAATAATTTCAGAAACAAATGACAGAAGTGTCATGTAAGATCTTAATGCTGAGACTCGACCCATGGATTTTGAGTGCGAGTCACACAAGAGTTTTGATTTTTTCTCATGTGACAAAATCTTCATTATAATTTTCTATCATGTGATACATCTCCTTAAAATCTCTTCAGTTGACCATAGAATATAATGGAAAATGTCCATGAAAGATGTTTTAACTCAAATTCTTTTAGAATAAGATACTCTTCAACAGGGATTTAATCATATTTTTACACTGATCAACCAACAATCATTGAAATCAAAAGCAAAAAAGTATCAAATGTGTCTCTATTTCCATAAAGTATATGTAAGAATTGTCCACATTGTCCCAAACATATTACAGTAAAACACAATTATACTGAACCTTCAGGGCCAGTGAAAAACAATTCATTATACCCAAACTGTATATATATTAGTTATATCTGACAAAATTTATTTTCCTCTCATTGCAGGGAAATAAATATCATTTTGCAATATGTGTGAATTCATTGCAAGCCTGTTCCTTGTATGCCTGTTCATTATAAGCCTGTTCATCATAAGTCCATTCATTATAAGTCTGTTCATTATAAGCCTATTCATTATAAGTCTGTTCATTATAAGCCTGTTCATCATAAGCCCGTTCATTGTAAGCCCGTTCATTATAAGCCCATTCATTATAAGTCTGTTCATTATAAGCCTGTTCATCATAAGCCAGTTCATTGTAAGCCCGTTCATTATAAGCCTATTCATTATAAGTCTGTTCATTATAAGCCTGTTCATCATAAGCCCGTTCATTATAAGTCTGTTCATTATAAACCCGTTCATTATAAGCCAGTTCATTGTAAGCCCGTTCATTGTAAGCCTGTTCATTATAAGTCTGTTCATTATAAGCCTGTTCATTATAGTCTGTTCAGTGTAAGCCTGTTCATTATAAGCCTGTTCATCATAAGCCCATTCATTATAACCCTATTCATTATAAGTCTGTTCATTATAAGCCTGTTCATCATAAGCCAGTTCATTATAAGCCAGTTCATTATAAGCCTATTCATTATAAGTCTGTTCATTATAAGCCTATTCATTATAAGTCTGTTCATTATAAGCCTGTTCATTATAGGCATGTTCACTATAAGCCTGTTCACTGTAAGCCTGTTCATTATAAGTCTGTTCATTATAAGCCTGTTCATTATAAGCCTGTTCACTGTAAGCCTGTTCATTATAAGCCTGTTCATTATAAGTCTGTTCATTATAAACCTGTTCATTATAAACCTGTTCATTATAAGTCTGTTCATTGTAAGCCTGTTCATTATAAGTCTGTTCATTATAAGCCTGTTCATTGTAAGCCTGTTCATTATAAGCCTGTTCATTATAAGCCTGTTCATTATCAACATGTTATACTGTACTGGTATTTATCATAATCTGTTCATATTCCTATATGATATACGTCACTACCCAAAACGAGTTTTATTTTGATATACAAAACTGGATTCTTGTCACCATCATGTCAAAGAATGTTGCATTTATTTATCTAAAAATATATCAATAACTGATTTTAAATAAACTAATTAACTAAAAATAATCCAATAATTAACTTTAAATCAATCAATAAAACAGGTACTTATTAAATAACGGATACAACTGGCCTCTTTCATATCTTATATACTCGACATATTCTACCTTTAACAATTCAATATTTGTCTTCTGATAAATTCATCATTTGTGTGTACAATGTATTTGGGAGTGCAGGGTGTTTTCAACAATTTGTTATCACAGGTAACTGAAAAAAAAAGAAAATTTAATTTTTTTCTTCATTCTTTTGATCAATAGTTCAGTGTTATGTAAGTTACAATATTCAATGAAGGAAAGGTTAAAGATCTAGAGAAGGTCACAAAAAGGCTGTTTTAACACATCTCCTTTTTTGAAGATCTTTCATTCTACTCCTCAGAGTGAACATGATGTAATTTTCCTTAGGTGGCTGCTATGATTGGTTTCTTTGAATGCGTGTGGCAAGTTGACTGTTGTGATATCAAATCAGCACTCATCATCCATGTCCCCCATACAGGTAAGATATTTGCCAGTGAGTAAGGTAAATAATTACTTCGTTACTGTCTTATTTGTAACAATCATTACACTAATCAAAGAAAATAGATTTTAAATTTTAAATGATTTTAACATCATAACACCCATTACTGAAGTTTGACTAATTTAATACTTGGGCCATGCACCATTTTTATTTGACCTTGGTGCTCCTTTTTTTTAAATCAGTAAACTTTAGATTTTGCAAAACTAAACATACAGAGGGGGTGATACGGGTGTACCGGGTATATAACATAGATAATGGAACTACTAGGTAGTCACTTAATATAGGTTACTCAAGGGGCATATACCATCAGAAAAATTGATAAACATTAAAGATTATTTCCTGGAAATGGAAAGAAAACATCATAGGCTAAAAGGTGACTGTTACACCCACATTTTATGTCATCTCAAAATTTTAGGACTTTTGTAAGTATTTCATAATTCAAATGAAGACTTTAGGGGGTTTAATGCTAATGAAAAATATCCTTACAGGGTTCAGTATCAAGCATTTAAATTCCTGTAGTTAAATTTAATCTTTTCAGCTGTGAAAATGAAGCAAAGACATGTTTGCATTCTGGATGCAAAATATTTCAAATTGCCTATTCCGGTACCTTTTACTTATAGCTACAGCTTTTTTTATTAGTTTTTTTTAGCACACCTGAACTGACGACTCAATTCAGCACAGATGAGCTTCTCTGATCAAAATTTCTCTATCATCTGTCATTTTGTCATTGTTTAACTATTCACATCATTAACTTTTATTCAGAAACTGTTGAAACAATTTCAACCAAACTTCGCACAAGGCATTCTTAGGTAAAGGAAATTCAAGTTTGTTCAAACACTTTTCAAAGGGGAGATAACTAAGTATTGTGATTGATTGATTATGTATTGTTTAATGTCCCACTTAGGAATTTTTCACTCATATGGAGATGTCACCATTGCTGGTGAAGGGCTTCAAAATTTAGACCTATGCTCGGCACTTATGGCCTTTGAGCAGGGAGGGTTCTTTAACCTGCCACACCTGCTGTGACATGGGACCTCGGTTTTTGTGGTCTCATTTGAAGGACCGCCCCATTTAGTCACCTCTTACGACAAGCAAGGGGTACTGAGGATCTGTTCTAACAGCCCGGATCCCTTCGGGATTGAGTATTGTGAAAAATGAATGTTACACATTAAAAATCTTTAAAACCACCGGACCAATTTCAACCAAACTTTGTAAAAAGTAGCCTTGCATGAAAGACTTTTATCCCCTTCTAAGGGGAGATAATAGGAAAGAGTGAAAATGAGGTGCACTTAGCTAAAACAATTTTTTCTTGCACCATTGGATTTAGAATTATACTTAAGCAAAGGCATCTTCATAATAATAGCATAAATTCAAGTTTGTTTAAATAGTACATAGCCCATGAGCTTAGAATACGGTCACAAAATGGGGGAGTAGAAATGAAAAAGATAAGGAAACAACTTTAAAATCTTGTCTGAAGCAATATAACAAAAATATCTCCAATGAAAATGAAAGCATCCTCATATAGATCAAGTTTAATTCAAAATGTTTCCCTGTGTGCTTGATGCACCTTGTATGCAAGTTTGAAGCATGTCAGGGTTAATTGTTTCTTGTAAATGGACCTTCTATGGTACACCTGGTGAAGCTTATACAGGTACTATGTAGTGACTTTGTGGATACTTCACCCTGATTACTATCTTTCAGTTTAACAAGCTAAAAGATAGTAATTGAAAAAAAAATGTTTTCAGTGCATTTAAGCAGTGTACCCTTAATTCCCTCTCCCTTGGGTTGTGAAAGTCACAATTTTGGTACATCCTTTTCTGCTTTTCCTAAATATGCATTTAGTTTTTATCGTGTATCAGCAAACTTAAAGAAGTCTTTTAAATGATAAAGACACCTTGGAACCAAACCCTTACCCCCTAAGATCATGAAAACTATTTTAGTAAAGGACTACCTATACCTTCTAAATGCATATTTAGTTTCAGTTTAGTATCAATGAAGATATTATTCAAATATTTTACACATATAGATCAAGTTTGGCCCTCTCCTGGAGTTAGAACCTTTACTCCAGGAATCATGAAATTTACAATTTTGGTAGAGGCCTTCCTGCTCTACACCAATATCACAGCCATTATATTGCTTGGGTTTGAATTTACTATTTATAAAGAGTACTCTTTAATAGTAAATTTGAACCCAAGTGATACAATATCTTGTGATCACTATGCCTTTAGTTTTTCTTACAGGTGCAGTTGTATTGAGGAAGATTTTTGAAAATTGATCAATTTTTGCAGTTTTTGCTCCACTCCTAAGGCTCCAGGGGTGTACAAGTCCTGACAATTATAAATTATGTCCCCCTTGTCCAAGAAATGATTCATACCAAATTTGAAAAGAATTGGGATGATAGTTATCAAGAAGTTAAAAATGTTCAATTGTTAACACATGACGGACGATGACAATACGATATGATATGTCATGCATAGTATTCTGTCTTCACAAAACCCATAGAAATAGCTTAGTACTTGCTGCATATCATTTTAATATTTTTGCTTGCATTGTCATCTAACCTTTGCAGGTGTTGAGAAGTAAATTTCTTTTTACCTTAACCTGTGGCTGTCAGATCAACTAATCAAGCATTCAGACATTACACACCTAACTGGTCGCATTAAATAAGTTTACTCAAATCATCATTTAGGCTTTGGTATTTACTATACCATAAAGAATTATATTGTGCATGAAATGTTTCATATTTTGACATTTTGATATTTTTTATTTTCAAAAAATGCAAATTGTTAAGAATCCACCCCAAAAAATTAAAACCTTAATGCACAAATTTAGAATTTTACGGATTTTATTACTAGTATCTCAATTCAAAGTAATCATCTTGGTGCAGGAAAACATATTGACTGTATAGAATACACCATCAACACCAAGCCATTGACAGCTTTCTCCAGTTAGTCATGATAACATCTTCATCAGAATTCATTAACCAACTTTAAATTTGGTCTACATTAAAATCATATTGAAATTTTAATGCATTTTTCAAATCATTTAAAATAAAATTTAGATCATAAAAGAGGACCAAAGAATAGATGAATTCAGCAACTGTACTTGTTAGAGGATACCACTATTATAACTATGCAATTCAACATCCTGTAATTACCAGACAACTATATCATTCAACATCCTGTAATGACAAGACAACTATATCATTCAACTTCTGCAACTATATCATTCAACATCTTGTAATTACCAGACAACTATATCATTCAACATCTTGTAATTACCAGACAACTATATCATTCAACATCTTGTAATTACCAGACAACTATATCATTCAACATCTTGTAATCACCAGACAACCTATATCATTCAACATCCTGTAATGACAAGACAACTATATAATTCAACATCCTGTAATCACCAGACAACCTATATCATTCAACATACTGTAATCACCAGACAACCTATATCATTCAACATCCTGTAATGACAAGACAACTATATCATTCAACATCCTGTAATTACAAGACAACTATATCATTCAACATCCTGTAATTACAAGACAACTATATCATTCAACATCCTGTAATCACCAGGCAACTATATCATTCAACATCCTGTAATCACCAGACAACCTATATCATTCAACATCCTGTAATCACCAGACAACCTATATCATTCAACATCCTGTAATGACAAGACAACCTATATCATTAAACTTCTGCAACTATATTATTCAACATCTTGTAATTATCAGACAACTACATCAAGTTCACTGAGAGTGTAAAATATGCAGATATACTGTACATCTGATTCCTTATTTTACATGAGTACTTAACATTGCAAAATGACTTGCAGATGACAAGGAATTCATGAGTGGACTGTTGATCATGAGTTTTTACAGGTATTTCAGTAATATAAAAATGAAAGTAAGAAATTTTATTTCTTGAGTGGTGCTTCTCACTAAATTACTTGATAATAAATTTGTCACATATATCTAAGATTTGAAAATAAAATTGTGTATTTATTTAAACAATATAATATACTCTGAGAGCTTGAGGTCTACAAGATGGACTACATTAATATATCTAACATTTATTTAATTCATTGATAAGAAATATTTGATCATAAAATAAAAGTTTTCAAAGAATATTATGCCTACATATATAGATTATTTCCCCTTAGATCAGCTGTATAATCAAACCAAGACAATCCTATCCTAACTCGACAGCTTTCTGATGTAGTGACATCTCCATTGTATGTTTCTCGTCTTGAACAGATAAAGGACAGCTTCCCGCTAAGTTATGGGGTTATCAGTAATGTTTGGGTCCAGGGGTTAAAACTCGGATGTTTATAACCAGAAAGATCTTGACTGTGGCATATAACGCATGATGATGGCTGAAAAACGTTACATGGCAAATTTGTGAAAATATCATTTAAGGTATGTTTCCTCATCCTCTTTTAGTATGAAAAAGTTAAAATTGACAAAGTTTTAAACTTTTTATCAAGGCATTGAGAATATTCTAATCTGTAGACATCATTCAAATGATACAATCATTTAATGCAGTCAGTTATCCAAGGGAAAAAAATATACATTTATGATATTCAGTTGCGATATATATCTATTTCTTATCAACTCATGTTTATTGCTTTTTGCAGTATTATCTGCCTTTATGTCCTCACTGCTATCTTTGAAAGGACATTCAGAGTATTATAATGAAATATAAGAAGGTCAATGTGACACCTTTAATACATTAGGGTTTGGTTATCTCTCCAAAAGACTAAGGTGCTTCACAGTTTGATGACTCACTCTTTTCTAATAAATGGAGTACATATATGATTTAATGATAACCTTGATTATCTGCGTTTTACTGTCTCTCTCACAGATCCAGAAAAAAGAAAAAGAAAAAAAAACCAAAAAAAAACCAAATGAAACAAAACAAGAAACCAAACACCTCAAAACTTTCTACACCTAGGGGAGCATAATTTTGCTGAAATTCTAAAAGAGCTAACATTGTAGAAATAGTTTGAAATAAGATTTTTGCGTCAAGTTGAATGCAGATGGCTGTGTCTTGTGTCATTAGAATGAAAAATGGACCTTAAGGACATAGGATATACCCAATAAATGAATTATGAAATTTTGTAAAATTATATGCTTTAATAATGCCAAAAACTCACATTTACCATGAAAATCTTTCTACAAAACCAAGCATGTTTATTTTTGCATCATTCACAAATCTTTACTTCAAATTTCAAGAAAAAACAATGCTCAAAACTTGAAATCCTTCAAATACATCTTTTTATTGGGTCATTTCAGGTATCAATGGCTATAATTAACACTGTTGTGTGATCAAATAATGGTAGTCCCATGTAAACACAGCAAATTCTACTTCATCTGATGGGTCCAAATCATGGGCATAACCTATGACCTTAATGGTCATCAGAGTAACATTCAGCACTAAGATGTGAACATGATTTGCTAACAACATGCATAGAGTGAAGACTACTTTGTAAGACTAAAATGCATTTTCATTTTAGATTTTTTTTTTTATATAAAGAGGGTTATCAAAAATTTATGTAATTCAAAATTGTTCATTTTTCTTATGTCCAATTACTGCCATCTTTAGCAGAAACATGCACTTCCAAACATAAAGCACAGAACATGAAAGTTAGCTCCTCAGCTTTTGAGCACAACTGCAGAATGCTATAGGTTATATACGTGTTCTGTTTGTCCAAATACATTATATATTTTACTACTTAAACCTTTCCATTGAAAATGTTTAAGTCGATTCCCATTTTGAGAAGGTTTGGAGAGGACTACATTCTACATGGTGGAAGGATTCTTTCATCAAAAATATCTAATCTGGCATGATTCTACAGGTTTTGTTTTATCCAACATATTGTCACTAATTACACCCCTAGGCATGAATTTTATGATACAAGTAGTAGAAAATTTGAACTAATTCAAGTGTTGTAAATTCATTAATTGGTGATATGTTTTTGTAAACAGAACATTGATTCTTAAAAACATCTATATTGATTAACCTGAAATTTTAAATGAAAATTCAGCATTTTGGCCAATAATTTAAAAATTTGGTCTATAACCCCCACTTTCTTTCTGTAGTTCTATCCCAGGTTTTAAAGCAAGACTTCATGATTTATGTGCAATTAAAAAAATTAACATCACTCCTAATATCTTCTTGAACTCTCAAATTCCATATGATGAATTTTCCATATATCAAGTGCAAATAGGTTGTTATTTACATCCAGTCAAATAGCATAAACATTTCAATATCAATATTGTTAGAAGACGTGAGCACATATTTATTTGATATAATGATTACTTGGTGTTGCTTATGTTGTGTTGACAAATCGTGTTTATGTGAATAAATCATGTGTAAAATTTTAAGTGCAAAAAGGTCAAGTTTAACGCATTGCCACTCAATAACAAGTGCCATGACCCCAGTTTTTCATAATTCTCCTTCAATGTAGAAATAAATAATAATATACTTCCTAAAAAATTGACAGTACTACACTAAACTCAGGTGTAAACTTCTTTAAATGGTTTAACAATTTTATTACAACACACTGTACAGCGTTTATATGAATAGTCTTAATCATAATTTATCTTCTGGTGATTCCGTTCTCTGAACATGGCATGAAAACGTCATATTTTTTTTTCTGCATTTCATTATTAGTTATGTGACTAATTGAGTCAAATCATTACATAAACTCAGACTTGTTTGGTATTCAGAAGACTCATCTACATGACTATCAGATGATGATGGACAGAAAAGGTTTATTCTCAAGACATAAATTTCAGCTTTGAATATACATGATACATGTAGTATGAACTGTGATGCTTTATAAGGGCATACTTCACAAAGCATTTTAGCACTTTATGAAAAGTACGCCAACATGAAGCATACCCTCACATATTTTCAAAAAAAGACATTTATTTCTCATATTTACGTTCTATTTTCATTTCTGTTGGAATTCCCAGCCATTAGAATAGTTGTACTATATTTATCAAGTAGTTCTGTATTCAAAGGTGTATTGTTTACAACTGCATTGCATTCATGCCTATCATCACAATTTATAAAGATAAACATTGGAAATGTAAATATATGTTTGTTTGCTGCTGCTCAAATGAATTTCTGAAAGAATCCACTGTATTTGTGTTAATATTTAATAAATTTTAAATATCAGATATGTTCCATACTTCCTTACCGATACCTCTGGATTTTAAAATTTTTCTAACTGTTAATTACGGTTGCACTTAGAGACAAATTAAAAGTACATGTACGAAGATAAAAACTGTCCAAATTCAATCCATGTGATACAAAGATATTTGCAGGATGAATTTAACGACTTTAACTGTGTGCTAGATGTAGCATTATATGCGTTATCTAATGACATTGACATAAAGTACGCCGTGCTCCACAGTGTCTGAAGGGGCCCTACTGAACAGGAAGTGGCACAATTAAGTTTGTTCAATGTTACCAAACCTTGGGGGATAGACAGTGTAAAGCTTGATTTATAATTAGTTTGTTACTTTACAATTTTTTCCACAAAGATGCTGGATATATAGCTAATTGTCTATAACTCTTTGAATGCCCCTCATATTTCGACCCTCACACCTGATTTGACACAAGAGCCTTTAACTCACACTTAAGTACAGTAAAACCTAATTTAAGTGAATGATTAGTTTTCCAGTTAAATTGTCCAGATAAGTGAAGCATCTGGATTTATGAATTCCCTTGATTTCTACTAAATACACTACATAAACCTTCATACCAATAACAGTAGTAAGAAAAATGCTTGATTTCTGCTATATACATTACATAAACTTTCATACCAATAACAGTCATAAAGAAGAATGCTTCTTTATAGTATTGTGTTGTAACAAGATAAACACTACTAAAACTTTTTCAGTAGTGTAGATGTAATTTAAGTTAAGAACATATGATGAACAGTGGATGCATAAATGTAAATATATGGCCATTTTGATAATTGCCCAAGTTAATTTGTAATGACTGAACCCCCCCCCCCCCCCCCCCTCCCTTCCAATTGATAAGCAATAATCATCTGGTACAGCTCTGCAATGACATGGATGAGCTGTCAATAAACTCTCCTTTCAACTTTAAGGTTCATTGACACTAATATTGCATAAAGGTGACCTTGCTTTTCACAAATCATCTGTCAAGGACCTCTGACCAAGGGATCATGAATTTCACATTTCTGGTAGATTATGGCCTTCCTCTGTGCACTCATTTTGTATATTCAATGCCCACGAGTAACGAAGATGACTTAGCCCTATCATACCAGAACCCTCTGACCATGGGGCCATGGACTTCAAATATTGTAGGGTTCAATAATCATTATGACTATGCACTCATTTTGCTTTTTTCTATGGCTAAATGTTAGGACACCCCTCCCCCATCCTAACAGAAGCCATGCTCCATCAGGAGCTATGAATTTCACAATCTGGTATAGAATAGACAAGTCTACTTATCATAACTATGCATTTAGTTTGCATGTTTCTGAGTCAAGAAATACTTTTTCCTTTCAAATTATATTTTCCATAGAGCCTCACCCTAATTCCAGAATCCCTGACCCAGGGGCCACAATTACAGAATATTCCAGACCCACTGGGATGACAATTACAGAATACCCCAAACCCAGGGACCACAATTACAGAATGCCCCAGGGCCACTGGGACCACAATTACAGAATGCCCCAGATCCAGGGGCCACAATTACAGAATGCCCCCAGACCCAGGGGCCACAATTACAGAATTTTTGTTAGTGATCATCATATTCACTTAGGTTGTGTGATGATGATGAGTCTTGAAGATTTCTTTTTAAAGACAACAGTTTTCAATATAATATCCATAGTCTCTGTACTATCCTACCAACAAAGCCCCAGACTTAGGAACCAGGAATTTCACAATATTGGTAGATGTCTCACTGCAATGCACTGGCTCATTGTTTGGTAGTGTGGCGGAGAAAGAAGTACAGCATTTTCATTACACGGGTCATATGTTCGCTAACATTACAACCCCTGACCCAGAGGTCAGGAAATTCACAATTTTTGTTTTCAATACCCTATAGATGCTACATGACTTGGTCAGTTAGTAGTGTCCCAGAATAAATTGAAAATGTTCAAATGTTGCCATAACAACATACAAACAGACTGCAATATGTATCTAAGATGACCTAAAACTAAAGTTACTTTTTTAACAGAATGTCTCCAATTGTCCATTTAATTCTTACAGGCATCCAATGCTACATACTTGATTGTAAAAATTAAACAGACTCTGTAGCTGCCATTCAGAAAAAATGAAATAAATGGCCTTTTCCTATTTTTCTATAAATCGTCGAGATGAGTGATGATTGATCTTCCAACTCCTTAAAGCTAGATAATACAATTCACTGATTTTGAATAGAAACCATGAAATTCAATATGATAGTATGATACATCACACAAATATCATGTAATGCATAACTGATGTATGTTAATTTAACCCTTATGCAGGTGACATTTTGAAGAAAATACAGGTGCTTCTCAGTGGCTCAAACTAAAAGAGATCCCTTCAAATCTCAGTCCCAAAGTTATCTCTCTATCAAACTACACAAATTTAATCTTAATCCCTTGAACTTTTGAGTTTTTGAAGTTCTTCAGATCTCTCAAAGTAAAATCTGGGTCCTGTTATATATCATTATATTTCACTCTTGAAAACTCAAAGTATCTGTTGTGAATGCAAGCTATCAATCAAGAGCATAATTAACTTCATGTGGACCTGTAACCTAAAAAAAAAAGAAAGAAAAGAAAGAAAATTGGCTTGCACAGACAGCATATACGCTAATTCAAATTTTATACTCATGGTGCTTCACAGAAGATATCCCACCTGGCCACTGTAGGTTTCATTAGGCAATTGGGGTGATTAACTATAGCACAGAATAAGGTATGAAACATGGACATTACTTTCAAGTCTATCATTTTCCAGATGTGAAAGTAAGATGAGAACTTTTCTATGACTATGAAAAGAAGTGTCAGTTTTAGCTACCATGAAATATATGAATAAAATACAAATCAAATCTTAGACTTTTTTCACAGTGTCACTAAGGCAAGTAAAGCTTAAACTACTTCCTCAATAAGAATCAGATCAACAGCACTGAGCAATCTGTAAGTATATACAAGGTTTAAAATATATCACTTGGAAATGGCTAATATTCAGATTTAATCAACTCTTAAAACTCTAATTCTTGATCTCACTATCAAAGATTTTCTGCAGTCCCCTGGACTTTGACTTATTAAAGGTCACCTGTATCCCACAATTCATAACTTCCCACCACAGCTCAATGACCTTGACCTTACAAAGAAACAGTGTACATATGCAGAAACCTAAAGTCAGAACACCAATACGACCATCCTAGTATTTTGTTTTTATGAAATTCCCATGACCTGTACCAAAGATATTATTGTTCAAAGACCATGCTGGGACTGCCTCATTCATGACATCATTTATCATTCATTTTTGACAAATATGCTGAGAGCTTCTTGATAAGCTTGGAGATTAATGTATATTTGTTGTAAACCAGAAAAAAAAAATATCCCAGACTTCAAATACAGATGATCATCATTATTCACTGGTTTGGACAAGATCTTGACCAAGAATTAAAAAAAGCAGTGTTTTCTAAATTGTCAACATTTTATCCATATTAATGCTTATTTTTTCACTATACATTTAAATTAAACTTTTATTAAACTCACTTTGTAAGATTGGTCATTTTGATTCTATATTTTAAATATTTCACATTTGGTAGAAGTTATACCCCCATATTTGAATATTTCTGGATTCATATCCAGTGTTAACAACTTCAATTTATGACATCCAATGAGATACCAAAAAACAGATTCCAAGAACATGGGTATTAATGTTTACTTCACCGAGATCTTTGCATATATTCCCTGAAAATCCCTTGTGTATACTCGGTGAACTTTATAGGTGCTAATTCTGATCACTTCCTTCTTTGCTAGATCTGTGTCCTATCCTACTTCTTAGTATTTAATTACTTTAAAAGCTGATCAAAATACAACCACTAGGTCATATGAATTTGCTAAAAGGATTTAAAATGCTTAATGTACCTAATCCAAATACCTGGAAAATCTTCATTTTTAAGTTAAAAACCTTTTTTAAAATTTTTTTTTTAACATTTTCATTGAAGCTGCCAAACTTGGATGGATTTATCAGAAAAATCATCTATATTTAGACTTTGATTTCAAGCACAATTTGATAGGAGAGTGTTCAGTTACTCTGTTCATGAATACCTTTTCATCATAGCTGCCAAGTGCTAGAAATTGGCTTGTAGGAGACCAGGCCAGAGACTTGATGCCCAATGCATTCTCATAAGCACTGAATTTGGACACACATCTTCCATCCAGTGTGTACAGTAGAATCTTGTACTGAAAAAAAAGAAAGAAACACAGATAACAGAAAGTATGAGTCTGAGCTGCTAATATTGAAACAGTGGTTCTTACCATTTTGCCCTATATTTCTTTATCCTTTCACAGAGGACAAGGCCTGATCCCACAAAACCATCTTTCAGTATCATTCTTAAATACATGTCTTTCCATTCACAAGTGTTTCATGTGTAATGAAAAAAAAACATGATGGGATCCTACACTTCCTCCACACCCTCACTGCAGCAAAATTACGTCTGACACCTAAAATAGTACTCTTATGTTGTGTCCGCAACATTTCACCCAATGCACTCGCAGGAATTTTTATTATATCCCACGAAATTTTGTTGTGAGGGGATGATAAAACTCAAAACAATTTTTGCTATAAGAGGTTCTGGACCCCAAATCCAATTAAATAATATAGATGCACTGACACAAAGGACATACATTTATTGACTGGGGTCTAGAGCAACATGCGTTTTGTTGGAGAACTGAGGACCAGAATGTTGCCTGAGGTGAAGGTCCATTAGAAATTTGATTATGGACTGAGCAGTCCAGCATTTTCAGCATTTTTTGAACTGGTAGTCCAAACCTTGAATGTGCTAGACTTTTTATTGTATAAGGTTATAAAGGGAGTAATTCAAAGCCTATAGTAATATCATAGTTCAGCAGTGGAAATTACTCAGTGAAAAGCTGTGTGAAGGACATGATGTGAATGTTTTGAAGTCCATGGTCTGTAATATCTCTGAAGCATTGATTTCTGTCTGCTGAACAAAATGACAAGATAATGGAAAGTAAATCAAGAGATCAATACAAAGAATAAATTCTCATTGAAATATCCTGCACACCAGTAGTTTTTGACTTGCCATTTCATTAACCTTTTCACCATTTCTTCACCCTACTTTCAGACTGTGGGATAAAATCTATTTACTTTTTTTTTTTAAACAAACAACATATTATTCAATGCAAAGGTTGAAAAAAAATGGAATAAATATAGTATAAATTATCATAAAATTTAAAAAAAAATAGAATAAAATCATAAAGTATAATAGATCATAACTGGAATTTGACTTTTGCATGATTTTGTACACAAATCAAAATGATGTTGACATTAAAAACAAATTTTCTTAGCTTTAATTTCTCATTAAAAATCAATGTTTCCCTGATATTTAATGCATATTTCATGGGATATTTTGAATACCCAATAAAAAGTTATTAGGGAATATAGTTAAATTTCATGTTCAGAAAACTTGCTTCCCTTTGCTTGCTGAGTCAAGCTGGGGTCAATCAGTGTTGATTCAGTTTTCCCTATATAACCTTTTAACTGTTCAGAGTAATGTTGCCAAATTAAATATGATAGATGAATTTTCATCTTGTTTTAGGTGTCCCCATATGCAGGCATATATCAAAAAGGTATAAATGTTTAATGGTGTTATATTTTGACTGATACATTACAAAAGGGCTCGGAGGGAAATTTCAGTAAGGTACAAATCATCTAACATAAAATATATTAATCCATGAAACCAATTTGTACACCCTTTCTCCTTAATTAATTTTTTTTTAAAATTCAAAGTTTTGTTTATTAACATTTCAAGATTCTTGAATGCAAGTAATTCAACATTTCACCACAAAAATAAGAAATTATTTACATCACTGGAGTCAGGTGTTTTGATATAGACCTACAGAATTGGTTTATTTCTAAAAATCTAATTAACATACATGCAGCTGACCAAGACAGATGATATAAAACTTATTCTTAAATTACAATTTTTTTGCAGATTATATAGCATATATGATAAATGAGGCTCCTGAAGAAATTTGATACACACAAATAACGGTAAAAAAAACACCCTTAAAACCTCTGATTTTGATGGAGGACAAAAGGTCTTACATTTGCATATTGTAAAAGACACTCTGTTACTTATACCCTTATCACTCGTGGTGGGGACATTACGTGTGAGAATTTACATCACTCCGCTTAATAATGTCCTTTATATGTATGTAAATAAATTCTCCAGTAACCAGTGATTTTTGTCTCAGATGATGTCTGATTTGTCCTCTAGATTTTCTTGGTCCTCATTACTTTATACAAAGAAGAGCGTCATCATCTCCTGAATAATTTATTACAAAATGAAACCTGAATCCCCATCCATAAAACGCTTAAGGATGCTTGTCAACAACAAAAAGATACAGTTAGGTCTACATTGTAGATTATTGCCATGATAATCTGCAAGTTGGTCATATTACCAGCGACGCGTGCAGAGGGTGATGCCAGCAGGCTAATCATGTGCTCATACAGTGCAAGAATTCAAATACTACAAAGAAACATACATGCCTTGGTGCACAGAAATATATTGCATCGTGGTTAAACAAAGCCAGCCAAGTGCATCAAAATATGTGCATTACAGCTAAAATTTAATGTGCATTTAATGATTATTAGCATCAAATTGAAATCCACAAAAACATTTTTTTAAATCATTTATCGACTAATCCTGGAATATATATTTGTCAATGATTACTAGACTAGACCAGAGGAGGCTATACTGAATGCGACTATTAGAAATTAGAGTATAGGACTAGTAGGAATGTGGGAATATAACATTTTAAATTGGTCCTCTTAAAAATTCCAGAATTTATTACTTGAATTAGTTACATAAATTAATGCAAATGAACCTTATTTTCTAGCTAAACTGCCCCTTTTTCCATATTGAAATTCTGAGAAATTGTTAAGTTTACTGTCTTATACCATTCTACAACATTTTCAATACTTATTATTAACTAAAGTTGTGAAATATAATGCAGAATTTCAAATTTTCCCCATATGTGTCAGTTATGAGCAGAATCAAATTGGATTCTCAACCTGTTGACAAAGGATCAGTCGTATGAAAGCTAGCTAGTTCATTCAGCTTAATTTGTCCGAGTATATTGGTAGCAACACATTCACATTTACTTCTCACTGCTGCAACCTGAGTTTGATCCTAGAATCGGCAATGTTGTTTTGTTTACATGTATTTTTAGTCCCATTCAAGAATTTTTCACTCCTTTAGAGCTATCACCAGCTCTAGGTGAAGTGCCACAAATTTTGCAGTGAGGGCTCTTTATTATGCCAACACCTACCATAACATAGGACCTCCATTTCTAAGGTCATACCCAAAACATCAATGACCTTTCCCATCTAAAGGTTAGGTGCTTGGCAAAGAAACGGTTATTATACCTATGTTGATGCAAAATAGGAATTGAGAATCAAACCTCGGCCTCCCGGTTCTGAAGTGAGCCCCTAACCACTAGACTAACATGACTGGCAGTTGTTATACATGAGAATGAGAGGTTGTATTATGGACACCCACTTGAACATGTAATGCCACACCCCTTTATGTGCAAATATTCAAGCTGATGAGAAACATCATTTTAAGTTGTTGAACTTCATTGCTAGTTATCATAAAATAAAATTTAAACTCCTCCACTGAAATAGCATCATAATCAATGACGATTACCTAAGTGGGAAAACAAAAGATATACAGTGAAACCTGTGTAATCGGGCAAGCACTGGGAGACAAATTTTTTATTGGAATATACAGTTGTCGGAATATGATCTTTGTAAACCTATACCTTACATGTACCAAAGGCATGTTAATCAAATTAGAATTTCTTCTCACACTCTTGAAATTGAAAAAGGCTGCTATAACAGAATACTTAGAGAAATTAGAATACATAAGTTCTGTAATATGACGTAGAGAATGAGTATACTACTTTGTATTAATCTGTCTTCATCATGAGGAACTTCATAATAAATATATCAAAAAGTATTATTGGCAAAAACCATCTGTTTTCAAATTTGTTCTATTATTGAGTGCCCAAAATGCTTATGAACTTAGTGATTTATGGAGATATTTTATGTCTTGCACTTAAGTTGAGAGAAAACATCATTGGTTAAAAGCTATTCTCTACAGAAATACTTGGATATATAATTTGTACACCTCCATGCAATGCCATTTTCATGTCTATATGTAACATAAGAATGTGATAAGATGTATGTCTTAAGCAATAAAGAGATTAGATTACTAGAATAAACTGTGTGAAAAAATAATGAAAATATGAATTTGATAATGAAAATAAGAGTCGAAATGCCCAGTGAAACAGACTGCACAGGTGTCTGATTAGACAGTTTTCACTGTATATATTATTGATATTTACATATCCAATGTTTTTGCATTAGATTTCAAAACCCTTACACCTTGTAATGATAGCCAATCATTTATGAATGTGCTGCAGTTGTGAACAATGTGCATATGAATCTTGATAAATATAGTTTCTATTTTAATGGCTGTGAATTCCCAACAGCAATGATAGTAGAATGTAAATATAAGAAATGAATTTTATTTTTGAAAATACGTGAGGTTATGAACTAAAATACTTCACTCCGGCATACTTTTCATGAAGTGAATAGAGCATCACTGTTCATATCCTCACGATGAACAAACTTTGATTAAAAAAAAAAAAATCATGAGCTTTCATTTTAGTTCTGTTGAGCTAAAAAGGGTATAAAGGATCTGTTTGCAAAGAAAAACGATGACTAATAACACTGTCAAAAAAAGATTTTACAGTAAACTTGGTTCTAAAAGTAAAAATGTGTTACAGAATACAGTATCCCTATAATTGACACATTATCAAGACATCAAACAGATGTTAGAAGTCCACTTGTTTCTATACATTATTATCTTGCTTGGCATCAATATTTAAAAGTTTCTTTTTCTCTTGTTTTCATTTGTTAAATCAAATAAACAAACATCACTGAGATTTAAGACTTGATGTGAACTATGGCTTCTTGGTACAATCATACACCAAAATGAAAAGATACCTGCACAGAGACTAAACAATTGCAAATGCAATCTCGTTTTATTTTTCTCTGATCTGCAGAGACTTAAGAATGCACATACGCTGAATAGCTAGAAAGTGTGTATTAAAGAATTATGATCTTTTCCTGGGGTGATCCTATTGTTGTGAATGTTAAATGTCCGTATCATTGACAGGTTTTCGGACAATGGCCATTCAGTGTCTATACCTTGTTTTTTGTTTCTAGCAATTTCTTGTGAAGGCTATTGAAGCGGTACCATTTGAATTACCTGTCAGACCCCCAAACTCTGGAGTGACTAGGAGAAGTTTAAACCTTCCTATCCTACACCTCTAGATGCGACAACTATTTCTAGTCACTCACCTGTATCCAAAATTCTATTTCTAAATGACAAGCACATTTTTGTTCTTTGACAGTTGTAAGAGGGATTTAAAAGGAAGCAGGATACAGACTGGAGTAGACATACATAGTCATCCAAACAGGTGCTCTGATCATCCGTCCAGCTGCATGTCTCTGTGACATTTTGGAGAGAGCTAGCATCCATTCCGTCCTTCTTACTTATGATGCCGTCCCATATTCCAGAAATACCAAACATCCCACAAGTGCCCATATGGAGTGCTCGCCAACCTAATCTCCCCCCACCTCAGAGGATGTTGCCATCCATGCCCATGCCGAGGAGTCACATGGAGGCTGCTGCCATGACCTATAACCCTGGATGCAGGTAACAGTCAATTTACTATGTCTTTTTTATGAATTCCATTTAGAGGATTCTTTGGATGTGGAACACTGGAAACTATGCATCAAATACCAATATCTTTGCTATACTGTTTGGGGGTAATCTATTTTATTAAAAATTTGTAACACACACAGTGATTGATGGAATAGTTTGATGTATTTTTTAAATGTATGTAATGGATTTCAATGGAGCATCTGCAAAATTTTATTGCCAGTTTCTTCCAGTGTTTGAAAAACACTGGATATCAAATTTAACCCATGAATATGGATCAAGTTTTACTTTTTCTAGATTAATTCTATCTGAAGACACTTCATGCGTTTTTTATGCTTTATGCTAATGAAGACATCAAAACCACTAGCAATGTAGTCAAACTGTTGCTTCATGCACAACAAACTTTCACTAAACAAAATAACTGATTTATAAAAGCATGGGTAAGGTATCATTGATATGTCAACTGCTACTTGAATTGCTCTTCAGAAGTGATTAAATGAATGAAATGATTGAAGCTGGACAGGTAAATCACACTGGAGGAAAACAAACAAACAATCCACCTGTAATTAACCCTGTAGCACTGTTACACCTTTGTGGAAGATTAAAACATTTTGACCACAACAGAAAAGCTGGGGACCCCATTGTTCTCCAGAAATTGGTGGCTATATTAAATTCCTTCCATTATCTTTTGATTTTGCAACCATAATTGTTTTCCCATGCATGCCAATCACCAACATGTCAATCATGTAGAAAGGTGAAAAGAAAAGTTTGGGAGGTTGATTAAGGTCACTTACAGTATGATTATGTTGCAAGCATGACAATCTGTAACCCAAAGAACATGACATTTCAATGGAAGTTTGTGATGAGTGTTTGGACTATCTAAATATGATAACATACTTTAGTATCCAGTCAAGAGAAGACACTTATACTATGTGTATTTAGGTGTAGACATATTTTCTGAGGTTCATAAAGAGAAAAAGAGAAATGCTTAAATTGTCAACTTGTGTCATTCTAAAGTGATTATATAATGAAATTTGAAAAGTACTTACAACATCATTCATGTATGTAATATTGCATTGCTCAAGCTGAAAATAAGCTATATATGGTAGCATTATCTTGGGTTTCAATATCAAATGTTTGATTACTTTGCATGCATGTGAATTAATAGTAAAGATTAATGATAAAGGTTTGATTTCCCTGATAAATGAAAGACCATTTTTTTTTTCAATGCAGAAATTATTTCTGCCTTTAAAGTACTTTAACCTCACTACTTGAATATACACGTGCACAATTATAACACCCCTTCCTTCAATCAGTGTATGCTTGAAGTGCCAAGAAAATCATAAGTCAGTTTGAAATTTCCTAGGCTTAATAAGAGTATTTAAGTAGTACACTGTCTGTTGTAACAGTCATCGAAACTCAAGAAAGGGCTGCTGTTTATCAGCTAATTTTATTCATAACTGTCCTAATTATTAAATTTAAGGTTAGATCTCGTTATATGAGAAGGGGCTGCTAGAATTTGAGAACTTGTGATCCACGTGTGAGATTCGTTCAACCTAATAAAATACCCCCATCGAAAGAAGTGTGATTGAGCAATAGGCATAGATAAGTTAAGTTTATTTGATTGTTGAGATATATATGCAGTTATTGGTTATGGTGTTAAATTTAGGATTTATTTTCTCATAAATATTTCCAAAATGCCTTAAAGAGGAATAAAACAGCATGCTGTATTAAATCTGGCATGATTCTAATTATTCTAAATAGCATCACTTCATTGAGAAAATTGAAATACACTGCATCACAAGTTCTAGGACAATATCTGCCATTCAAATCTTTGAAATAAAAACACAAGATGCCAGGGATACAGAAGGCTATATAAAATGTCATATAAAATTTAAAGTTCCCCTAAAATCTCCACCCTTGGATATCAAACTCCTCCAATTACATAAAATAAAGTGGTGACACTGCATCTCTACTGTATTCCAAAACAAGTGCTTCGCAGCGTATTGAATCCTAGGAATCATATTTAGTACCCTACCGAGACAAATTATTGACATACAAGTATGTTTTTGTTCATCTGTCTCTTGCTTTATCCCTATGGAAATTCATTCTATTTTGATGATAAATAACTTGGTATAATGAACATCTGTGATAAACTTGGCTGATCATTATCTTCAACGGACCAATAACAATTACGGTCTTCAACTTCTTATTATCATCCATCAATGCCTTTTTACTTTGGTGAAGAAAGTGCAAGATGACATTATTTGAGTTGTGCATGTATATATGCATACATAAATGCATTTTAAAACATTGTTTAATATATGGGTGTATATGCATATGAAATGAAATGGTGTTGTGTACAAGTTACAACTGCCAAAATGGTTCACAAGTGCGAAATGCAAAAATATTATATCCTAGCTAGTAAACACTAATTGCTAATAACACAGATAAATTGGTGTTCAAAAGCAGGTACACTTGCTACCCCCAGGAAGTTAAAGGGATAATCTTCATCCATAAATTACCTCTACACAATGAATAAACTTGTGACCTACCCTTGAAATAACATTTTACGGCCACACAGACATGCATTTTAATATTTATCCAAAAAAAAAAAAAAAAATGGTTAGTGCGCACTGATTTGGATGGAGTATTAGTTTAACATCCAAAATTGTTCCAAGACATTTCTACTTGCCAGTAAAGGGTCAAAAAGTCAAATCATTTGCATGAATATGATTTATTACTCAACAATTATTAATAAATATGAAAAATACTTTGGTATTTTAAACAACTTTAAATGATATATGTCTTTAAAATTTACAAATCAATTAAACCAAAAACTTTTTTTTTACACTTACAATAATATTTTTGCTGAACAGCATATTTTCTGCTTAGTCTATCTCCAAACAAAGGTACTTTTTCAATAAAAGAATTGTGTAATGTGCTAATCACTGCCTAGATGAATCTTATGCTTCAGAAGGATATATTTCTTTTGATCCAAATCCATATAATACATTTGTCCTGACTTACAGCTTTCAGTCACTTAGTCATATTGTCCACTTACAAATCACTGGTCACTTTCAACAGCTTTTTAAATTCTTTATCAGTCACACATCAGAGTGGACCCCACAGCTTATCTGAAATCTGGCCAGAAGTAATGCCCATTATCAACAAATCCCTCCTGTGGTATTCTACTTGATTACTGATATGGAAATTCTCAACAACAATGATCAAACTTCTAAGGGGGGAAATTTTATGTCATTTAAGAAAAAAAAAATCAAAAATCATTGCAATAATCTTGCAACTGCCAATAACAGTCATCCTTGGTGTTTAAAGTATTGTTCTATAGTTAAACATTAATGTTACAAACTGTTTTATGTGTATTTAATAATTGTATTGAATTATTATGACCTCATTTAAATGCCAGCTTACTAAATACATCTAAACATAAACATTTGTCTTTGTTCTCTAATTAGCCCTCCAACGAGGTAAGATACCTTTTTTTCATATCAAAAGGTAGGAAAGCAAATTTGTTGAAATATGCACTTGGGTTCATGAAGTAAAATAGTGAATTGAATCTATATTTTTATGTATGAGGGGTGATTGTAATCTGCTCTTAAATACCCAGATCTTGTGGTGTGATCCAAAACTGGACAAAGGGTTCTTTTCATCATTTATGACCCTAGTCAAAGACAAATAGTGATTAATTTTCACCTGGACAGGTACAAAACTACCTGTGGACCATGTTGCTCTGTGACATGACCCCAGATAAAGAACATGCAATGTTAAAGTCAACCAGATGTACCACCTCGTAAAATTGTACTTTAAAACCTCAAACTCCAAGGTCAAGTTTAGTACCAGACTGGAGATGTTCTCATTCAAGAAAAATCTGGAAAATAAAACTCATTTTCTGCTTTTATAGATTGTACCACTGGACAATACTGCATGCACGTACTGCTAGATCAGTACAAACCATGTACAATTCTCTTCTCTTTTTTTTTTTATCTGGGATAATTTTAAGTGCCTTTAAAATAATGCTATAATTATTTTACAATATCAAGTATCTTCTGGATGTTTGTGAAAACTCTTCAGATTTCACTGTTTTAAATTCCAAGGAAGGTCCCAAAATTGATCTGATAACAGCATAAGGAGATTTCTACCTCATTTAGCTGACTGCATCATGGTGTGTGCTTGAGATGGCACCATAACATTTGAAATTCACTCAAGGATATAACATAAGCTTATCTTTAAGCACAAAGATGTCTTTGTCAGTGAAATGACTGGACTTTTGTAGTCGTACTAACTCTTGTATCAATATTGATCTCTTCAGAAGCAGCCCCAATACTAGGATACAATCTTTATTTAGAATATGAAAGAAAAATATTGAATCTCATGTCTGTTTATCAGATTTTCTTTTCAAAACATTTTCACAAACAATACCTAACAATGAAAAAAAAAAATTTCTTCAGGTGAACAAAGACTCCACTGGACAGATGAAATCATAATTATCTCTATTTCTTGTTTTACCTATCAATCCAGTGTTACTTAGTAAATTGTATTTGGTTTGTCACCTACTAAGATAACATTCGGAGCATTGTGAAATAAGAAACAGGTTTATTTATCTTTGTACTGGTAGACAGAGGACATAGCCTGCCTTTGTCATTTTATGGGCCTGTTTTATAGCACTCCTGTTTTTGTACACTTGCACAAAGTACCTGTAATTGTTTACATTCAAAAGTAATAACATTTGACATTATAATAGTCTCCAGGGTTTAATTTAATGAATGTCTTTAAAAACACCTTTCTTAAAAAAAAGACCATTTTCTTGAAAAGTTTTCAATGACATGAGATTGTATACACCAAATCGAAAATTCCAAGTAGCACCTTCAATATATGTATATCTGTTAATTAAAAAAGTAAACAGGATGCTTCAATTAAAGAAACCCACAGCTTGATAACAATCTGCAATACTTAAATAAATATTAAAGTTTTGTCAATATTTTATGGCCAAGCAAAATATCAGGTAAGTGCATATATACTTGTATATAACAGGATTTTATTAGGAGTACATCATTAATATAAACAGGTCACCTACAGTATTAAAATTAATGAATGTTTATAGACCGATGTTTGTGTGGAGAAATAAGTTATACGACTTTGTTCATGTTGTTTTGCTGTACTTTCCACCACGATTACGCAAATATAATAAAACGTTTACGCAGATATGGTAAGCAAGACTGAATGCGGGACAATAGAACTGTCTTCTACTATTGCATGGACTGCCATAATACTTTATATGACACAAATGAATTGCACATGGTCACTTGAAAAGTGCCATCCAAAAAACTCTGACGTCAATTTAACCTCACCTTCCTTTTATAAAGATTTATAATTGATGTTCATAGATATGACAAACTTTCACAGATTGAATACCATTAGAAATTTATATTGCCAGTTTTATCTAATAATGAAGTATTTGATTTCACTTCAGTTGTCTTCTTGGCAGTTTAAAAAAAAAACACATACACATAAAAACCAACATTCATGGATGATGTCAATGCACTGTTATCTTGTCATCACATGACATGATCATATCTTTTGAATTTGGGCTTCGTCATAATGAATGAAATCTTATTTTATGAGTTTAAAATGAACCTGGTCTTGAACTGATGATTTTGCAAAAAATCTACAAAACAAATATCACTATACTTATTCCACTTTATATGGTTGAAATGAAATGCCAGATACCCCAAAATAGACCTTCAAACCTAACAGTATTTTCCCTCTTATCATATTAAGGCCACTTGGAGTATTTCATTCATAGACTTCACCATTTATTTCAAAAGAAGATAAACCTAATGGCTGAAGTGTAATTTCAAATTACAGTTTGTGATAAATGGCTGTATATATATATTTAACAGTCAACCAAAATGGAAATTTCTAACCTGCAAATGTTGGAAATTTAAAAGTCAATGAAAAATAGTGTAGCTCTTATGGTGGTGTTCAATATTCACCTATCTGCACTAAGCCTGTTCTTGTAAACTTACTGTGATAGGCGATTCCCACACAGCCAGAACGCGACCATCAGGGGACCACTCAATGCCTGTCAAATCATCCGTCTCCGTCTCAAAATGCTGCAATTATAATGCAGATTGAAACTTGAGTGAAATTCAATTTACACCAGATTGTAATAATTTCACAAAATGTCCTTTTACTTTGCCATTACTTAAAGTGAAATATAATAAACAACCCTTAATGTATTGCATTATTACCATTACAACATTCAAATTGTACAGAATTTATTTTTTCATAGGTATGTATCTATTTATAAAAGGTATTATTACTTTAACAAGCTCCCAAGAATCACATGCAAAGATACTAATGAAGTCTTTGCAATCTCTTCTTTCTGCTAAAGCCATGTACTTCCCACCATTGCTGTAGTCTAATGCTATCAAAAAAAAGAAAAAGAAATTATGTTTACTAGTATGTATTGTACATAAAACATGCCCAGATTCAGTATTACTTTTGCTAGTGCTTAACATATTTAAAAGTGTTTAATTAATTCAATGTTTGAAATGTTTAATTGCATGCAGCCTGAATTGATTGATATATCCCTCTGCAGTGACTGACAGAGTCTATTCAAAAGAAAGTGTCAATTTCTATCAAGCCATGGTCAACTCTGCAAACTGGAGTGATCAAAAAAGTGAATCGAGCAAAAATAACACAAATCAAGACTGGTGGTATTTTCAATGTTTATTTAATGATGGTCATTATACTTGTGCTGATTTACTTTGAAAGAATATTTAACCACAAAAAGAAAAAGTTATCATTTTAATCTTCAAGTACTGCTGTGTCTATTCCTTGATCATTTAGATTCATACAAACACTAAAGGTAGTGTCTGGGGTAGCTAATATGCAACACTCTACTCACGTTTTTGGCATTGTTTGGGGTAGCGGATATATGAGACGGACTTTGTCACCAATGACCAAACTGTTATCCTCAACTGTCATAAAATAGAATTTTCTGTTATATATCTTTAATATAATTCTTTCTCTCTCTCTCTCTCTGTCTCTCTCTCTCTGAGATGTTTATAGTCAGTAGTCTTCTCTGTGAGGGCATGGAGTCAAGGTTTGATTACTTACAGTAAAACACAGTTAGAGCAAAGCATCTGGAGCAACTAATTTTCACTTTGTTATCAGCATACTTCACCATATTAATTGTCTTTCATTCTTTTGCTTTCCATGGAAAAGAAAATTTGTTTTGTTATATACCTGAATTGATTATAAACATGATTGTTATGAGCATGTTTGACTGTAAATGAGAGCCTAGTATTGACTGCTCCTTCATCAACGCACAAATTTGCGAAAGACATGGGTCTTTCAGAAGGAATGATTATGAAATTAAGTGTCTTTAGACACTGGTATGACAAAAAAAAAAAAAAAAAGAGAACCCCAACTAAAATGATGTAACTAAATGGACTGTAAAGTTTAAATTTGGCTCCATACCTAACGATACAACTAAGTGCCATCTCAAAATTAGTGGGATGTGAAACTTCTCGTTTAAATTCCTAATGGAAGTTGCAGACACTTTGGAGATCTTACATTCACACAATGTTTACAGGGACATGTTAAAATGGGTGTGTTCACATTGATTAACATGATTCAATTTAAAATTTCTCTGAAAAAAACCCCAGTGATAATGCTAATCATGCTAATGATAAACATAAAAATTGTAATTCACTAAAAAATTGAAAATATATGACTTGGTCATCATGCAGAACCTGGTATTGCTTTTAACCATAATATTTAAATGCAGTAAATGCCACTCGGTGTAATTTGGGTAACAAGATCAAAGTAAGAAACCTTAATTTCCTTCATTCATATATACAAAACTCTTAAAACTTTACAATTAAAAGATTTCACATTTCCATATATCAGCAAGTTATGAAATAAATGATCCATTTCCCTGAAGACACCATTTTGTACAACGCAAAAAAATTACAGTAATCAATATTTAGGAAAATGAACAAAAACTCTTAAAAATGCACATTTCATAATTTTCACACAAATCTCTGGCACCAACAGCCTCCAAAATTTAAATGTTTACATTATTTACTTCGAAGTTCATTTGCTTTCAATGTTAGCAATATATAATATATGCATAGTTGTACAGTGTATGTAGATTTTATCCAAACTAAATATCATACATATGCACTGTAAGCAATATTAAGCTGAAACACAATTTAATAATTTAATAAAGGATATGAAAATTAAGAGTGGGAACAAATTTAGTGTTGAAGCAAGCATTCAACTCTCTTTATAGGAAATACTTTAAATTTCACAATCTTACAACAATTCACTATTTAAAGAAAAAAAGTGGCAGTACAATAAAATCCATTGGTAATTATTCTACCTGAAAATTGTCCAGTGTCAGCCACAATTAAACTATTGCCCCAATTCAAAAAAATTAAAGATGTTAGGCTGGAAACCTTATCTCTGATGATTCAACACAAACACGCTCAAAGAAATAAATTGATAGATTGTAAAAGGACTGTTAAAATATGGCAGTAACACTCATTGTTAAGAGTCCCTTACCACACACTGTGTGGTGAACAGAACACATAAAACTACCAGAGACTATGGGCACTTCCACAATTCAAGTTCAGTAAGTAACCCATCAATGATTTTTGCTATTTTAAATGAACAAGTTCTATTCATTTTTTTTTTATTTCTTTGCTCATGTTCCTTTTAATATTCTAAACCATATAACACCTATATTGCACATCCTGATTCAATAGTTCATTAATTCCTCCCTTGCCTTTGTAAGTGTGCATTTAACATATACATGCACAAAATGACTGCTCTGTAAATCATTACAATGTAGTATGATTGATTCTCTAGTTTTAATCTGTGTATTGTACACTAAGATTTAAAAACTATACCAAAACTGCAAAATAACTTTTTGAAGTACACATCTACCACCTACATGAAAATCAGCAGTGGTAAGGATGTGTCGCCCGTCTGGACTCCATCTGGCTGCACACAATCCAGCTGATCCCTCGTCTATTTTACAGGTCCACTCCGGCTGTTCGATAGACCAGACCTGTAATATTGATGACAAATGCTGGCCATGATCTTGAATGTCAGTCTGTGTAATTTTATGTTCTTGTTTGAATATTTTACATTTGTTATATCGTCGACAATTTTAGGTGTGCATTTCATTTTCAATTGGTAATAGAATACTCCAATTACTGCTCATATTTCTTCATGAATGTTTACTAATATGCACAGAGTGAACTGCCAGAGACATTAAACCATATTACAGCGAAAGAATTGTAATAGAACCAAATGTTATCAAAATTTAAGTCCCTTCTTTGCATGCAAGCATGTCACAATATCGAAAAATTACAATATTCATAAAAAGATATTGCATGATTGAATGGGTAACAGGCACATTTTCACTATTTTAGATATACTGTACATTGTATATGCTTGATAACATCTCCATAACCCTTTTAAGTCTGGTAACAGATGAAATTTACTTGTGCTTATAAATAATTTTAAATACAAAGAGCTTTTTATGAGTAAGAGAGATAACCCTTCCAGGATACTCATACTTGTGAGATGAAACTAATTGGAATTCTTTACATAAGCAATGGATTTAGGAAAACTTCAAAGATTTAACCATGTATTTATCACAGTGGGTGGCTGGGTGTGAATTTGATTGACAATTAAGATCCTATTATTAAAAGATCACAAGATAAATATAAAAACAGGTTTTCATTGTTGCTTCTGCATTGTTTATGATATTTCATGGGTAGATAAAATATATACACATATTTTATATTTTTACATGTAGAATGTACTCATTTGCATTTAATCCATAATAATAAATTATCCAATGTTTTCTTATTCTAAATTTCTAATATATTCAAAAGAATATGTGAATGTTTGCAGAATACCTGACCTGCACAATTCCTCTCTTGAACAGTCCACACAAAACAAACTGGGAATCTGATGACCACTGCAAAAATTAATCAAACATTTTATAATTTTGTACATTTGCTAGATGATATTAATAAACACTTATATCTCATTTCATGTTGTGGAACATTAATAATTCAAATGTGAATTACTAGCAGTTCACTAGAATTGCATTGCAATTGGGATTCATCAGTTCATTCACATGATTAATAAATGACTGAATTTTTGATTAAGATACAAAATCGGCATCTTTATTAATACTGTGAGAAGCATTAACCTCTATGTACTGTATTGTATCCAGGCATGTGTAGAGGTTCTGAATCTGTAGTGTATCCACATCTCTAACCACCAGCCGAAATTCAACCACAGAAGCCTAAAACCAATCAAACATACAATTTTATATCAATCAAATAAATTTCTCTATTCATCATGATGCAAATTGTATACTTCAATTGATATAAGGCTATGTTTTCAATGAATTAAGAGATATAATTGTAAAGAAAATTGGCATTTAAATTGGGTATTTAATATTTGAATAACATCCAATGCATTGCATACATTTCACTTTTTAAACTATGACACTGGGTGTCAAATACAGAATTCAATTACATGTAATTTATGTGCACACACACACACACACAATGTCCAAAGATAGCTTATTTTGAAGCTCTTAAGTTAGTTTTATCAGAATATATTATTCAAACTTGACACTGTTTTGTGCTATATTTCCAATTATCAAAGAAAAAATTCATTTAGTCAAACTTTGTTGTGTGATAAATATAATTTATGGATTAAGGATTTTCCTTGATATAATCTGCTTAAGGACAAAATGAAGTGTAATAAAAGGGATAAAGCATGCATTACCTTTTTCATTCTTCATTTGACAGCATATAATTTGTACAATTATACAATAATCCAAGGACTGATTAGTCAATTGATTGATGCTAAATATGTCCTTCAGATTATCCCTAATTCCTTACAGTTACTAATTTGACACCTCACTGTAAGATTATGAGCAACAACTCAGCACTGAATACTGATCACTTTGGGGGAATTTAATAACTGTAAATTAAATTATTCTCAGTACAAAGTTATTTTAATATCATTGAATAAATACTTTCTACTATGATAAATGTATGAAATTAAGCCTGTAAACAAAAGAGAATAACTTGCAAAACGTATGTGTTAGTTTACAATTTGACAATAATGTTGGATAAAATTTCATGTATTCAGCAAATTTTGAGGTTAACTTTAACAAGGTGTTATATATTATATAACAACTTCTCAGTTTAATCCATGGACTCCCGACCATGAAAATATATTTTTGAAGTCTATGAGAATGCTGTACATTTCTCTGAACTTAATAGCATTTGCAAACTGCACATGTACAAACGACTATTCTGCTTACCAAATACTTTCCATCAGTGGAAAACTTGCAAATTTGATTACTTTGACGGAACAATTCAGAAAAATTCATGTCAGTTTCTTCAGTTTTTAAATGAATATAACGAAAGGTTATCTCGAATACACAATAAGAAAATACACTCTAAACGCTGATATCAGCATGTGTCAACATGCGACATTCGCCATCTTTTTTGTTATCCATGGAAAAGTGCATTTCTGCAGCTCATTGTTAGCGGCAGAACTCACAATCACTTTGATTTCTAACTGTCGAGAGGTACCGTTTCTTAACTAATTATCCAATTAATTGCACCACGGGAAGCGTAGACAATCACAGGTGTGTGTTTTCATAAGCAACAACTTCTCAGTTTAATCCGCGGACTCCCGACCATGCTCCGCTCTGATTGGTCAATTTATACAGTTAATAACGGTGAGTATCTCGTATAAAGCAGGTAAATGGATGCTTAATTCCGTTAAAAATAGTTATAATGGCTAAAGTAAATTACAAAAACAGGTAGGTGAAGAGTTTCACTACTTTTTAACTTTGAATAAATATTTCCGTATTATTTTTTTTCTGTTATAACGCGTTTCCCGCGAATATGCACCCGCCATAACAAATAGAAAACCACGTGGTATATAGATCCGAAATTGACAGTGAGAAGAGAGTGGTTGTAGTGTGGGAAGTCTATGTGAGGATCACCATTTGTGTTCAGTTCATTTTTAATGTCATTTCATATGTAGCCGTAAACGGCAACATTATTCGTAAGTATTAGCAACTTTTGTAATATCGACTCTGACTTCTTGCACTGTAGAATCGTGTATTCGCTAGGCTAAACGGTGCTGTGCCCACAATAAAAGCCAATTGGGAATCTTTTTGAATGGCGGTTGACCAGTATGTTTTGTGTTAATTATTTTGGTACTGTGATATGTTTCTGGGCTGTATTGATGTGTGATTTTTAAGAATATTTCTGGTATGGGAAATCTCAGTGGTCACTTTGATCAGGCTAAGTAGTGTAAACAAATAGATTGATAAAAGATAAGGGACTTCTGAAAGTGCACCGGTAAATTCTAACAAATTTTCACTGTACTGATTGATGAATCATATAACTGTCCTTAATATGATTGATAGTATATACACTATTCTTGCTATGGTATCTTGTATAAATAATAGTTTACAACCGTTTTGAATTCCTTTGTTAAGTAAACAATTATTGAGAAAATGAAAGGACATATATTGAAATTGATGTATTTTTTATTTCTTGAGAAGAATATAACAAACATAAGATAATTCATCAACAAATTAAAAATGTACTAAAATATAGGTTAAGATAGCCTATATATGTAATAATTGTTTATCTGCATGCAGTCCTGCAAATATGTGAATGGTTTAAATAGGAATATTGACAGAATACACAGTTTCTATGTTCCAGTGATCTGTGGTACGATTTACAAATTCTGAGAAATTCAATTCTGACGAATTCTGGAACATGTTAAAGAGTAAAATTTTATCAGTCAAGATTGTTTGCTAAGTGGATTAAACCTTTTACTTTCCATTGGAGATCATATGAAATTGTTTTCCATTTTTGTTGACATTTATGTTTTCCCACTGACCCACAAGTCTTTATTTTCAATAGAAATTTTGTTAGAATTTTTAAATAGATGGAGTTTACTGTCTTGGTTTTGTCAATAGAAAGCTTGAGATCAATTTCTATAGAATTGGTTTCCATGCTTACTTGCACACTGTGTGTATTTACTTGACAGAGCATGGAAGATACCGATAGACTACTTAAAATTGATAGGCAACTGAATACCTTTGTAAAAAAAGATTTTAGCAAAAATGTTCTGTTTCATGAAATAAACCAACAGTGAAATATTACAAGAGAAATAGAGCACAAAAAGGATATTGATCTTAGGACACATAAATAATGTAAAGATATTGGGGGGAAATACAAGGGCAATATTATTAGTGGAAGTCACTACAATTATATTTGAAATCAGAAATTGATGTTTTTACAACAGTCAAAACTGCCTAAATATATTCTTCATTGCTCCTTCCCTTATATATATATATATATATATATATATATATATATATATATATATATATATATATTGGCATTAAAAATTTTATGTATTTTTTTCCTGACGTATAAATTATCTGTACACATATATTTGAATGGTACATTTCTATTCCAGATTTGGAAAATATAACATATCCAAAGTACCGTCCCAGATGTCGCAAAGCACAACAATAGGGCCGCCATTATCACAAGAGACCTTTGATTATCTTTGGAATAGCCTAGAAGAATGCACTGACCATGGGTAAGCAATTTCATTAAACTTATCATTATTGGGAGGGGGTGGGGGGGACAGCATATGATACCCAACATAGACACTTATTGGCATTGTAAAGAGGAAATTCTGGGTTTGTTGTTGTTACCCTTAATGGGCTAATATGATGAATTCACTCGTTGCTGTAGTATAGCAATATCATAGCTTTTGGTAAGTGTAAAATGGGCGAAATCATTTTTATTATGCGTAAAATGGACATAATTAAAAATGGGTCCAAACTTTCCCTGTGTACATTAATTCTGCAATGGAATTTTTTGTTGTTTTTTTTCTGCGTGGAATTTTACATGACATGTACAGTGAATTCTTTAATTTGCTTCAGGAATTATACCCAGATTCAACATAGAGATCTGGGTTATAATTATGAGGATAATGATGAAGAAGATACCACCAGTCTTCAAATTGAAAGGTTTCAGATCAAGTCAAACCAGGACTCTATTACAGATCTGGTAAGCTTTTACAATTCATGCTGTCATTTCACCACTTTCTTAATTGCCCCATTTATATCTAAGAGGTTTTCACATTAGGCCTTAAATGATGACCTTGTAACACAATAACTTGTCCCTGAGTCTAATTGATTATATTTCTTTGAAAAATTGTCATGCTACACATTTGTAAATTGAGTCGTAGCACTAGACAGCAACTATATGTTAGTCAGATAGACCGCAGAATGTTTTGTATGGGCATATGAAATACATGCATTAAAAATTTCAATAGAATATCTGCAGTGTGAAAGAGTGCATTATAAATAGACAAGTTTTATACTTTATTGTTATTTTCTGGTTGTAAAAGTATAATGATAAACTCCTATTTTGTCAGCATTGAATTCCATTTTTTCATATGAATATTTACACAAGACTTGAAAGATATGTTAGGAAAATCAATGGAACTTCAGCACAATCCTCTCTACACTGGATATGCTCAAATCCATGTATGTTTATATCGTCAAGTTGGTTACATGTCTGTCAAAACTTGCTGTATTCAATACATCTCTGTATACCGTATTTATCAGAAAATAAGTTCATTTATTTCTCTTTGTCTTTAATTGCTAGAAATATATAAAGACTCATCAGATAGATGGAATACAACAGAAAAATTTATAGGAGTGTAGAAACCATTAATTGGATGCAGCCAGATTTGCTTCCAGTTAATCATTACTAAAACCTTACTCAGTACTTGTTGAATTATAAATGAAAGTTGAAATTTGATGATATTGTTGCCTGTTTAATATTTGACCATTGGGGGTATATATCTGTAATTCTCCTACCAGCTGACACCCTTTGTTCATTTAATTAGTTGTAAGAACATACCTGGATATGCTAAAAGGGCTTTGTGAAACTAGGTTTGCATTGCATATAAGGCAATCATGCATTTATTTTAATGTTATATTGCTGCAAAACTGGGTTAAATATTTACAAATATGGAAGACTTTAAATGGAGCTACCTGAGGAATATAAACTCATTGTTTGCACAGCCTTGTTGTCTGATCTAAACAAAGCCATGCTGTTATGCTATATATAGAATTAAACCATGTAACCAAGACAACAGAATGCCACTTTAGATAATGTACAGTTCTACTAAGAAATGATTTTGGAACCAAAAGTTATTAAAAATTTATTTTTTAAAAAAAAAGGGTATAATTTGTAAATGAGGTCATGCATAACAAATATCCATTTAAATCAATCTTTTGTTCCCCCTTAGCGTCACCTTAAAGTAGAGGCATTATCATATTATAAATACTTATTGATCACCAGGTATTGAACTCTGCCAATATCTACGTGTTTAGGCAGGTAGATTGTCGCATGGACTTCATACAAGTTTGTACCTGCGTACAGGCAAATGTTTTATTCACTATAAACTAGTTTACGATTTGAAATGCTTTTGTGAGGAGTATTTTTACTTTAAGTTTCTGTGATATTTATTTTAAAAGGTACATATAGTGTACTGTGATAGTTATTTTAATTTTTTTATCATCATCCGTCCAAAATGATTAAATTTGAAAGAACTGGATTTACTACATACAGGGTGAGTACAATACAGACTGTTGACATTACATTGCTGAAAAATTGAGCAACTTTTTAAAACAATATTTTTGAGTTCAACTTGAATGCTAATCCTTCAAGTGTGTAATTACTTCCTAATGGTATTTTTCTGTGGAAAACTGTAGAAAACAAAATTATTTAAGATACTAATTTCAAGAATTTAAAAAAGAAGGTTAATTGATTTCATGAAATAGAAAAGTGATGTATTCTGAGTCTTTCTATAAATAGTTGTCCTATGAATGAGTTGTCAACCTGTGTGTATGTGTATACTTGTAACTGTAAGTATATGTGGCTTTCAAAATTCAATAGTAGATTTAAATTTCCTTTTGCCAAGCTGATAAGGGATTTGGCAGTTCTTGCATTTCAGGCATTTTGTTATTGGTAAAAAAGATGGGGAAAAGATTGGTCTTCTGTTTCCATAAATTTCCCTACTAAATGTTTTATGTTAATTTATGGGCTTTCTCATTGGAGGACAGCATAATTGTCGCCCTGATAAGTATTGATTTGTGAGGAGACTGGTCACCACAAATAATTAGGCTTATCCGATAATAGCAGGTCCCCATCATCATCTCTCATTGATTCTATATTAGATTGAGCAATCAGGCCCTTGTCAAGATAATTAAGTGTAAATGCATTTTTCATTAAACTAAACAGGTCACAGAATCTTTTCATGATGAATTATTGATTTCTGGAGACAGAAAATAAAGAAACGAATACAGAAAATTCTGTGAGAATTTCTTGTACAATTCTATAATGAGGCACTAGCAATCAATATCAAATGAGAAGGTAGTTGAATCTCCATTTAATAATGGTCAATTTGAAAGTTGCAAGACTAGAAAAATGCTCAGTGTTGAAGTAAGTTTTGCAGAAAATGGTTAAGTCTGTAGTGGGTAATGGAGGTTTTGTACTCTTAATAAAGGACTAAGAAATGTGTTTTTGGTTGTTGCAGCTAAACCCCATCATTCCACAGTCCACAGCATCGTCAATGAGTCCAGACTCACAGACAGGCATTATAGGCAGCAGTACAGCATCGTCCCCATACAATGATGTGAGTACTTTCCACATACTGTACATTCCACTGGTGTCTTGTAACACCACAGATACATGGCTTTAAAAAAAAAATTGGGATCAGTTTACTTTTTTTTTTTGTCCATTCATATGAATATTGAAATACAAAATGGGTTCCAAGTCCGATTTCAAGTAAATTAACTGAGTTTACTATGTATGCATGAAAATCTGTTTGACATTTTCAGAGTACTTTAAATCATTAGAAAAATGTTACCTCGAAATTGCGTAATGGAAAAAAAAGATAATCAGATCTAAATATCACATACAAGAACACACAAATCATGTTTTTTGAAGTGTCACCTGAGTTTTGAATTTGACTGCCAGGTTTATCCATTCCTTCTGAATTCTTCATACTTAGTTCACCCAACATGCCAAGGATGTCAAGCCCTTCCATCAAACCCCCTTTTTATTTAATTTGACAATGAGATATCCTATTTGTTTGATTCCATTTAGTTAGAGCTGCATAAACATATTAAGCTAATCTGTGTGTTTGACTCCCTATATAAACATGTGCTGGAATGGAAAATTTATTAGTGTTATTAGTGTAACTTGTACAAAAGTAAACTTCGAAAGTATGATGAGAATGAAAGTATAAAGGTACACCATTGACTGATATGATAAGATCAGAAAAGAATGCAAGTTTTCTTATTATGAAATGAAGGTGATAAAATGTTATTATAAAGCATTGATAAGTTTTCAGTACATATAGATGAACAGTTGACATTTAAGATTTATTGATGAATTAATGTTTTTATTTCAGACCATTACATCACCTCCACCCTATTCGCCTCACACGAGCATGACATCACCCATACCCACTGTACCATCAAAGTACGTACATACAGGCTAATGTCTGGGTGGTTTATGGGTAAACTTCATGTAAAGCAACTCTGAATCTAAACTTCTTTGTTTTGATGGAAATTTCAGTACAATAATTAATGATAAGATCAGGATATAACAGTTTATTGTAGGATCATTTATATTTCTGAAATATGTACAAAGAAACCCTGAAAAGAATCACTGGGATGGAATTTTAACTAATTTGGCCTGATCTGTGTTGATTTGTAACGGTACGATTATTCTTTTAAGCCTTCATTTAAATCCCTAGCGACATGAACAAACTTGAAACCGCTTCAAAATATCTAATGTCAACATTGTGCTTGATCAACAAAGTGTGTCGTATTTAAATTGCTCTTGAAGGCTCTTAGGGGAATGAGTTGTGTATAATAATTTTTTTAAAAACCCGTTGGAGGAATGAATTGTGTATAATAAAATAAGCCCATAAATGAAAAAAAAAAAAACCAAAAAACACACCATACTGAAAAAAACAGTTTTGAAGTATTAAAAATTTATAAACTACTAAAGTAAAGGAGATTGGAATAGTAGAGAAAAATCAATTTTTTGTTCCAGTTGATAATTTACATACTGAATGCAGCAAATACAAAGCATCTGAAAGTCAATAGACAAAAATCAATAAATTCTTTTTTGCAGTACAGAAAGTTTGAAAATTCAGTGAAAAGTATTGGAATATTGGTAGAAAAAGGTCAATACTTTCTTTTCAGGCTATCAAAAAATCCATTTTCTCCCTGAGACATAGGATAATATTGATTTCAATTGCTTTTAGCATCCAAAATGTTTATATTGTGGGAAATTAACAAGCAGTTACGACTTGAGAGTTATAAATGAAGATTCAGAAATCATATTTGTGGTAGTGATGTAAATCGAGGTTTTTATATACATTATCTTTGCAGCACTGACTATGCAGGGGATTCTGGATTCCAGATCAGTTTTTCACAACCATCGAAAGAGACCAAATCAACTACATGGACAGTATGAAGAAATATTAATAATTTTTTCAGTAATTAATTAGTCTAATCCATGTTTGACATGCAGATTTTTTAAAAAAGAAGAATAATATCAAACTCAGGTTGAAATTTGTCTTTGTAAGTTGACACTATATGTGAATCATTTTTTTTCTGTAGTACTCCGAATCATTGAAAAAGCTGTATGTGAGAATGGCCACAACTTGCCCTGTCAGATTCAAGACCCAGAGGCAGCCACCAGCAGGATGTATTATTAGGGCTATGCCGATATTTATGAAGCCAGAACATGTACAAGAGCCAGTCAAACGTTGCCCTAACCATGCAACATCGAAAGAAAATAATGAAAGTAAGAAGCTTTTTTTTTTTTTATTGAAACAATGAAGAATTAAGGCCCTGATTTTTATCTAGGTTTAAACTGTTCAATATTTATGGCACATGACCTAGAGGATTATTGAAACTGTGTGTAGTATTGGTTATCTAAGTACTGTGTGGATTACATTGCTTGTAAGCTATAATCCCTTATTGATGTGAACTGATAACCAATTGTGATGTCTTGGAAAATTAGACATTTAATCAGTGCTGTACATACAACTACTATCTGAAATTTTACCATACTGTCATAAGAGAAAAATATCTAATGAAGAAGTGAAATAGGCTTTATTTAATGATGTGGATTGAGTCAAGAGTGTCTGATTTATGATTTAAAAAAAAATAATTGCTACAATTCTATTTATAGATCATCCTGCCCCTACACATTTGGTGAGATGTGAGCATAAACTAGCCAAGTATACTGAAGATGCATATACATCCCGTCAGAGTGTGATCATTCCTCACGAGCAGCCACAGGCTGGATCTGAATGGGTCACCAATCTGTTCCAGTTTATGTGCCTGGGATCCTGTGTAGGAGGGCCAAACAGACGACCTATCCAGATTGTTTTCACACTGGAACGAGAGTATGTATGATGGAGACCTGTTAGTTTTGTATGTAATACAAGTGAATGAAGTTAAAGTACAAACTTCAAATTACACATGATGGCAAAGCAAAGTCATTGGTTTTTTGAAATGCTGATATTTTTGTTTTAACACTGAAATTTCCATTTCAGTAATCAAGTCCTGGGAAGACGTGCTGTTGAGGTGAGAATCTGTGCTTGTCCTGGTCGAGATCGTAAAGCAGATGAAAAGGCTTCCCTCCCACCAGCCAAGCAATCCCCCAAGAAGGGTAAGAGTTTAATGTCATTTTGTTGTCAAATTGTACTTATTTTGATAAATATCTTGCACACCTGTTTTGAAGAGGTCATATTATGGTATGCCACAAGTCCACAATGCCTTTTGGGTTGACTGGATCATCAGACTTGGTACACATGTTACCAATAATGTGAGGAAGCAGCCAATTGCTGGTTTTTGGTGTTTTTTTTCAAGACCAAATGTTAAACTTGTATGTACAGTTTTTTCGGCACAAAACAACATAGAAATGGTCCTATAAAGGCAAGGATAATCAAACTTGAAACAATAGCCAAGTTGTCTTATTCATGGTACAATGAAATGTTTCTGTGTGCTTTTCTGTTCATCCTTCAATATCTTGTGGGAAGGATAAAATGAATACAAATAAGGCTACAAAATCAATCCTGGTATACATGTTTTCCATGGCAAGATGGAGATGTATGTAATTTCTGAAGGTCAAGGGTTAAGGTCATACTATCATAAGTAGTCCTGAAGAAAAATGGTACTGATAAAATTTGATGTACATGTTCCCCATGGTGTTTATGCCAAGTAAAAAGTTTGCTTCTAAAGTTATATTTCATTAAAGTGAAATTTTCTTCAAATTGGTATCTGTGTAAGAGTTATGGGACTTGGAAATTATTTTTTTTAGCATTTATAAATAATAGCACTTTCTATGGCACACAATAACTTGAGATTTTCTTCGAATTTAAAGGTAATGCTAAGATTTCATAGTAATCTCTGTCCGTTTCCTTGGGGATTTTTGAAAATTTTATATAAAATACTTGGGTTAGGCTTAGGAATACCCTTTCAATTTTCAGGATTTTTATAGAGCCCTTTTTGATTCATTAGTTCTCTAGATTGCTCCTCTTGTCCTTTTCCTGGATAAAAGTTTAGAGAGCTATTGCAGTGGGGGTTTTTTTGAGGGGGGGGGGGGGAGGGGGGCTGAAATTTGGCCCCGGTCCCAATCGGAATTTTCTAATATTTTCCCAATTTCAGGGCCCAAAATTACCAATCATGATTATCCAAAAAAAAAACTTAAAACTTTATGAGTTGTCAAAATTTTATGTATGTCTTATCTAGCATGTCTTCCTGTAATGAATGCCTCATATTTTACTAGTAGTTAGTTTGTAATAGTCATCATGTCTCATAACAGCAAGTATTATGTAAAAAAAATTATCAAAAAAACCCCCAAAAGTATCAAGCCAAAAATATCATTCTTCCGAAAAGTAAACGAAAAATCAGCAGAAGTTCATGATGCCAAGTCTGACATCACATAGAAAATTCAGTCTATCATAAAATTTCAATAAAAATGAATTTTCCTGATTTGTCGTTATTTTTTCCCAATTGAAAGGGCCCCAGTCCCAAATTGGGGGGGGGGGGGGGGGGATATTGTTTTGTCATGACCCCAATGTTGTCATCAGCATCACACTTTTAGGGGAAATTTTAACCTTTGTTCATTGTTTTAAACCAAAAGGGATAGGATTCTGATATTTCACATAGATTCCTCATTACTAGGCCTTTCATTTGGTATCAAGATTTTTGACTTTGTGATGACCTTGAACATCCTTCTCAAAGGCATTAACCTTGGCTATAGCTTTTGAACTACAAGGGATAGGGTAAATAGTCATGCTTCCTGGTGAGCATTGTTGTCTTCTGACAACTCTTGCTTGAAAAGTATATTAATTACATGTGTGTTATGTTGCAGTGGGGAGTAAGATTTCATATGGCACAGAAATAACCACTATTTTGCCAGGGAAAAAGCGCAAGTTAGATGATGGAGAAGAATCGTACACTCTAACAGTAAGTATGATAAACTTATTCAAAATCTTTTTTGGGGCAACTGTGTATTGCTGGATTAGCTTTTGGTCTCTATGAAATGACTCATCACATTCCAAACACATTGTAGGTTCGAGGAAAAGAAAACTTTGAGATTCTCAGCAAATTGCGAGATTCATTGGAACTGGCTTCCATGGTTCCCCAAAACCAAATTGACCGCTACAAGCAGCAACAGATCGACGTTAACAGACAGTAAGTGTCACCTTGTTTATGATCAGTCGTCACACAGGCAGTAGTTGGCTTAGGTTTGATGACTGAATGAGCTTCACATTAGCATTAGCTGTATGCTTTCATCAAGTAACACTTACCCTTTCATGCTTGTGTTCAAAATATGTTGCAACATGTTGTAAAGGAGTATCTGCTTAAATGTGTTTCATGAAAGGAGAGTGTTGATTGATAACTGCATTCAAGCAATGAAAAAATTGGTTTACAAGTCTTTCTCAAATGGTTTTCTTTAATTTCGAGGGTATTAAATTACAATTTTAACTAAATTTGCATGACTTGAAAACTAATTTTCTTTCTGCTTTTACTAATCCATATCTGATGTCAAGTGGAATTATTTGAGTAATGTTTGTTTTTAAAATTGACGATTGAGTATGGATTGGTACTCATTTACATACTGTACAAGTATGCTGAGCGAGTGAAAGAGGTGTGGGTGGCCGCTAAATGAACAAGAGGGATTGACATGTGAAAAGGTACACAAAGCAAAGCCAAAATCTTTGTGTACCTTTTGTTTAAAAATTTTGTCCACAAACTCCTTTCCTTCAAATTTTCTGGTATCCAGAATATTCCATTGAAAGGATTTTCCAGTTCCCACTAACCTGAGGTAATTGCATGAGCACTTCTTTCCTACTGACCACAAAGACCTGTTCAACACTGTGTTTTGACCAGGACTTTGTTTGATTGTAACTAGAGATGGTAAGCTGTAAATTGGTATTTTTTCAGGCCTTCAATAGAGCAAGATAATCGTACATCAGCTATAGAATATGAGAATAGTGACTTTATTGCGAATTGTTTGGAACCCGAAATAAACTTTCCCTCAGTATTCAATGGCAGCCACCTCAACCTGAAGCAGGAGTTCAGCTTCACAAGCCAGTTTATGTTCTCTGAAGTTGAAACGTAGAAGATAGAGACTTAATTGACCCTGTAGACTTTTGCGCTGATCTTGCCTGACTTGTTGTAGGTGGCTGTCTGTAGTTCTGGCCCGCGAAAGCAAAAATAAACTGATGAAGAGAAAATCCAAGCCAGGCAAAGTCCTCAAACGACCCGTGTAGTAAGACCATACACCCATGTATTAAGACTACACATGTACCACAGTGATTGAGCCAAACCCTGATGTAACATTCTGGAACAAGTCATCTCTATGACTGGATACAAGCATATCTTGTACAGATGCTACTGATAGTCCTCGGGCCACAGACTTTCAGTGTGCTCAGAGATGTCATTTTGCCCATACTTTCTTTAAAAAAAACTTAAAATGTCAAGTTTTTAATCTCTCCACAAAATTTTCTCGTGTCATTTTTCATCATTAAAAAATTTCAGTTTGCTGGAGACTTTCTCCATTTATAATGTGTTCATATTTATGCAATTCAGACATTGCTTTATGTTTATATAAATATGTATTTATGATGTATGACTTTGTCTTTTATGAGTTGTATATAGGGCTTTTTAGATAGGCCAATGAATTGGATCTGGGAATTCAGTTGTAGTACTCAAGAAGTAATTATTTATTTATTTATTGTTTTTGTTATTTGTAGTATTAAACTACATCCGTCCCTTTTTTTTTATTAGTGCTGATGAAATATTCTCACTGATATTAATTTTGTAAACAATATATGATTAAATGTTTCGTTGTTTATCTTGTATAACCATGGAATTCCCTCTTTCCTTGAGAACAGATGAGATTCTAATTTTAGAACCATACATGTTCAATTTACAAAATTCTGCCAGTAAAGTTAGGAATAAAAGGAGACTATGGAATATTATATATTTTGTATATGAAATAAATATATTTAAAAGAAACCGTTTGTTGTGTATGATGAGGTTAACGTTGTCAGGGTTTTTTCCCTTTTTGCTGTTTAGAAGAAATATGGTCTAGGAAGAAGTGCATTTGGAAACCGTGGGAAATGAGGGGAAAATGCTATACGAAAATTGAATGGCTCTTTATTAATAATATTAGCTGCAATCTCCAGATATAATTGGACACTTGCACAATTTTTTATTTTATGGTTCAATAATCCAAGCTTTCTGATTGGATGAGATCCAACAACTTGTAAAGTTCACCTTCACATGCATTTGAGGTGAATACGATATTTGTTTTTTTAACATCACACCAAGAATGCATTGGGGTTTTCAAAAATGAATTCATTTGGTTGTTTGTCTTGCATCTCATATTAGTTTTAAATTGTTCAATTGCAATGAACAAGAACTAATGTTTCAAATAGATTTTGTACTTTAGCTGTGAAAAATTCGTATATTAAAACAATTGTGGACATTTTCTTAATATGATGCTTTAGCTACCATCAGTTTGCCCTTTGGGTTCAATGAATATTATACATCTCAACAGTGAATATTGTGCATCTCAACAGTAAATATTGAACTTTTCATGTAGCTAAAGCATTATATTGACCTCAGAATTTCAGTAATTGTAAAAAGATGTTTGTAGGGGAGGGGGTTAAGAAAGTGGAAGTGTTTTATGGGTTATGCAAATTGGCAAAGCAAATAATTCAAAAATTACCCCATTCTTTTATTGACTTTTACCCTCCAAAATAGAAACTGCCAACACATATATTCCTGGTGGTTTATATTTAAGAAATAAATTTCATTTTTGAAAATACATAAGGAAATGAATTGCAATATGTTTTGCCAACATGCTTCATGATAAATATTAAAGCATGAAGTGTTGCTGTTCATACCCTCATGTATTTTCAAAATTGAAATTTATTTTTGGTATTTACATTTTACTTTTAATTTCTGTCAGAATATTTCCGACTTGAAAATAGATGAACAATATTTATCAAGATTCATACACGCATTGTTCACATTCATGAAGAAGTGGCTATCATTTCAGTTGGTGAAGATATCGATTGCAAAAACATTGGAAATGCAAATATTTTACATTGTGTTGGTTGATATGACGAGGTGAAAAGTTTGATACTTTTATCAAGAAATAAAATACACTGTACCAGTATAGGCTTGTTTATGTGAATTACTGAGCGTCAATAATTAATGATTAAGTGCATGAAAACTAGTGTGTCAACTTGAAATGTTCAGAGCAAGTTCAGAAATTGTTTTTTGTTAATTAATTAGATTGATTGTGGAGTTTACAAACAAGTACTGAAATGGTGAATCGGCCAAAGAATGATAGAAAAACTTTGTTGTTTTGTACTAGGATGATGTTGCAGGTCTATTATGGTACAACTGTTTTGTAAGCATTTTGATACTTGTGGAAAATTAATTGTGATAATCTTATGACTTAACAATTAGGGGTGGTGGTGAAGAGAATTGACAGGTGTATCAAGTGGTATTGAAGGAAGGGAATTAAAATGAGCAAATGTATTGATTATTGGAGTGTAGGATAAAAAGTAAAGTACCGAGTCATTTAATTACATACTGACTAAATAGTTTTGCTATGGTGTGTGACCTAGAAAAAACCACTAGTTTATAAAGAAAGATGGGATCAGTTAAGATTTACAATGTATTTGAATTTTGAAAGGGTGGTAGTGGAGGCAATGTCAGAGTGGAAATGTAATAAAAATAAAACTGAAATCTTTTCGGTTTTCAGAAGAGTTGGATATTTTGACTGAAAATAAATTCACTACTGTGCATAGAACAATGTGCCAAGTCAGTGAAACCCTGATATCGATAGAAGTTTTGATATCCAAATCATAAAGTGTTTTGAAATTTACAGATTGGTATTGATAAACATTTACACTTCTAATGTCTTTGATATCTCAACATGATAACCATTATCTCCTGAATATGCTGCAGTTGGGAACTGTGCTTATAAATCTTGATAAATCTAGTCCGTCTATTTTAACAGCTGGGGATTCTGACAGATTTAAATATGTAAGAAACAAGTTTCAATTTTGGAAATACATGAGAGTATGAACTGCAATGCTTTATGGTGGCACTTTAGCACTTAAAGAAGTACGAGTGAAAATTTCTGGAGCAGAAGGTCAAACAATATACAACCAACTTTATGAAATATGCATGCGCATTGATACCCTTGGCTATTTTTAAAATTGTAAAGGGATTACATATCCTATTATCAAACAATTTGATATATCAAAACTGAAAAGGCACAAATTAGTTGCAGTCTTTGGAAATTATAACAAGTATGCAATAATAAAGTATGCAATAATGAAGTATTTGCATAAAGTATGCAATAATAAAGTATTTGCATAAAGTATGCAATAATAAAGATAAATAGTATAGGCAGAAAAGTTTTTTTCAGTATAAAGAGATAGTTGATTTTAAAATATCTATATTGGAAGAATTTTGAATTTATGATTTGCAGGATCATTCAATCACAGTACTTAAATTTGATCGTCTTTTATAAACACTTTTGTTTGTACCAACATTTGCAATAAGAAGAGGCAAACAAGATGAAATGTGAATACAAAAGTGTATCTATTTCAAATGGTACTTTTGGCTTTCAGGTCCACAGTAGTGGCTGTTCCAAGTCGCGATACAGAAGTGGTTGTGCACACAGAGACCAGACAGGCTACCCTCCCTTTTGCTCCAGAAGTAGCCAATCAGGTTCAGGTGTCCTCCTCACAAAACGGTGCTGTCCAGGTGATCCCTATAGAGACTGGGGATGCCCAAATTAAGGAGGAACTGATGAATGGCACGGACAGCAGTATTGCAAGGTACGGTTCAGACTGATGCTTATTTCAGCATTAATAAGAACACAGAAATATAATGTGTACTTAATCCAATTACCAATTCATTAATCATTTTTTTAATTGTGTTTTAAAGAGAAGTGATTATTACGGTGAACAAAAAAATAGGTGAAAGTTGTTAAATTCATCAATACATTTTGAGCTTTTATGTAAATTTTTGTAGTTGGCTTACCAGCATGGGTCTCTCAGCATATATCGACAATTTTCATCAACAAAATCTCGTGACAATGAGTCAGTTAGAAGATTACACTCTAGAGGTGAGAAGGAAGTTTATAGAGTAACTTGGTTCTTAGTAATAATGACATGGCTGTCTTTTGTAGAGTATCTTGGTTGGTGTACAAATGAGATTTTTTTGTCAAAGTAGTCATTGAATTATACACAGTGATTTAGTTGTTAATATTTGAAAAATGTTGAATATTGGCCAATTTCCGGTGAAAATTTAGCATTTGACAGCATGTGTAAACATACTTAAGTTATTTAAAAAACAATTGTAGATATAGACATCCAAAAATCTGCAAATGTATATATATTCAATTCAGATTAGAGCTACACACGTACATATAGTTTTCGGATAAGTTTTTGGGGTTATAAACTGGGTGTCTTATTAAATCGGCATCACATTTGAATAGGCCATAATTATGTGTATGTTTCTACTTTTAGGACCTCCAGAAAATGAAGATAGGAACTGCACACCGTAACAAGATCTGGAAAGGTTTAGTCGAGTTCAAGAACTCAGTTAACTGCTTAATACCAGAGTCCTTGCAACATGAGACGAGCACAGCTTCTGTTGTAAGTCTCAACTCTCAGAGTTCCATATCACAGAGCTCCAATTATTGTCCTGGGTACTACGAGGTCACCAGATACACCTTCAAGCATACAGTGTCTCTGACTCGTGAGAACAAGAGACCAAGGATTGATGACTGAATGCCACAATGTTCAAAGATCATACACAACGATCAGTACTGTATTAAAAATCAGGTCCCGTTAAAAATTGGGTCTATATAGGTCACAATGTTAGTGGTTACTTATATGCAAAACCAAGGAAGTTCTCGAGATAGGTTTTGTTCCTTCTGTGTTACTGTGTAGAGAAGTTACGAAGAACTAAATTTCAAGACAGTATATGTTTTAACATCATTTGTTTATTTCTGGAATTGCAGGGTTAATTCCCTCACTGAATTTTTTTTTTTTTTGTTGATAATATTTTTATGTGTATATTTATATTTATGTGTTGAATAGAGTTAGCTTTTGAACAAGAGTATAGACTGTCTAGAGGTCTTATTGGCTTTTTGTTTTGCTAGAATTAAAACAGTTTTGTTTTTGTTTGTTTTTGATGTTAATTTAAAAGAGATATATACAATGACAAAACTTTAATGGTGTTCAAAGTTCATTGTGAACAAACTACTTCTGTGTTCAGTGATGCAATTACATTAATATCATGTCATCCTGCATTTTCTCATCACAATGAAATTACAATGGTGCAATTAAGTATTCCATGTTTCATATCATTTTAATTTTAAATACGTTTGACTTTTTATGGAATCATTTTCTTGTTGGCCTTTCTAGGATTTATATATCAGCAGACAATATTGTTCGTTTGTGAAATATTTTGGATACTTCGGTATCATTGAATTTTTGCCATCTCTTTTCTACTCATCTTTTCATATTGTCATTTGCATCACATACAACAAACAAGTCGAGAAACTCTCCGTCCAGTTTCTTTATCTTTTCCGTTACCAATTTCTGAAAGAAATAAAGTCGATGTTGTTGCGCAATATTCTATTCAATTTATATGTATTACTGTGTACGAGTGTTATTTGCTGTGTAGTATACTTAATGAGTGGCAGTTTATTACATTTTGATTTTACAGCAGATCAATTCAAATGTTGAGGAAATTGACCAAAGTCTGTAAAGCATTCTTTCAAACAAACTTTATTATTTCTAGTATATACCATTACCATTTGTTTGAATGACAGTTTTAGTAACAAGGCTTTTGTCAATAAACTTGTAAAATTTCATCTTTTTTATTAATGGAATTTTTCGCCTTATTCAAGAACACTGCCTTTGAAAATTATAGCTTGATTGCATTTGTCATTATATTTTTGAAATCTGTTTGGATAGCTCATTATAAATTCATGGTCATGTAAGAGTTAGATATTTTCCTTACAAAAGGTATGAATTAAAAGTTAGAAAGTGTTCGGACTTGAGTGTGCAATTGTTGACATTGTGCCTTAGGATGTGTATACAGGTTGGATACAGTCACCTTGGCAGACAGTTTCTTCTCGCTTCTTGTCACAGGGTCAGGCATTAACAAAGTAGAAACATGAAAGAGCTCCACCTTGTCATTTCTACAGCTGAAGAACTGTCAGCTAATGCTTGCTGTTACACAATTATACACAGTCCTCAGTTATGTTGCGACGTCCTTTTGCACTTCCAACAATACTTTGCTTGTGTTCTCTCCAGTACATGTTCTAGTATTCTGATGTATATAAAGTGTATTTATTTCTTTTGTTGAGAATATGAACATATTTTTTAATGTAACCCAAAACTACAATTTATAAAAAAGTGGTTAACTATTTAGAACTTTATATGACTGTCATTTATATGTGTTTTTGTGCTGATTTTTCAAGATATGTGATGATTGAGTGGAGCATGTTTCTTCAGTTTTATAAACTATTGAAAAGGTATTGAGGTTTTCTATCATTTGTTGACTGTACATACCTTGCAGATTCTATGAAGCTTATCTGGAATAATTATATGATATAAATTATGAGTGAGAAAAGTTTTATACTTTGTTTTACAATATAATTATATAAAATAAAACAATTAAGAACACTTGTATTATTGTGCTTGATTTTATTAATTGGGACTTTGACAATTGGATTTGTATTAGTGATCGAGTTTGTGTTTGCTGGTGATTTTGTACACATGTCTAAGTGGTTTCAAATTTTGAGTGCTGTAATATATTTTACTATTTATGATCTGTGGAGCATAAAGTGAACATGGCACAAGTGACACATACATGGACAAGAAGAGAATAAATGAAAAGGGTTAGGAAGGTCGAAGCTGAAGAAACGAGTTATGAAAGATGGGACATATCTTAACACAAGGGCTGTCGGAATTGTGTGCAATGCCTCACTAATGACAATGTGTGTAGTGGAAGATATTACATAACAAACCTCGTCCGACTTGCCTTTTTGGCAAGAAAGGATTTGCCTTCAGATTTTATAACATTGCAACCACCCACTTGAATTAAGGAGAAAGGAATATTTATGATCTTCATAGTAACTCCTTTCCAAACAGAGATGGAAACATATATGAACAGTAATATATTTCCTGCCCTTTTGCGGATTTGTAGACAGTCATTTCAAGACCAGCAAGTTCTTCAAGTGACTTTCTACTAAACTGCATTTTTTCACAAAACGGGTGTTGTACATATCTTAACAGTTTTCTCCTGTGTGTTATCCCTCCTTAAAAGGTTAAATGACGCCTGTTTTTAAGACCTGCGTGCACACACTATGTTATATCTTTTCCTATCTCCATTTTCAAAGTTGCATTGGCATTGAGTGGGTTTTTGTTGGTGGTGTTTTGTTCTTTTTTTTTTATTATTGGTAACCATATGTAGACTGGTGCGTTTCCAAAGATATGTATTCAACTTTTATCGCAATATATTTTGTGAGGAAAACGCTTTTTTTCCCAGGGATAGAATATACTGTGTACTGTCTGCGCGCGCTGATGGAGTTCACTGACACGTTGAGTGATTTACCGCGGCAGACGACACCGGTAATATTGACGCCCTCTGGTTAGTTATCCTAAATTTCATGGGATTTAGAACTCTTGAAGAAGGTAAGATATTTTGTTATACGCAGAATCAAATAAAAACTTAGGTATAACGCTAGTCATTTTTTATAGCTGTATTTCATGCAAGAAACAACCTCAACTTTATTTCCTGATAGATTTTGACAGGTTTATTCCAAATATTTTATGACAACTCTTGTTTTTTTATTATTGTGTACGTATATATCTATACACTTAATTTGAATCAATGTTTCGTCATAATCATCAAATTTCAGAGTTGTGTTATCCTTCACAAATACAAAAGTTCCTCAACATGTCGCTAATTTGTATCAATTAGTGGAAAACATGTGTAACCCTGAAACAAGTGATGTGTATAGGTGTCTAAAATGTTAAAATAAACCAAAGCTAGTGAACACTAGTACTGGGTTTCCTGTAGATATTTTGAGTAAATTTGGAATTAATTATAAATTTCAACAGTAATTGCATGCATAATCAAAGCAACGGCCAATTCGTTCCCCATAGTTCCTTCTGGATCTATTAGCATAGTTCATTAATATTGCCTGTAGTAATTATGGATGCGCAACCATATTAGGCACTTGATGAAATTTACATATTTAGTCTACGAAGTGTATAGTTAGTCAATAAAGTAATAATACATGCGAATTTTCCTTTGTATAGGAAACAAGATGGTTCGAAATGAAAGGGATGGAAATGTACCAAAACAACTCTAGATACGCATATAACCTGACCGACTCAGAATTACCTTTAAACACCTTTTACTGCCATTTCGTATATATAAAAAAAAAGCTAGATAGATAAAAACAATCGTTAATCTCCCAGTTGTGTTTCATGCTTTGAATATAGAAGATTCTTGCAATAATGTATTACCACACACTCGCTTACTATAGACAAGAATAGTATCGAGTCTTGCGTGTGTGCGTTTTCTCGGAAAGGGGGGGGGGGTCATAAAAAGTTACTACATGAGAAGGAAAAAATATTTTGCTGTAGCCTTTAAGTGAACATTTAGATATATCTACGCTTCATCTATTAACAATGTTAATTTTCCTTCACTTGTTGATTCGATATATTTCAGTGAATTCGAAATATACGATACCACACAGACTTCCATATTTTCTTCATATTTGGATAATTTATTGAACATAAATGTTCACGTCAAACTGACAACTCATCTTTATGACAAACGGGATGACTTCAGTTTCTCTATCGTCAACTTCCCGTATTTATGTAGCGATACCCCATTATCACCTGCACATGGTGTTGATACGATACGCAAGAACATGTTCTGCTTATGATCAACAAATAAGTTGATATTACAGGAGTTTCAAAGGTCTCTTTTGAAGCTGGAACTGCTTCCATGGTCGTTATAATGATCTAATTTGCAAATACAACCTGTCGTTAGGTCGGATGCTGTCTGACGTGTTTCATGTCGTCTTTACACACTGATTTTGACGACGGCGGTTGTGATCTGTTAACAAGGGATGCTTACTTCTCCTAGGCACCTGATCGCACCTCTGGTGTGTTCAGGGGTCCGTATTTGCCCTAATTCTTTGTGGAATTTATGAAATTGATCACCCGTACGCTACCTTCACTTTTTCATTTACATTCTTAATGTCATGGATAAGGTTGTACCTCTGAAAGCCTAAAAGGAACATCGTAGATTTATCACGGGAAAACTCTTCTGCTCACTGAAATGAAATTTTTCTTTAATCTATACATTTTTGTTTAAACATTTTTGTTGTTTTTATCAATATAATGCAAACCACATATAAAAATAGCTAAAATACATTAGAAATAAAACAAAAATGAAAGTATGTAACTGTGGAATGAACCACGAAATAAACTATGAAACTAATTTGCAGAGCGGTGCAAATAACGGTATTATACCAATATGAGTAGATCCTTTGAATCTTTCACTTGCTAGTTGTTAGGACGTTGGTTTGGAAAAGAAACGATTTCCTACGAAAAATCCCTGGCTCGTCCAATGACGCAATTAGGAGCGCTGCGATTAAAGGGCGTGACCTCACCCCCTCCTCAAGAAGAAAGGAGATGCGAAAGTATACCGAATTTTGACTGAAATATCTCTGTGAATTCCGGAGAACGCACGCACCCAGGCGGTACCCACTAGGAAGCATGGGGATTTACTGATATTTATAAAATACTGCAATTCATCTTTGCATTGGAGAAATTAAAAGGAGTTATTTTATAAATTATCCAGTCATATAATCATGAGGTCCATGAGCAGCATTGCTCGCCGCCGTAGTGATGGCAACTTTTCATTGATATTAACAAACATAAGTACGGATTTGTGCGCCTCCTACAATTAGCAAAGTTAGGTAAAGTAAAAATTGCAATGGATTAGAAATTAAAACGATTGTTTACAAAGGGCGAAGTTATAATATATACAGAACAGGTCAAAATATAGCATTTTGCTTTGCCTATGTGATAAATTTAGCGATTTAAGTCAAAGGTGAAGGATGCGCTCTATCATCGCACTGTGTGGAATACGTGTTGCAACGTCTGCGCTGTACATATGATATCGGAGCGCATCTTTTATACCTATACTGATTAAATTGTAGTGAATTTTGAATTATCTAAAATGATTTTTAATAATAGTAATAAAAAGAGGAAAAATGATTAGGTTTTTGAGGTGAAGAGAGGTTAGAGAGTCGTTGAAATTGAATCGACTGCAAGGTGTAAATGCTAAAGAAGTTTTCTAAAAATTAAAATATTTATTGCATTTTCCTGAATTTCTTATACTCATTCATGCAGAGGACGTAATCAGGGGACTCGAACCGGTCACGCTCCAACTAATTTACCATAAAAGTAACGTTTTATTTCACGCATACTTTAATTGCAATTTAGCGTACGTTTTCCAATGAATTTTATTGTTTGATATACATTTTACTTTCATTTCTGTCAGAATATTCCCAGCCGTTAAATAGGCGTACTATATCTATCAAGATTCATACGCGTTCGTGAGGAAATTACTATCATTTAAAGAAAACATTGGAAATGTAAGAGGTTTGAATTGCATGTGAAGCTTGCGTAACTTGATGCATCCCCTGGTAAGAGAACGCTAAAAGTGAACTTTGCCCAACACAAGGCCTTATATTGTATGTGTTCAGAAAATATCTATAAAAATATAAAATATATGTATTTCTGTGGCACCTAGTCAAGGTTTTCCTTAACGAAGGATGGTTTCATTTTTGTAAATGTCTGAATAAAAAGAAGTAATGAAAATCGTGTCAAATGGAATAATTTATGCTATTAAAACACATTTAACCACAAGTTTTCAATAGATCCATTAATGTATCTATTACATGAATATTGTAGATCTGTACGAGTTTCCATACTTACTCTTCAGTCTCAGGAGGTAGAAATTTTAGAAATTTTAACCAATCGTGAAGGAGGATAATCTTGTCAACAGATGGCGTGAAAAGATGGCGGAAAAAGATGCAGAGCGATCCAAGAAATTTGATTACGAGGAAACTCTGGTAAGAGAGCATTGTCAAAATTGGTAAAAAACGCCTATAGAAGCCTTTGTGTGTGCATGGTTAATGTTTTATTGCTTAAAATTAGAATGACACCGAGGTAAAGGGAGTACGTGTAGTTTTTTATATGCAAGTTTTATATATTATTCATTTTAAGAATTTTCATGAAAAGAAAATATCTTTTGTGTTGTTAACTGTCCACTACCTCTTGTGCCTTGAAGCAAAATCCATACTGATAATACTGTTTTCACCTCTTTCAATAAAGATAAAACCCAACAATATATGAATGAATTAAGCAAAGTGTACATCTCATAAAAATGATTCTTCATCTTCTTTGTCCAATATTCATCTGAAGGTGAGAAGAAAATAACACAGTTGACAGAGTTCTAAGCAGCCTATGGTGATATATATAAGCATGCACACACACACACACACTGTGCAATAAATGTTTCATGTTTTTATGATCTCATTGACGCCAAGAGAAATAGGATAGGGTAAATCAAAATTGTTCTTAATTAAAAACTTCCCTTCATGGCCTTTTGAATTTTTCAATACTTTGTTACATGACCTTTTGCTTTAAGGACAGCACAGAGACGATCTGGTAGAGTTTTACAGAGGCACTTTATATACCCAGGAGTAAACGAAGTCCATATCTTCATAACAGCATTTATAAGTTCTTGCCTGATTTTAATCTAGTGTTATTCTCTAGCAAGTCTGATTTTAAGATATCGAATGGTGAAGTTAACAATGTGTTAATCATAGTCATAAATCCCAAAGACATACAAGTTATACATATACAAACGTATACATATACAATCATTCTCCACACATTTTGTTTGACATTCAGATCTGGAGATTGTGACTTTAGAGTCTTGCATATATGTTTGGGCTGAAACGATATGCCCCTTCATGATACGATATATATTGCAATATTTATATGACTATTCAATATTTTCAATATGATACATTTTACTGAAGAAACAAATAATAACTTTGAAGATAAATTTAATTATGAAAATTCACAGTCACAATTTTGAAAGGAAAATGTTTCCAAGCTGCTGAGGATGTCTGTTGGCTCTGTAGTTTTAACTGATTAAGTTCATTATTGTTTTTGTTGGACTCAAGGCTAACAATAGTCTGACAGTTATTGGATGCCATTTTGTCCCTCATGCATGTAAAAATAATAAGTATAGGTCAAGGCTGCTGTATTTTACCGAACCCAACTTTTAAAAAAAAAAATCAGACCGAAGATTGAGGAAATGAATCAAGAGTTTCTGAGGGACACTCTTTAAGTTCGTAGAGTAAGCCTATAGAAGTTGCACGATTTTTTACACAGAACTTGCGTAATCATTCCTCTCTCGAACGGTATCACGGTATGCGACACATGAAGTCCACGTGTGCGCTGCACTGGGTATTTTCAACATGTGGTTTTATGCACTATAGTAAAATATAGCATTCAATATGGATGGAAAAATCTCCGAACATAGGGTAGATTGTAAGATTTGAGCACACCTTGGGTTTCCGTCAACGAAAATTCATGCCGATTTGAAAAAGGTTTATGGGAATGGTGCTTTAAAATATACTACAGTTTGCAAGTGGGTACGTCGTTTTAATGATGGTCAGGAGTCAATTGAAAATGACCCTAAAGTGGGTAGGCCGGTTTCCGTTTTGACAGAAAAGAACGCTGCTACTGTGGAAACGTTAATTGAGGAAGACCCACATTATACCATCCAAGAAATAGAAGAATTAAGTGGCATTCATTCGTCAAGTGTTTTGAAGATCATACGTGAACAACTTGGGCTACGTAAGATCTGCGCACGCTGGGTGTCCCATTTGCTCACTGATGAGCAGAAACAAAGTCGGGTTAGACTTGCATCGCAAGTTATAAAAAAAATATGATAAATGTGACCCACATCGTTTGGAAGAGATGGTTACAGGTGATGAAATCTGATCTATCATTTTCAACCCGATTCTAAGGCTAAAAATAAGGTTTGGGTTTCATCTGAGGGCGACAGACCTGTCATTGCACGCTGTTGCAAAACATCAAATCGCATGTTATATGTGATATTCTTTGATTCGAAAGGTCCAGTCCTTCAAATTCCAGTCCAGAAAGGTAGTTCTGTCACTGGAAAGTTTTACAGAGAAACTTGTTGATTTCTATCAGAAATGCAGACTGTACACCGGTGTTCGCGGCATCATATTACTCCATGATAACGCACTGGCCCATAAATCCGCAACGGTACAGGAATATCTGAAAGAATCTAGGCTCGATGTCTTAAGATCATCCCCCATACAGCCCTGACTTGTCCCCCTGTGACTTTTGGTTGTTCCCAAGACTAAAGGAAATGCTGACAGGGCACCGTTTTGAATCCCGTTGTCATATAGGCAGTGCGGTCTACCAGTGTCTGCAACATATACATAAAGAGGAGTACCGGGCGGCGTTCTGGAAATAGGTAGATCGGTGTAAAATGTGTGTTGAGACAGACGGGCCATATTTTGAAGGTCTTAGATGAAATTTTGATAATTCAAGCGGTTTTAAAAAGACCGCCCTACTCTACGAACTTAAAAAGTGTCCCTCGTATATTGAACAGTATTGATATTTTGTTGAATGGTTTCAGCCCATGTGTGTGTGAATTTATGTACCTTGTGTAATACTTCATAGTACAACTTAACAAAAGTGAAATCAAGAAATAATTTTGCATGCAATAAAGACCTGGCCACACACACATCTAATATTTATAAGCCTGATTATTGAAGAATTTTGATAAGTATTTAAATTAACCAGCCCCAAGAGCATATGCTTTTTACAAAGCACTAGACTAAGTGGCCTCAGACCATTGGACCATTCCTAAGTAGAGATTTTGATTTTGATACTATTTATGACCCAGCATATTATTTTTATTAGGTTTGTGAATTATCTAAATCAGAAAACAATCTTTTTAAATAATATTCATTCTGACTTTTAAAAAAACTTGTTCAAATTTGCCTAAGTTGAGGCAAAGTAACCTAAAGGTAATGATTTTGAAATACAACTGTATTACTATATTTTTAGTGACATAATTAAAATTATTGTTGCTACACCTGCAGACATTCTGTATGTAAATTGTATTTGTTTTAAGGATAGAACATATTCAGGAACAGGCACTATTTCTGTGTCATGCTTCCTTCAAAGTTCATTCACTTGAATAAAAGATGCTCAGAAAAATGGTACATGTATAAGTAGGAAATAAACTGTGAACATGTAATCTTATATGTATGCGTATAAGATTCATACATGTGTTAGGTGGTTAGACCTATTTAAATTCTTTGAGTAAAATGGATCTATTTATGGTACAGCAAAAACTGTACATTAATCTATTTTCGACACTTCTCATTACTCAGTGAATCTAATATAAGTGTACTACACAATCGTATCTCATATCACCAGGATGTTAGATAAATTTGCATAATTGTTTGTTGGCAGTTCTGCATATTCGTGATGGTCGTTTAGGAGTGAATATATATCTGAAATTTCATACACTGAATTTTAATAATTTTACAAGACTAGTACGTTTGTGATAAGTAGACATGCAGTAGTTCAATCTGCCCATCTTAATAAATTTGATACAATCTTTACAAAGCAACTTTACTTACAATGACATCTCTTTTTTGAAATAAATGATATTGATTAGGTGTTCAAATTTCTAAAATTTTTAAAAAATTTCCATTCAGATTATATCTGTGTGTAGTACAAGCCACACAAGTTTATAACAACTCTAATGTGCATAATGTTGGTAGATTAAGAGCTATTACCTTATTATAAACTTTTTTGGGTTTTTTTTGTAACATATTTATTAATTCTCATCAAATGATTCAGATAAAAATAAAATATCTCCAGGAATATCAAATGTGAATTAATCATCACTAGTTTTATTTTGAAGCTGTCTTTCAAACTGAAACTTATTTTTGTAGATATGAAAGGTCATGTAGTACAACTAGCTACAAAAAACATACATATATGAAAAGAATAGAATATATTACTAAAAGTTTTGAAGAATTCATTCAGTGGAAGGATGTTTTTATAAAACAGACCAAAATGCTAAACTGTGAACTTTTACTAGTATAAGGCTATGAATTAAATAAAAACAACAACACAGCCAGTTAATTTGTCAACAAGTCAGGAATAACAAGTTTAGTTAGTCACCCTAGTATGATGTAGAAGTGCTTTTAAATGCTGCAGGAAAAAAACTGTTTCCTGTTCTCCATACCCTGTTGATTTATTACCAGCTGTCAATAATTTTTGCTGTACTAAATTTAGATTTACTACATGTACATATAACAATGACCTATTGAGTACTCTTGACAAAAGAATAATATTTCATCAAGAATTTCTCAAGTGAATTGAGGGCCTCCGTGGTGCAGTGGTTAGAGCATTGCACTCAAAATCACAAGGCCTCTCACCTCTAGTTGGTGTGTGTTCGATTCTCGTTCGCACCAATATATGTGAGGAAGTTTGCCAGTTTACTTTTGGAAGGTCTGTGGTCTCTTCCCAGGTACACTGTATCTGGGTCTTTCCTCCACCTACTAAAACTGGATACCACCAGATAACTGAAAATTTGTTGAGTGTGGCGTAAAACAATCAATCTCAAGTGAATTTCATTATAGCTGTATAAGTTTACCATAGGTGTTCAACATAAGAAAGACTGTGCATAGTCATTTCACTTCTGTCTGATTCTTCTCCTACATATCAATAATAAAAGTCAATAGAGGGAACTGAGCACTTCCAGAAATGGAAATTGTTAATTTCTCAGTCTAGTGTGTCCTGTGAATTCTGTCTGTCTGTTTGTTTATATGTTGTCTGAGTCTCTTTGTTTAGACTTTTAATGTCCATATCACTTCCAGATCTACAGTATTTCAGTACAGTAAAACATAGTTATAGCAAACCTCCAGGGCCAGCAAAAAAGAGCTTGTTATAACCAAATGTCCTTATATCCATTAAAGTTTTCATTATTTTCCTCTTATGGGGGAATAAATATCACTTCGCAGTAAATGTGAATTCATTGTAAGTGTGTTTGTTATAAACATGTTCACTGTATGTTTCAAAATTGGTAATTTATCAAATTTTCAATGAAATGTCAAGAACATTATTTCTTGCATTTCAATAGCTGGAAAATATGACCTTGAAAAACTGTAGTAAGTGATTATATTAGCATTGTTTTCAGATCAGTGTGATCTGCGTTGGTATATATCTGTAAATAAGCCACATTGTCAGTTTATTACTTACATTGTAGGTTATTTATGACAAGTTTATGATTCTTTATCTGCAATATCATTCATAAAGCTATTTGTTAGAGAATAAAGGTATTAGTATCTCTGTATGAGTGATAGTTAATAAATTTTATTTTAGTATAGATATATGCTAGAAAATAATTTTAAACACAGACGTTTTCTTCAAGAGATACTTTCTGCAAAAAAAGAGATATGCATGTACAAATTACATATTAATAATTTATAGGAAATACAATTCACATATGTTTTGCTTAGTCTAAATCTATAGGAAATACAATTTATATATTGGTAAATTTATTTAGATTTATGGGAAGTACAAGCGGGACTTGGGGAAATGGGCCAAGTTCCAGGCAAGAACAATAAAGAAGGAGAAGCGAGACATTGGAAACACTGAAGTCAAACCAAAAACAAGACTGCGGGTGCACTTAGGTAATTGGCTGGTCCCCTGAACCTCCGGTACATGAATTGTCAATGTGAATTGCCATAGCTTTGATCTCTGTATGTAAAGCATATATATAGAAAGAGAGAGTTAAGGTGATAAATGTGCAGCATATATTTCACTAGCTCTCCAGAAAGGAGACGTCAAATATCTTTGTATTTTTTAGGTTAATGAGATGTAGATTAAGTAATCAGTCAATGATGATAATATTCAAAAAAGTTCCTGTAACGTGTAGTTTATTTGTAGAATAGAAACACCAAGGTCATTTTTCATGAAACTAGCTGCTTAGAAATAACAGATTTGTACATCCTCTGTGAATACTCTGATGGATCATGTCTTGTATAAGTTTAGAAATTGTGTTTTGTCAAGAAAAAATCCAGTAAAGGTTGATTAAAGGTGTAAATGATGTACATTACACTTATATTACATGTGTGTGACATAATGTGAATGGTTTTTAATACACAGCAAGGTTGCGGCAAAGAGGTAATGTGTGACTCTGTCGCTTTATCTTTCCAGCATACCCTCAGCTTACAACAGTAGTTATATAATTAATGATAATTCAGCAAGTTAGATAATGACATGCATTATTCCTTTCTTTCTGCACTGGGAGTGACTTTACTGTGAACATGATGAACTCATAGTTTCAAATACAGACAACTTATGTTTAAAATAATGATATTAAGCTTTAGTTTAACTCACATTTTACAACGTGATGAGTATAAGTAAGTATGATGGTATACTACGTCACATTTTAAGAGAACAGACATCTTTTACAGGATTCAAATACAAAGCCATAAAAGAATCATCTAGGTTTAGTAAGTCAAATAATGGCATTCAGTTCCATATTGATTTTATTTAGTTTTAAAGCTGTGGTTCAGTTTGTATGGCCTGATTCTATCTCTTTGCTACGCATACTTTTTAATTTAGTTTTGCTACAACACAACATTAGGTTCATTATAACCTTAATGAGCACCCAAACTGTCCAATTCTTGCTTTGTTAAATGTAGACTGTGTATGTTTGATGTTTCCTTTTGGAATGCTGATTGATACCTCAGATCTAGTTGAAATATATTGTACTTTCTTCAATTCATATGTTGTTGGTAATGTGAAAAGAAATATCACGAAAGCTGTACACGTTATTGAGCAGTTATTGTAAGTTTCAGAGTGTTTCAATATGTACATGTTGTCGACCGTAATTTAAAATTTATGTACATAGATAGGTTATGTAATATGAAAGATACCTTCATGAACTTTAGAATCAAAACATGATGGTGAGCAAGTTGGGAAAAAATATATATCTGAAAGATATACAGCCATACTAGTACATATATTCTATTCAGTATCAAAACCATATGACATATAAGCAATATAAATGAAATCAGAAATAGCTTTAAAAATTTTTTTTGAATTAGCATTTAACATTATAACATGCTATATTTATAATTTCACCGGAGTTTTTATCTCCTTTTCACATAATTTATTTCCACTTGATATCTGCTGTTTCTGTGTTGCATTGGTCACTTGGAATAACAGTTGTTGCAATTTATTTTTCTTTTTAGACTAGTTTTTTTCTCTAACATTAATTTTTGAATTTGTTTGTGTGTTCATACATATGTGTAAAATTATTTATTGGAATCTTTTATAGTTTAATTGCTATAATCTTAATAAATTTAATTTTTTTTTTCAAAATAATGCAGATACTGAAGTGTAACTTGAATAATATGAAGGCTGTTGAATTCATGAGCTTTACTTTGAATTTTAATAAAAAATTTCATCAGTTAACAAGATCATAGATTTCTAATTATGTCTCGGTTTTATACAAGTTTTTCTTTTAATCAGAAAGATTAATCCATTGCCGAGATGTTGTCTTTCATAAAGTTGGAGAGGATTGGATCTTTTTGGCCCTGCTGGGCGTTGTTATGGCCTTGCTCAGCTTCACTATGGATTTTATTATTGAAAAGTGCCAAGCAGGTCAGCACTGAGTAAAGCAGAATAAAAGAGTAGCTTTATGTATTCAAGATCTTGTCTTGCTGGAACTCATATGCCATTCTATGAAAGTTAAAATGTTAGAGTAATTTTTAAATTTAACTGCTAAATACAATGACAGTGGAAAATATACTATTAACAGGGAATATGTCACTTTCTGACTTTTAGATACAAATCTTGAACCGTGGTAGTTTCTCAGATTCATAATTCGATTTTATCACATGTTAGGTAATGTAGTAATGGAATACTTGTTAGTCTGTTACAGGTACACACACTTGTACCATTGTTTTTCTGTATTACAGCTAAGTTCTGGCTTTACCAAGAGCTGGCGTTTTCTCCACCCCTCCAATATTTTGCATGGGTGTCGTACACAATGTTGTTCATCTTATTTGCCACTGGATTCTCTCATTTGGTCTCGCCTCAGGCATGTGGTAAGTATTGCATGAAGAATTGATATGAATTCATTGTAATGAAGCATTTATTGAAAACAGATTTCCAACAGAAATCTGCACACAAGACTATTTTTTTACAAGGATAAGATAAAAATTTGTGTGATGCTGGATTGTACAATGTTTGGAAATTTGAACCATATTCACATGTTTCGGTCCTTCTTACAATTTAAAATTGAATCATTTTGATATTTGCATTTGTGTGTGTTTTATCAGTTGGTTGAATATTGTTTAATGTCCCACTCGAGAATTTTTCACTGGTATGGAGACATTGCCATGGAAGGCCTGTTAAATTTAGGCCTGCTTGACGCTTACAGTCTTTGAGCAGGAGGGATCTTTATCGTGCCACACCGGCTGTGATACATGACCTCAATTTCTGCAGTCTCATCTGAATGACCACCCCATTTAGTCGCCTCTTATAACAAGCAAGGGATACTGAGGACCTTTTCTAATCTGAATCCCCAGAGGATCTTTTTATCAGTGATGCCAAACTGATTACAAAGATGACCTCGCATATTGAAATGCCGTCCTAGCTTTACAGGAGCAGAAGATTGTATAAACACTACAGATTGTTTACATTTGACTCACAGGGTCTGGGATTCCAGAGATGAAGACTATTTTGAGAGGTGTAGTGTTAAAAGAATTCTTAACATTTAGGACACTTGTGTCTAAAGTAGTAGGACTGTGTTCATCACTAGGAAGCACACTTCCAATTGGAAAAGAGGTAAGGAAATTGAAAATTACTAACTTTAAAATACAATTGAAATTTGGTATCTCGATCATTGGTATTTCAAGCATATGGGTATGACAAAGTGAGTTGGAAGTCCCAACTATCTTTTCTTTATACATTTTGAACCCAATATCTCAAACACTTATATATCTCAGAAATTTTTTTCTTGGCTTGATAGAGTTCAAGATAATGAGATTTGACTGTATATAATGAAAGTTTTTTTTAAGAATGCTCATATAGTATGGTGTGGGTTTATTCCTTTGTATCTAAGATCAAAACATGTATTGAAATAGTTAGAGTTATTTCATACACACACTGTCAGTACTGTCAGGACTTTGATTATTCATCACTCCCCAAACCCATCAAGTGCAAGTATCTTGTTTTAGCAAATATAAATTCTGAATGCAGGGAAAATGAATACCAATGTGTCTTCCACTGCTGTCAGCCACTTATTTATGTATGCATGTCCATAAAACCACAACAGCTATTAATCTAAAGTTCTGTGTATTTTCAAAATGACTGTTGAAGTGCAGACATGATTATTATTATTATTATCATGTACCAAATTTCTTGAGCACTTTTTTCATGTATAAAACACGTTCAAAAGTACTTTACATCATAATAAAATGTCATATCATATAATTAAATACCAAACATATAAAACACAGATTTTTTTTTTTTTTTGATTGTGCTATGACTTCTTTGATCTTTAAAAATTTTTGGTGGGGTTGAATGATCTGGCACAATTTTTCATTTGAAGACCACATATCAAAATTATTATTGTGTATATTTGAAACACTGACTGCACATGGGGGAGAACATAGGGAAAAATATGTGCATACTGTCCTAGAGTTTCTTTATTATGTAGATATTTTGTAAAAGTGAATAAATTTTGATACTATTGTGTGTAAATCTTTGGCTACACATGGTTTATGTAAATACATGCAAGTGCATACCACCATAGTGAAAAATTAGAAATTAGTATGTGGTAGAGCACTGTCATGACATTGCATATATTGATCATTCTGCATGCTACAAAAGACTTCTTTGTCTCATGGATATCTCCCATTTTATCATGTTTTATTATGCAATCTGGCTTCTCTTTCTTTCTCTCGGCAGCATGTTGTATCCTGTGGTATGGGGTACAAAATAATATGAGGTCTGTGGCTCCCTCACTCCCACACACTCATTGGGGACTGAGTGGCGGATCCAAAACCTCTAAATGAAAATGGAAATGATCTTTACTCTTGATATGTCTAGCACACAAAGTCTGAATGTATAGTTATTATTTAGAGACAGACTTCTTACAAAATTGTGAAATTCTTAGCACCTGGTTCTATGATTCGTATAATGAAAATGCTGTATTTCTTTAAACATTGTTTTGACTCTTGCACATAAAACAAATAAACTGAATATATAGGTACAGGTGTATAATGAGGAGAGAATTTTACAATGAAATTTTAAAATTCATGGCCCCTTGGTCAAGATTTTGATTCTATAGCATAGGAATCTATAGCTCATGTAGTGGAAATGTATTACAGTAAAACACGGTAGAGAGAACACACTTATAATGAATTCATGCTTACAGCAAAATGATTTCCATTCCCCAAAGTATTAAAAACATATTATGAATGTATTGGGTATAACGAATTGTGCTTATAATGAATCAAAATTCTTCATCCCCATTACTTTGTTTTTACTGAATTTTTTTTTTTATCTTATTCCTAAATCTTGGACATCAAACAATGAAATTTACTGCATGCATAGTAATTATGGTTAAAGCAGCCTCTAACAAGATTGTGAAATTCATTGCCGAAAGGTCATACAATTTAGTTCTAAGGTAGGGTTCCGTGGCTTCTATAGTGAAATTAAAATTTCTTTACTCCTAGATATCAATCAGCCAAACTATGCATATGATAATAAAGGGCTTTATTAAGAACTGTTTCCGGATTTATAACGCAGGTTCAGAAAAACGATATGAACTCATAGCATAGGTTAATAACAGTGCAAATTATGTAGAGTCATGTGAGATCAACATGTGCTAACATAGATACAAAAATGTAACTACTGTTGTTCTTCAAGTCTGTCATGTTTATTTGTGATTCATTTGTTGTTCTTATATAATGACATAGTTAAAAAACTAAAAATTAAAATCTTTAAGATTGGAATTTCAATTTAGCTATCACATTAACGTGTTTATCATTAGATCTTATTTCTTCAGCTCAAGGACATTTTCAGATGATGCAAAGAGGCTGAAAAATCACTTCATTATACAGAAACGTGAAATGGAAAGTAAACAAAATATGCGTTTATTGATAGTTATGTAATAAATAGAATCTTACACTCATGCTTATGGCATATGAAATTTATGAAATTCGTTACCAGATTTATATATTTCTCTCATCAAGGCTCAGGAAATATTAAGTCTGGCAACACATTTCATAAATTTCATATGACATAAGCACTCGTTCAAGATCCTCTATATGTTGATCAGATGGTGAAAATGAATTAAATCTTGAAAATTTCTCTTATTTATTTACGTCTCCATATGAGTGAAAAATTCTCGAGCGGGGCGTTAAACAATAAATAATCAAGCAATCTTATTTATTCCTAAGAATATAGCAAACAAATGAATATGCATAGTAAACTAAGTTTTAGGGTATTCATATATAAGATTATAGGAGACACTGTCTGTCCATCTTCAGTCCTACAGCATATTTTGTCTTTAGGCCAAGATAAAATTTACAGATGAAATATAAGATACTTGTTTATTAATATTATTTTGATGGGAAAAACATTTCTTGTTGGTTGTGTGATATCCAGGTGACATTTGAGGCCCATGAGCCTTTTGTATAGTAATAATGTACAGAAAGTGAAGCCTAGTTTAAGGTGGAGCCAGTTTTGAGGAAGAACAAGAAACAAGAAATACAGACTGTAGATATGGTTATCATTTTGTCTTAGATTAATTTTCTGTGGGTCTTTTGAAATCACAAAATAATTTTTTGTGAAAATCAAATTCTTACAGAGCAAGATATTGATACATAAATATGTAAATTTGAAACTATTTTTTAAAGGATTGATAGAGGGAAAATTTCCAGATTTCTAGTATTACAAAGCCTATTAACAACACAGCTACCAGGATATAGGTGTTAACCAAATTTATATCTGCCCACAACTGCCATAAATACAGCATGACAAAGGGAGATGGATGGCCTAGTTGACTGTATTGTCAAATATAGCCCACCGAGTTTACGTTAGGGGTCACGAAATTCCTTCTCCGGTCACTGAATCTGACATTTGTGGTCTCTTTGAGGGGGAAGTGATTGCCTTGTCCTCATGTTCTTCCCTGTTTTTAGTATCTGAATCAGCAGGTAAAACTGTAAACAATTCCTATCGAAATCACAAGACTTAACCAATGTGCTCCAGAAGTAACTCACTTTTATTTTGTCGAGTTGAAGTAAATTTTGTATTTCCTCCCATCTTGCAGCATTGCATTGCAGGGAAAAAAAAATTTGACTACATAGATCCATACTTTATAGATACATAGTGGTGTAAAATATGCAGTGAAATAAATGTGGAATTTACAGACGGGAATTTGTTCCACTTCCCTTTGCTGTGAGATATGAAGATGTTGTCATCAAAGACTTCCAAAATGACATCTCTGTTATTCATTATCCTAACCCTATATTCAGTTAATGCCAATAAAAACTATAAATTTATGTTCATCTCTAGTTTTCTGTAAATAATACATTAATTCTAACTTGAAACTAAATATAGCTCAAATTCAAATGCTCTTTTGGATTTGATATATGAATAATTATTTCAAATTCAAATGTCCTGTTAGACGTGATATATGAAGAATTTTTCTTTCATTAACTTATCATGAGAATTTAAATAACAATATTCAGTATTATTGTAATGATGGTGATAAGATCTTATGCTTTATTGTTGCCAGACCACAATCTTCTGGTACATCCCACAGGATTATTTTATAATGTGACAGGTCATTGATATTGATTAAGGATTCTTGAGTTATGCAAAATATGGGGTAGGGGTATTAGAGGAAAGGACTAATTAAACCTACAAGTGATATTAAAAGAATTTCACCGATACACAAGTATTATGAAATACAAGTGCAAGTATCATGATTTAGCTAGAGGTAAAATTTACCATCAAAAGAAATTTTTCTAAGAAATATGCAGCTGATATTTTATAGATCACCTGAATTGCACAGGTGACCTATTGCAATCTGTTTGTCGGCAGTCTTTTGTTGTTGTAACTTTTGAACATAATTAATTTCTTCTTTGAACTAAATGAACCAATTTTGGTGTCAAGCATCTTCAATTGTAGGAAAACGAAAAATGTGAATTTCAATACTGTTTTTTTTTTTGGGAGGGGGGTGTTTATTTATGATTCATTTGTTTTGTTTGTTGTTAGCTTAAATGAGCTCAAGGGAGGTTTTCTGATCACAATTTGTCCAGCATCAGTCAATCCATCCATGAACTTTTGACATTGTCGGTTTCTTCTCAAGAATCACAGGATTAATTTCAGCTAAACCTGCCACAAGGCATACTTGAATGAAGAGGATTCAAGTTTGTTCAAATGAAGTGCAATGCCCTTTTTGAAGTGGAGATAATTAAGAAATGGTAAAAATTTTGTGGTATCATTCAAAAATCTTCCTTTCAAGAACCACTGGGCAAATTTCAAACAAATTGGCACAAATCATCCTTAGGTAAAAGAGATTTAAGTTTATTCAAGTGAAGGACTGTGCTCACTGAAAAAGTGGCATTACTCAAGAAATGCAAAAATAGGTCGGGGTCATTTAAAAATCTTCTGAAGAACCAATGAGCCAGATAAGTTGAAGCTTACATGAAATTTCCTGACAATTCCAGTTTTGTTCAAGTCATGGCCCAGGAATTAGGGTGGGGCCACAATAGGGGTCAAAGTTGTACATTGGAATATATAGGATAAATCTTAACCAAAAAAAAACTTGAGAACAACAGGGCCATGATTACTCATAGTAATATGCAAGCATTCCTGGGATGTGTAGATTCAAGTTTGTTCAAATTGTGGTTGATCCTTGGGGATAGGGTGAGGCTACAATAAGGATCAAAGTTTAACATGGAAACACATACATACATACATATATATATATATATATATATATATATATATATAACACAAGTTGATTCAGTACAGTTATGAAGTTATGAATAGTTAATGAAAATCAGAATGACACATTCCATAAAAAACAATCTTTAACTGCTAGCACTTCCTCCATGTTTATATTGTTCATCAGGCAGTTCAAATATACAAGAATAGTTTAGCAACGTTAACCAAGATTGTTTTTATGGAATGTGTTATTCTGATTTTCATTTATATATGTATATATATATTCAACAGTGAAATACTATAATTCATCCATCGAATAAAAATGATATTGTTATTGTTGTTTTACATGGCGGATATACATGTACTATAGACGTGTTTATTTTTGTTAGGAGAAAGTTTTGTGTTGTTTTTATAGTGAACACTATTTCATTTGAATTAATTTTTGTTGTGTGTGATCTTTTAAGAATTATGTCTTTATAATTATCAACTATATCTGCAACTCTAACTTGCGTAAGACCTTTACGATATCATGTCATTGATATTCCATTCCAAGTGTCTCATCATTATCACCTATTCACGAACAAACTTCTACTCAGAGATTTGTGTAAGCTTGGATCATTAATTTGTTTTACTCAAGCCATTATAATAATATGTTTGAAACATTGATATTGTATTCCATTTGTCAATAAAATTCGTAAAGAAATCAGATGTACCTATAAAAATCAGGCTTGTGTCCTTGCCCTGCTAGATGTTCATTGGGTGCATGAGGACAATCATTTCCTCAACCTGCTTCAAAATATCCATATTCAAACATGTTTAACACCCTCAGCCTTAAATTTAATTTCATTTTTTTTCCCTAGACATGAAAATACTGAAATTTAATCGGACACAAATTTCAGATTAAGTGCATCTACTGTATAGGATAAATGTTTAAAAATCTTCTTCTCAAGAATGGGGCCATGATTACTCATTAATATGCAAGCACCTCTAAGTAATGCAGATTCAAATTTCAATAAGGGATCAAAGTTTTACATGGAAAAAGAATAATCTTCTCAATAACAGCAGGGCCACGATTAGTTATATTAATGTGCAAGCATCCCTAGGTAGTGTAGATTGAACCCTAGGAGTAGGATGGTGTAACATTTATCCTTAAACTATTTTAGGCATGGTCAGAAACAGTCATTTTCATTTGTTAAAGCAAGCAGTCACAGGAAATAGTACAATTTATATTCAGCTTGTGGTTTTAAATGAAGTGTAAACTAATTTTTTTGTCTTGGTAAGGTTTGTAAAAACATCAATTTCATAATGAGATGAATATTTCTTTATCTGTTTTCAGGGTCCTTTTGTGCACATAGCAAGTATTGTTGCAACATTACTTGGTAAATTAACAAGTTTTAAAGGGATATATGAAGTAAGTTGGAGTTCATTTAGATATGTTATAAAATTGTGATCATTTGTAAAACTAACTTAAATCATTTAGAAAATCGAGTACTTCATAGTCATAACACACAAACACTCTGTCCAGAGTTTATCTTTTACAAATTGACCAATAATTATTGCAACATTTAATTTTTTCTTATTTAATTTTAAAGGCATGTTCTTACTTTCACAGAATGAATCCCGGCGCACAGAGATGCTGGCAGCAGCATGTGCTGTGGGAGTAGCAGCAACATTTGCCGCTCCTATTGGTGGTAAGTCTGCTGACAGTGTTCTAGCTTCTATAAACATGCTTAACATCGGTGTAAACAAGATTTAATACATTATGTAACATGTACTTGTACATAACAGTACTATTATAGGTGAACACATTTTTTACTTTGATGATGCATTTCATAGATCACTTTAGTTGTATATTTTACGAGACTTTTTTTTTTCTTTTTCTTCTGTTTTTTTAAATTTTAAGTGTTTATTTCCCAGACCTATTTTATTTTTTCTTAAACTAGAGAAAATGACAGCTACGGAGGATGGGGCCCCTACTAAGCTCCATCTAATACTACAATATGTGCCTATTACATCACAGAGGATGCATAAATATTGATAGATTTAAAAAAAAAATTTAGTAGCTATATGCAATGTTTACACTGTAAATATTTTACAAGACTTTAATATCAGTCTACTGGGCTTGTCAGATTTGTCAGCTAGAAGTGATAACCACAAACACTCAATTGGACTGTGTGTGTACTTAACTTGGCTTGTTTAAATTTGACATAATGGGAGCTAATGCATATTCATATACTTATTTTAGCTTGTTTAAATTTGACACAATGGGAGCTAATGCATATTCATGTACTTTTTGTAGCTTGTTTAAATTTGACACAATGGGAGCTAATGCATATTCATGATTTAGCTCTTTAGTGAATGTATATGATAATGGCAGGATTGAGATATTCATATTGACATAGATTCACAATTCTGAATGATGACATTTTCTTGTCATTTGCAGTTTTCTGACATAAAATGACTAATTGTCTTACATGTTTTATTGCAGGGAATGTTGAGCACAGGACAGAACAATATTGATACATTTTTTAAAAATAAATTTACTATAGATATATCATTCTAGTACACATATGCGACCAAAGAGAATTTTGTTTGATCAAAAGATGTGTTGCTTGTTTTCTGAAAAAGAAAGATAATACTTATATTACCATGTTATGCAAAAATTGAATAAGAATTAGTAAATTGAGAAACCACATCACTATTGATGATATGTAGAAATTTTGAAGACAAATTATGTGAAGCTGTACTGGAAATTATATCTGTAATGAAATAAGATTTTGTCTTTTAAGCTTAGAATTTTTTAGAATTTACAGGGGCTGAAAAAGAATGTTATATATATTTGTTAATTGCATGTTAAGGCAACATTCCAACTCTCTGCAAAAGAATAGGGATAGACCCAATTTTTCTCCCAGAAAGCTACAGTTTTGCAACTATTCACATGAAAATTAGTTCTTTTGCATAAAAAGTGACATATTCAACAAAGCTAGCACAAAATCATTAGGATAGTAAGGTAACTGTTAGATTAAGTAGGTGTTCAGTGCCCTGTAGATGAGACAATTTACAGAGTTTAGTGCCCTGTAGATGAGACAATTTACAGAGTTTTTGTTCTGGAACCAGCCATATACAAGTGCATTTAATTCAAAATTATACAGTAAAACCTCATTATCTTGATCTCGATGGGACCGAGAAAAAATATCGAGATATTTGAGGATTCGAGATATCAAGGGTAAAATACTTTGAGAATAAGTGGCTGGGACTTCCAAATCACTTCGACATATCCATGGTATTCGAGATATTGGTGTTCGAGATACCGAAGTTCAACTGTAATTAATTTGCCTTTTAACTCTTTACATTTATACATTGTATAACTTGAATTAGAAGTTAACTGTCGCATAAAATTTAACCAACTCTCATGGATCAGGATCCAGAACAGGAAATAGTTAGATATTGAATTTTAATGAGGTTTGTCCAGTCCTTTACATCCAGTTCAACTTGTGACCATTGGTCTTGTATTCAAAGTTCCCAGCTACATATAAAAGTGTGTCATGGCTGAGTAATGAGATGACATGAATGTAAATTAAGAAATGAAACTTCCATGGAAGTGTATGCATAGTTTTGTATTTCTACTGTGTCAGAGATTGACCCTGCTCTCACCTACATGATATATGTTGATTGAATTAAAGTATATAGACACTAAATGCACTGGATGTAAGAAAGTGGTTTAGATGATAAACAGAACCTGTCAAAGTAATGTTATGAGAAGGTTTTCTGTGTCCGAATCTGTGACAATACCAGCAAGGGTCACTGTCTTTAGGAGTATTTTATGTCTTTAGTCCATTGTCTACACATGGCTAACACTTTTGAGAGAAAGCTGTTTCAGCATTTATAAAAGTATAGACACCTGTTATTATAAGGAAACTCCATGTAATATGTGAATCAATCAGTGCTTCAATTCTCACCTTCAAAATCATGATAACCTAGAACAAATGTGTTTTACTTTTGATATTGCACCAGTAATTGTCTTGTCAAAGTGAACTTGGTCAATTTAGTTCCATATATTTAAAAGAATTTTTTTTTTCATGTGCAATTTTTCTCATTTCTCTTATTTTTTTCTCTTAATTTTTGTACTCTTAATTTTTGTAACCCAGATTAGGAAATTTTAGGCTGTTGACACACATATGTGTAAAACACGTGGATTTGAAGGTAGTATTGTTTGTGGGTTTAAAAAAAGAAATTTAGAAAATGCTGTATGAGGTGTTGTTTTTCCGTTGTCAGCAGATGAGCAAGTTAATAAAACATTTCTCACTGCATTATTTGGCATCAATTTAGCAAACTGATTTTTTTCCTGGATAGTAATATATAGTGGAAATAATTACTGGTGTGATACCTTGAATAGGAAGTTTCTTATCAATATGAAACCAGACAGTTAGCATTTGTCCTGTCTTCTGTAATGGCCATTATTTACTTGCTGATTCAGCACAATTTGATGGATATCATTTACTCATGAGAAGTACAACATTGAGAGTAATCTGGTGCATGGTATTGCATCACAATTTCAATAACTGTCACATCTGAGTAATTTATCATCCTGTAACAAGATAAAAGATGATAAATTATCTCAGGTTCATTACCAGTTCAGAAGAGTGAAGACAAGCTGTGGATACCTTACATACAGTCAAACACATTATTAATGTTACACAGTTTGCATATCTTATATACAGTGAAGCACATTATCAGTATATAGTTTGCATAGCTTACATTCAGTCATACACATTTTATAAAGCTTTCATACAATCAAACACATAGTCAGTATACAGTTTGCTTACTGCGTTTGTTGCTGTTTGAAATGTGATGAAGTCTGAGTGGAATATATCTATTGTCACTGCCAGCCCTCGGCTGTGGTTTTTCTAAAAAATTGAACTTTTGCATAATTTTACAATGTGTTTTTTACAAATTCCTTTGTACAAGAATTTGATTTTTGAAGATAAAATACTTTGTTTGACATAGAATAAAAACAAAGAGCATTTGAGGAATGTGTTTTTGAGATCTATAAATCTTATTAGGGCCCCACATGAAATGTTAGTAAAACTCATTTGAAATCACAATGCCCATCCATCTGTCTATTTGTCCATCAACATTTTCTTGTGACACAATAACTCAGTTTTCACTCTTAACATTTTCAGAATTTAAACAGAAATACTTAATGAGGAGAGAAAGACACCTTTAAAATTTCGGGTCATGTCGCTTTGTATGTATATTTATTGTGACACAATAGCTCAAACAGTTTTTATCATAATTCCAATTTCATACAGGAATTTACTATAAGAGAGAGACACAATTAGAAATGCAGAAGCCATGTAGGAATCACTAAGTCATTGCACCTGTTTGTCATTGCTTTCATTGTAACAAGATATTTTGAAGTTTTCATTGTAAAGCTTTCATATTTTATGCAAAAGTAGTTGATCATTAAAGGTAGACACTTATAGATTTTGAGGTCGTGGGGTCAAGAGTCAAGGTTACAACAGACATTTACGATACATTGAGCTTTAAAATTTTCCATTTTTAGTCTGTCTGTCCTGTTGTTTGTGAAGCACTTGATTAACTACAAAAGATGCTTTCATCAAACTTACTACACAGGTAACACGTTGATAAAAGCATGGTGGCTTTATCCAGTTGTTTTTACCTTGACTTTCCAGGCCTTCATAGTCAGGAAATTGCATTTATCACTTTAATAACTATGTTGTTTAAGGCTTTCTTCATACATCATATACAGATACAACTTTGTAACATCATGACAACTGATTTTTGTTTATTTGGTTTTTTTTTTTATACGTGAACTTGGCCTCAGATTTCTGACTAAATTATTGAAAAGGTTCATGTCTGAGTGCTGTCATATTGTCAGATTTATTTATTTTGGGAAGAATATTTTAGATTTCTACATGGAAAGGGATTTATAAAAGTAAAAAAAAAAAGGGGGGGGGGTTATGGTGTTTGTTATTGAGGAATTCTATGTTAAATTGGATCTTTATACACTTGAAATTTACTTTTGATTTATTTGCACAAAGTATTAGTTTTGTCTGTTGGTGTTGGCACAACCTAAGCAATACTATGAATACAAATCAATCTTTAGATCAAATTAATACATACTCATGTCTTTTAACAATATTGATATAAAATAATTCAAAATATATGACCTTTTTGCATTTAAGCAAATAAAATTCAAAAGAACATACTTGTAATATTGTCAGTTTTTCTAACCTTGCAAAAGCCTTGCCTCAAAATTTATGAGGAAACTTTAAAAAGTGGGGGTTAAAGTTTCTACCACTTTTATCATGAATTATAAAATTGAAATACATGTTTAGGACTATGAATATTGATGATATATTGGATAAAACAGAAACAGTAAATTTGTGTAGATTTTATAGAGCTTTTAGATTAAACAATTCTGCCACAAAATGTACTCCTTTCCAAAACTTTCTAAATCTGAATTGATGTACAAATTTTCAACTGGATATGCTTCAGTAATAAATGTGTAATGTATTTAACCTGTTCCTAGATAGTCATAAAATCCTGTGCAGATGTGTTCAAATGTTATGGAGTTAACTTCCTTAAGGATGCCTTTATCAAACCTCTAAATACATGCATCTTCATGAGAGCATGACGCTTGTGTGAATATTTTTTATTTTATTTTGATTCACATGTATGACCTTAAACTCACTTTCTAGATTCTGCATTTACTGTAGTTTCTGACTAATCTATTGCAGAAACCTTCATCAAACTTCCTATATAGAGACCTTGATAAGAGCATAACAAGTCGACATCTATACCAAATATTTTTTAACCTTGATGTTTGATACAACCTTCATCTCACATCTTTTGCATTTAGCACATTTCTGAACAGCCATGTCTGAGCAATAGTGTCCTTTAAACATAATTCCAGTTTCTTTTGAAATCTGTAATTTCTGTTGTAGGTGTCTTATTTAGTATTGAGGTTACAGCAACCTACTTTGCGGTGCGGAATTACTGGAGAGGTTTTTTTGCTGCTGTTTGTGGAGCTGTCACATTAAGAATGCTGGCCATTTGGTTTAAAAATGAAGGTATATTGAATAGCCCTAAAAAATAAAGTAAGTGGCATGACAGTAGATTCATTTCCTGTATTGTAGACTATTGACTGTGTAATGGTTTCTGAGGTGGGATAATATCCAGGTAAAATGTTATGGTTTCTGATATCGATACCAGTATTTTAATAAATTTTGTTACAATACAGTAAACAGGGTTACAGTAAGATGCCAGGGATATCGTTGTATGCATCATAATAGATGTAATTCTTCTATTTGTTATTTTTATTTATGTACACTGTATGAAAATGACTTGTTCTAACGGAAAAGTCATTATAAACATGTTTGCTATAACTATTGTTTAATGTAATTTGTATGTTGCTGGGATAATTGATCATTTGTGATATCCATGTGTTTAATAGATTTGTTGAAATTGATAGTAGACTCCATTTTTTCATTAAAGCTACACTGACAGCTGTTTTCAAAACCACTTTACGAACAGACTTCCCATTTGATGTTTTGGAACTGTTAGTGTTTGCCATTATGGGGTAGGTAATGGTGACTTAATAGAATAAATCTGTACACTGTTTCTTGGTAATGTTATTTCCATAGTTACAATAAAATTACTTATTTTCTATTTTCAGAGTACTTTGCGGTTTAGCAGGAGCACTCTTTATTTTGTTTCATCGAAAAATTGTTTTGCTCACTCGAAGACATCGAAAAGTCACTTCTTTTTTACAAAAAAAGTGAGTGCTGTGGGGTTTTTTTATTAAAAAAATTTATGTTCGTAAAATGAAGGGTTGTTGCCTTTATTGAAGAGAATATTGACTGTGATGCTTACAAGTGTGTTTTTTATTTCAGTCGCTTTATCTACCCAGGTCTGGTTACTCTAGTGATTTCTTCTTTAACTTTCCCTCTGGGTTTGGGTCAGTTTTTTGCTGGCGAGGTAAGGACAGTATAGGACATGATTGTTTATATATGGATGAGTAACATAAATTTGTCAAATGGAAACAGCTGTGAAAATTTCCAAAGTCAAGAGGGGGCCTCCGTGGCCGAGTGGTTAGAGCATTGGGCTCAAAATCACAAAAGCCTCTCACCTCTTTCGGCGCGTGTTCGAATCTCGGCCACGGCGTTATGTGAGCAAGTTTGCCAGTTTACTTGCGGAAGGTCGGTGGTCTCTTCCCAGCTACATTGTATCTGGGTTCTCTCCTCCACCAACAAAAACTGGACGCCACCATATAACGGAAAAATTGTTGAGTGTGGCGGAAAGCAATAAATAATCAATCAATCAATCCAAAGTCAAGATAATAGTAAGAAGTTTGAATAGGAGGAGGTGTTCCTGGTCTGAATGTGTACACTGGCATAAGGTTTAAGTACAAGAAAAAGAGAAAATGTGTTATTTGTTTTGAACCATTGAAGAAAGAAATCCAGGTACATGCATGTCATTAAAGGTGTGACATCATATGTATAAATTGCAGACACTGTACATCATGGGTCATATGTTTTCATGATGGTGTATACTAGTTCTTCTTTAAATGCAGCTGACATCCAAACAAGCCATTAATGAGCTGTTCAGTAACATCACTTGGACCACGGGACAGGCTGAGGGTTTGAGAGATGAAGAAATCATCAGTCACTGGAAACATGGCAGCACGAATATCTATGTCAACCTCGTCATCTTTGTGATCTTAAATGTAGGCAATTAATAAGATTGAATTCATGTATGGTAACACTAGGAGGGTGTACAAAAAGGTTGTGGACATTTATGGTTCAGTATTGAAACTTTACTTTTTGAGAGCATAGGTGTAACTGGGTTGAATATATCATTTTATGTATTATACCTTTACTATCAAGGGTTAAATATTCAAAATACATACACAATGTATATGGTTCAGATAGGGTTACCAGAAATTTCTTTACATTGTTGTAAGTCTGAAATCAGTAATATGGATGTAAGAAATTTACAAAACTTCAGAAATCAAGATCCAGTGAACATGTTATCTCTTCTCAAATCATAATTTGATCCTATGAAAGTGTTATTCCTAGACTACAGTGATAGAGAAATAACTGATGTTTACAATATGTTTCAGTTTGGGTTTGGAGCTTTCTGTAACACAATGCCTGTTCCTGCTGGTGTGTTTGTGCCGGTTTTCTTAGTGGGTAAGTTTAGCCATCAGTGCTGGTACTGTGAAACATGTTGGAGAGAATAAGGTTAGACAGTATACTGGATTGCACTGAGTGAAGAACATGGAAGAAAGAAAATTAGGGAATAAAAATAGAATAAAATTGGATAGGAATTCATAGTGAAACAGGGTACCCAGATGTTGGGAAACAAAAGATTACAATTTATTCACATTGCACAGATAATATTGAGATTATAGAGAAATTCCCTGATAAAGTCAATAAAATGAATGTATTACAGGGGCTGCCTTTGGACGCCTGACGGGGGAGTGTATGGCAGCATGGTTTCCAGAAGGAATCCCCTCGGGAGATATCATTAATAAAATTGTACCAGGAGGTTATGCTGTCGTAGGTAAGTTACTAGATGTGTACTGGGGTGACAAACTTGATTTCTTTCAAGGTGTGGATATGTCACTCAAATTCTGATATAAATGGATTCAAAATATTATAGGGTTGTTAGGGCTAACATTTAGAAGAAGTATATCAAAAGTTGATGAAAACCTGTTTTAGAATGTAACAGAAAATGTCTACATAAGATGTTTCGATTATCTTTTATCTTTCAGTATCATTCAACCATAATTCAATATAAGAAAATGGAAAAAAGAACAAATAGCATGTATCTTACTGATATTAGTGCTGAACACATTGCAGAATGATGTGCACACTAAACTGTATCAATAAGAATTTCACTGTTGGAAACCCATGGCTGGTTGCACAACTGAACAAGGGTTTCCAGTGATGTAAGAAGTCATAAATGAAATGAATTCAACAATGACATTTCTTTAGTTCAGAGTTTGTGTGTTGAAATAGGAGTTTGTTATCAAAAAAGAAACCATTTGACAATGCTTTCAAGCATTGACTTCATTGCAAATAGACACAGTCTTTGTGAATTATTTTACTGGGAATTCTAAGTTGATATTCATTTTTACATTGCAATCTGAGATATAGGTCATGTTATTCTGCTTGCCTTATAATGAGCAAAACCTTTTACTGTTAACCTTTTACTATTAAACATTTTTGATAAGGAATAAATGTTGGAGTTTATGCATGAGATATAAAAACATTGAAAGCATTGGATAATTTCTATGCACTATTTATGTACAGTAAAACATGAATATTGGCTTCACCAGTTTATGTACAGTAATGCATGAATATTCATATAAACATACTTTATCAATCCCCCCCCCCCAATGTATATATACACCCAAAATTCAAATTATCTAGACAATTATTACTTATGTATTTGCTAAGTACATTTATTCACAATGCAAAAAACAAGTTTAACAATCACATACTGAGTACATATTGCAGGTTATGGTTTAGAGCTAAAAAGGGTCAAATTGTGTTATCCTGAAGTCGTTTTGTAACGGTCATTATACTTACTCTTTGTACTAATTACAGTGTACCTCTATTCCAACAGGGGCAGCCTCATTTTCAGGAGCAGTAACTCGGACCATCTCAACTTCAGTGATTGTATTCGAGGTCACAGGTCAAATTAGCCATGTACTGCCAGCAGTGGTAGGTAGCAGTGATTGCATCAGAAGTTGAATATTTGATTTAAGTTATAAAACCTGCTTTTTATCTTCTTACGAATTTCTGAATGTGTTGTCAGGTGGCAGTTTTAATCTCCAATGCTGTGGCTGGGAAATTCCAACCCTCTTTTTATGATAGCATTATCAAACTCAAACAGCTTCCATACCTTCCAGATATTGTGTCTGCAAAAGCCAAGTATGTCACTAAACAAATGAATACTAAAAACATTATGAGTAGAAATACAATGCCGTGAAATGGTTTTGATACGGCAATATTTATCGTTCATTTATTCTGAATTCTAGATGTTTGACATAATTGGGAAAATTCCCCGTTGATTTTCAGTGCCTGGAAAGTTTTTATTGAGGACATCATGATGAAGGAAGTGTCCAGCATCACATTCACTTCAAATTATGGAGAACTAAGAGATCTATTGACTTCCACCAACTATAAAAGTTACCCACTGGTGGACTCTCCAGGTAAATATACCCAGGTGTCAAGTTATTCTCCAGGTAAAATACACCTAGGGGTAAAGTTACTGTCATAAAATTACTATAAAGACTCCATTTGTCCCTTGGGATAGTGATCTAAGTTATGGTGTTTCAAAGAATTCAACTAATTAGTCAGAAATCATTTTGATAAGAGCTAAAAATTGCATCTGTCCATTGTAAGATTGAATAGTGAATGTAATGTAAGAAGGTTGTAGGAATAATTTTTCACGCCTTTAATTATGGGACATTTCTTTGTACAGTCCAGAATGCATAATTCATACTATGTGAAAGAAATTATCTAAATACATGTAATAAAATGAAAATATGTTTTGTAATATTTCTGCAGTTATTTGAATTTTTCAAGGGACAGATTGACAAGTCAAATGCAATATACAATAAACACATTACCAGGAATGATCTTGGTTTTACCTCAGACCTTAAAACATAGATATTGGTGTCATCTTTGTACCAAATAAGGTTGATATGATTTTGTGTCATGCATTATAAATAAACATCTGACAGGCATATTATGTGCCATGGCAATACACTTGAATTATTTAAGATATTAAAGTTATAATTGACAATCTGTTGTATTTCAGACTCCTTGATTTTGCTGGGTTCTATACAAAGATATGAACTAGAGCGAATTTTATTTGTACATCTCAGCAAAGACCAGAAAATATTTATACAAGATGAATCAGAGGATGAAGAGTCCAGAAAGAGCAATTCTTCTTCTGTGAATGATGTGTCTGTAATCAAACGCTCCATCACCCCACCCCCTACAATCAACATTATCCCTCAGATAAAGTCCAGATTCTTTGTATCAAAAGTGGAGGAGAAGAAAAGATCCAGGTCTCCCAGCCCAAGAAGACCTAGCATTCCAAGATCTGTAAGTTTATTGTTTGGTTGATTATTGTAAATGATGAATATTTCATGATACTTTATTTCCACGATCTTGTCTCTAAGGATTCATCAGGGAGGTTTTCATGTAATTTGTGAAAATTCTTTCAAGAGAACCTAATTTTCATGTGAAGGAAACCTCAGAAATGTATATGAAAATAAAATTCTTCTGAATGAAATTAATCTTGTGTTTGAATTTTTCTTTTAACATCTATTAACATAATTAATGACTTTCTTTTGGGCAGAGATAATGAAATTATTTCGTATATGAAAATGTCAAATGTCTAGGCCAGTAATATGTATTATTTTATATGGCTTTTGGGTCAATTATTTTTACACACACACACACACACACACACACCTGATGTTGGACAAACAAGGTGCCTGTATTCCTTTAGTAACTGGACATGGGGAAGACGATTTAAAACTAAGACAACTCAAATTCCAAAAGGATGCTAAGCTACATTTTACACACATATTTTTCTTTTCTTAGTATTGAAATTGAAATTATGATGTGTTGTTTCAGCTATTTGCCAATCAGGTTGTATGTTAATACTCTGAAGATATTTTAAGACTTATTGAAGCACCATGATCATTAAAATGCATTGCTACAGTATTTATACAGTATACTTTGTATGAAATATCAGTTCAAAAATTACTCTCTATCTCTCTCCTGACATTATTCACCTTTCAAATTACATATATTACATTTTAACATATAAAGGAAATTCATTAAGCTAGCAATTATGAGATTTGTTGTATTGTGTATAAAGTTGAGCATCCATTTATGAGAATGAAGAATGCTATTTAAAAAAAAAAATGTGTCTTTATTTTCATAATGGGAAAGGTAAAGCAAATGATATTAAGTAAATGCCTACATTTCCGTGTCTCTTATTTGCATATGTCATGTTAATGACTTGTCAGTATCTATATCATTATATGTAACAGTAAGATTAATTATAGTAACTATTGAAAAAATTACTGTTTTCTACTGAAATTAAAGGTATCACCCAACTTTAGTTTTCTTTTGGTTCCTGACTAATGATTTATATGGATTTTTCATTATAAAAAAATAGAAAATGCATCATTTTACAATGGGAATAAGGACACAAATCCCAGACAATTATTTACTAGTGAAATGTTAACCAAGTTTTCTTAGTTGAATTTATCAATCTTTTTGGTTGATGAACTCAATATTAACTTTGTGAAAAGTCAATAATTGTATATTATTCATCCTCAGATCTGTACCTTCTAATGTTGAACAAATGACAGTGAGACAGTATTCTTTGACTTTTATTGTAGTCCAGTGCCTCATCTTTTGAATCTGAAAAAGAGAGACAGACATATCACACGTTACAGTTACCACTCAGGTCAATTCTCAAAAAGTCATCTTCATCATCAGCTCTTATAGACAACAGAGCAAACAGCGAGACAAACCTACAGTGTAAGTAATCATCACTGTCATCATCATCACTTTCATCATCATCACTGTCATCGTCATCACTTTCATCATCATCACTTTCATCATCATCATCATTGTCATCATCGATTATGAAGTTTTGAAAATAATTATACATAATTAATTATTCTTAAAAGTTGAAAGTTATTACAATTTTGTTTGTTCTTCAGCTGAAATAACTGCTTACTATAGAAAACTGGCAAGCTCTAAAAAAGAAAGTATTTGTGAAGACCCTCCATATATAATTGATGTAAGTATATATTTACAATATTTGCCGTGATGTTGTATTCTCGGTGTTGAATCCGTCTTTCTTTTTCTTTTTTTTTTATACATGATAACTTGGTTTTTACATTTCATGTTTTACTTCACAGAAAAGTAGCTTAACTAATCTGGCGAAGAAAGTGAGATTGGTAAGTATTTTCACATGATTATTTTTCCCAAATTTTTTTGTGACTGTATTAAGTCCATTCCTAGTATTTGCATTTTCAAGCTTTAGGAAGGGTTTTACATATTTCCTGACATGAGAGGAACCTGTTAAATGTTGTTATAAATACTGTAATAAGGTCATTTGTTTGTTGTTTGTTTTTTTTTGGGGGGGGGGGGGGGGGCTAGCCATGCCCAATACACAATATCAACCTACATATATCTAAGGCTTTTGTTTTTGTTTTGTTTTTTTTAAGAAGTAGCATCTTAAGATGAATAAATTGCTTTTCAAGACCATCTAAATGATTCAAAAGGAAGTAGAATAGAGTAAGAGGAAAGAAAGATAACTCTGATATAAAACACGTTTTTAGAAACAAGCAGGCTGTAAATTTCACCAAGATTTAGACTGGTACAATTATAGCATATTACTACAAACTGTATACATCATAATTACCTTCAATCAATTTTACTGGGCTTGCTGAACATAGCCAGTATGTAAAAACCAACATTGTGGATGATAAACAGTAAACAAAATTTGAATTCACAATGTTTAAAGTGGATTGGCAAATTGGTAGTTTTATTTACTGTATCTTCATAATGAATGGTCTGTATCAATGATTTCTGTATACATATGTTCAAGTTATACTTATTTAACTCACACTTGCAATGATCCCCATCCCTTTTTGACCTCATAACAGACTAGAAAATAGCCGGAAAAGTCTTTACTTTATCTGCCGAATTGACCAATCTAAGGATTTTTCTCAGAAAGTGGTTGAAAATAAACTTTTTGCCCAGAACTCCACATCGACCCTATTTCTAAAAATCATGGTGGATGCCATTGAGATAAAATAATCAAAATTACTTTTTTACTGGACTCTACATGATAATATTTGGAATACAGGTTGTATGACTGAAGCAAGAGGGGAACATCCATAAGTTTTGCTGATCATTTTGTTTAGGATCTGGATTTAAATGAACTGGAGTATTTTTGACATGTTCAGAGAAGTTACCCATTCAGATGAAGTAAAACAAATTTCAAGAAGTAAAGCAATAAATTCCTGTCCCTTTTATCGAAATTTAATTTTGTGAACTTGTTTGAATTTTGTGAACTTGTTTGATTGTCAATTCAACCAGTGTTTATTTCCTTTCTACCAGCCTCCAGAACCAGTGAAGATCAAAAATCTTACCAAGGAGCAGGTTAGTACTGGGATCTGATTCTAAACTAAAACTGAAGTATTGATCAAAAGTCAGAGGTTGGTCACCCTTTCTCTACAGTACTGATTAAATGTATTGTGATATAATTTATCATAACACACATGAATTTATCATCTGCATTCAGGGAAGAGTAATGGCAGAAGGGAGTGTTTTATACAAGTATTTAAAGAACTTTGATTCTTTTTCCTTTAGCAAGAAGAGTGGGAGGAGCAGAGACTAACAGATCCAATCGAGTGGGAAGGAGTCCAGATAGATCCCGCCCCATTCCAGCTTGTTGAGAGAACATCACTACATAAGGTATCATGTTATAAAGTTTAAAAACAAGGGTAAAATACATGTATTTCAAGAAAAGCAAATTGAGCAATAACTTTACTAACGATGGAGTCATGTTATGACAAGAAACTGACTATGAGTACTCTCTGAACAAAGGACTAGATGCAACATCAGCCATTCTGCCCTTAGTTCTAAACATTGTCTGATTTCTGTAAAGTGTATTTTTCATGTCTAGATATATTCAAAAGCCAGATATAAGATTCTTTGTGTCAGTTGGAATCACCTTGTCCATCCGTCTGTCCATCCATCTCACTATTTTTTCCATGCCATAATTTTGTACTGGAGAGACATGAAAACCATAAACTTGGTACAGATGTTGTTTATTGCCAACTGATATGTCGTAACTAAGATCTAAGGTCATTTGGCCAAGGTCAAGGTCACTGGTAAGAAATCCTTGACTTTGATTTGGTCAGCTCTGACACACTATTGAATTCAGTGGCAGATATAGCAGTTACTGGTTGTTGTTAATCCCCCTTTGGTATGAATTTTATTTACTTGCATTTATGTATCTTTTAGGTCCATTCTTTATTTTCTTTGTTGGGATTAAACCATGCATATGTAACCAACACTGGAAGGCTTGTTGGTGTCGTTGGATTAAAAGAAGTAAGTTGAAATATGAGACAGTGAATATTAATATTATCAGATACGTACATGATGATACGTTAGTGCATGTATGTATAAAAGTTAAAGTGTACAATGATTTTTATCAGTTTTTGTGAAATATACATTTGTACAGATTGTACAGAAAAGCTATATATGGAAAACTGAAAACCTGAAATGTCAAAATCTTATTTATCATAGGAAATGCCTAAGAAAATTATTGCACAAGTTTTTGTTTATATAGTTACGGAGGGCAATTCAGGGAAGAATTGATGCTCAAGCTAAAGGTCAAGAGGGCGAAGTGAGTGAGGATGAGGAAGTAGAGGAGATAGATCCTCAGAATTTAGAGATTGAACCTCGAAAGCCTCAGAATGAGTACAGACTAGTTAATACATCTCATGAGGAGCTGCAGAGTGTTGAAGTGACTAAGGACGAGTAATGATCACAGACAACTCAGTCATCATGTGAAACTGTGTTCAAGGAGAGCAGATGTGATATTATGGATGTTTGTAGTTTTGCTAAGTGTTAAGGCCTTGCAAATACTAATGAGATTTTTAGTTTGCATGAATTCATGTACATGACCAAAACAAATAACTATAAACTGGTCATTATTGATTTTTATGGATGTTGTCAATTTGAGATTGTTTTAAATTCTATATGCAAGTATTTTATTAATCTCAGGACTCATTGGAGCTCACCAAATTATTTTGCTGCCTTAATTTTTTAAAAAAGTAAGGACCAAATTCATGCATTCCAAATAAGATAGTAAGTTAAACATGGTATAATATCAGGTTATCAAAGGTTGTTTCAAAAACATTCCAGCAACCGCTATTACATCATGATAGAGACAACCATTGTATTTTCATCAGGTTTTACACAAATATACAATACATACATGTGTCAAGATGTTTCTCTTTATTTGAAGAATCTCATGATATTGCTTGTTTAAGAATATCAACCATCTGTCATGATCCCGTATATCATGATCCCGTATATCTTCTGTTTTTATTGAGGTCAATGCCATTTGTGCCAAGTAGCATTTGTATCAAAGTTATATATCGTGATTAATAACTGGATATTGTTGTTATACTGGTGCTGTAAAGTGTGACGATAGTGTGATCAGTCATATTTTAAACATACATGTACAATCTAGCATGAAAGCTGTAAAATAAAGTCAATTTGTGGAGCATTAAGACAAAGTTGTGGGGCATTACAACGAAACTGCCGAGTACAAAGATAATGCTGGGCAACTTGTGTAACACGATTTACATAGAATTACTAATTGCAATATAATTTGTTAGCAACAGATAAGTGGGGACTTGTCAGATTTATCGTATGCTAACTATGCTAATTGAATACGGCGTCGGTGAAGTGGAATGATTTGAATTCCCTCAATTTGCTATTTGTTAAGGAGGGTGAATATTACGTAATTATGTTCTTGGGTATGCTATAGCAGTGACAGTGCTCTTTGATATTTATTTCATATAATGATAATAATAATTTATTTTGTTTCATGTTGCCAGCCTCTCAGAAAGAATTTTGTATGAAACATATGTTATACATGTAGTAAATACAGACACAATGACTAGAGTATTTTCTCAATAATATCAAGGGTGTTTTAGTGATATTATTTTTCAATGCTTTAACATGAAAAGTGCTATTATAGAAGTCGGTAAGAAAAATGTAGAAACAACATAACCCTGGATTTCAAAAAAGAAACATTTGCAGGCATGGTAGTATTAAATTTTAAGTCTTTGATATATTGACATGGATATGTCCTTTTTTGTGTGACTTTCAGAATGAAGGAAGTGATCATGTTAAAGAATTCTAGCATATTATAATTGATTTATTTCAAGGCCAAAACCATGATTATAATCTTAAGTCAGGCAGTATATGTTGTTGCAAATTAGAATGTAGGGAAAATAAGATAAAATGCTTTCTGTTTGACAATAAAGCACTATGTTATTATTTTATTTTTTTAACATATTTATTGAAGTTTTTCATATTGTTTGTCTTTCATATTTTGTACAGGATGTGAATTTAAAATAGGAAGTTGAATGTCTTCCATTGGCATTTATAATATGTACTCAATGCTTTCATTGTAATATTTCTGTTGTTTTAATATGAATTGTCACAAAATCTTTCAGTATGTGGTATGTCAGAATTCATTCTGAATAATTTACAGTGATGTTTCATCGTATTTCTCCCTCTTGCTACATGCATCATATAAACATTTACTATTGTTATTAAACATTTTTGCTTCCAATTTTCTGTTTAATCAAGGCCTTCAGTTCATGCATGTAAAATTTGTTCTCCAAAGTAATTCTCTGTAACCAGAAGTTAACTCAATGAAGAATAAATTATTTTAAAAGACATGCTTTGTAAAGATTTTTTTCTGGAAAGTAGTTTGATCTTGGCCGGTAACAACCTCTGGTGCTAATCAGAAGTATGTGCAGTTGATTATGAGATCAACAAATTAGCATAGATAAGGGCATTTGGGGGGGGGGGGGGGGGGTTCCAGTATATCCTAAATATTGATCTGTCTGCATCATGATGAAATATTCTGTATAAATTTTTCACTCGCTTTACAATGAAACATTCTTCAAATTAACAGAAAATATGTTGATATTTTCAAAAATGAAGTTAAAGACTTTCCTAGAACTGTTTTTTATAAGACGGACATATTAAGTTACGGCGATCATGTCTGTCTGCCTGTTTCGCTTCATGTCCAGCTCATAACTTAAATACTATGAGACCTAGAAAAGTCCAACTTCATCAGAGGATGCATCTTTGGCACTTTAGAGGTAGGTCACTGTGACATGATTAAGACAATATGGCCACATATGGCAAAATCCTGTCTGACTCGTAAATGAACAAGTATTTGGTCAAGAATTACCAAACTTGATCAGTTAATGTATCCTTGTAAGAAGGTGTGTAGTGCCCAAAATCAAGGTCACTGTGGCCTATGATTATGATATAGCCATATATGGCATAACCCTTTTTTGGGCTCGTGTTGATGGTGCACGATCTCAACCGAGATTTTTGTGACGTATTCTGTCGATGGAACTACGTTAAGACTTTTAAAATGATAAGTTAAAAGAAAAACCCAATATTTTAAGAGGTAATCCCTACATATGTTAATAAGTAATGTTACTCATTACAACAGTACATGATACATTAATACACTTTTTTCATAAAATGTAGCTACATGGCAATTAATATGAATACTTATTATGTTTATAACATTAATGATTTAAATATATGCAGCATTGTACTACGAAATTTGCAGGGACTTTAAGCATAGAACAGAGGAATCTGTCTCATGGGAATCATAATGTTTATAGCAGTTTAATCTGTCTCTCCGATTGAGATTCCATTAGCCCCTTGGTAGTAAGCTATGGTGCTTCCGAGTTAGCTGGAGATTCAAATATCATTTTGATAAGAGCTAAAATACATCTGTAACGTTAAATTAACGAGAATAATGTAAGAAGGCTGTGGAATACTCGCTCCTTTATTGTGTACAACCCAAAATAAGTAATCAATACAATGTGAAAGAAATAGTCTGAATATATGTCATAAAATAAAAATGTTATTTTTGGCATATATCTGTAGTTATTTGAACAATTCAAGAGATATATCGACAAGTAAATTGCAATGTGCAGTAGACACATTACAAGGAATAATCTTGATTTTACCTCAGACCTAAACGCAAAGATATTGGTGCAATTCTTGCACCAATTAAGATTGATATGATTTTTTTTTTGTCGTGCACTTTTATCTGTTTATGATGAATTAACATCTAAATGGCGTATCATGTGCCGTGGTGGTGCACTTTATTATTACCTTTACTAGCTTGTACCGATGATTGTCTAGAGACCTATTGCAGTTTGAATTGGGGGGGGGGGGGGGGGGTTAGGGCTTTGATATTTCACATATAAATTCCTCAATCATGACTAAGCCTTTCATTTGGTACCAAGACTTGACCTAGTGGCGATGGACTTTGACCTACTTTTCAAAACCTTTAACCTTGGATATATGTTTTAAAGCAAGGGAGATAGGGTTTTGATATTTCAACATCATGAGAAGGCCTTTCTTTTGGTGTCATTGATTCTTGACCTTGGACTGACCTACTTTTCAAAAATAACATTGGCTGTATGTTTGGGCATGGAGGGATAGGGCTTGTATATTTCAGAAGTAGATTCCTCATGACCAGGCCTTTTATTTGTCTCAAGACTTGAGACCTTGGGCTTAAACCTACTTTTCAAAATTTTTTATCTTGTCTATATCTTTGAGCCAAGGGGGGGGGGGGGGGGGGGGGGATTGGGAGTCGCGCTTCCCTATAACCTATGTTTTTTTCTGACAACTTTTGTTTTTAGATTGATTGATTGTAAATTGTTTTACATCCCACTTGATAATTTTTCACTGATATGGAGACGTCACCATTGTCGGTGAAGGGCTGAACAATTTAGGCCTATGTTCGTCGTTCATGGCCATTAAGCAGAGAGGGATCTTTATCGTGCCACACCTGCTGTGACACGGGACATCGGCTTTTGCGGTCTCGTCCCCATTTAGTCGCCTCTTACGACAAACAAGGGGTACTAAGGACTTATACTAACCCGGGTCCTCACGGGGTTTGTTTCTAGAATATGATATCTTGGGAGTTGGTGAACTTTTTCATAGCATTCCTTAAAATGTAACCTTAAAGATTATTTTTCTGAATAAAGTTCATTGGTAATTTGTGCCGACTACAACTAAATAAGAATTCATGCAATTCACTGTACCTTGTTGATGCATGTGATCCATAGTTTCTGACGCCGCCTGCACAAAATCATAAATTTCAGTCATTCATCACTAGTATTATACATGTAACAATTGTCATATACTAGTAGGTAATCAGATAATTTAGATATTTACATATACTTCTGTTATTCATTGGTTTGATGAACCTAGTTCTTTGCAACAATAATCATGGGAATTTTTCCCTCCATTACTTTGTGGTTTGAAGTAATGCATTACGTGGAATTGGCATTGGTTTAAAAAAAAAACCAAAGAATTTCAGCCCATTTAAATTGAACGGATTGCTCAAGTACCTGGCATGTTTCTAGGTCAGCTGATTCCCCGGGTGACTTATTGGAGTTTGTATATACATGTATCCATTATAGCATGGTATTTTCACTGAAATAGGAGAACGGTGAAAAATAACCCCAAAGTTGGGGGAAAGTGTTGCCCCGGGTCATTTTTCAATGAACGATATATATTTCAAATATCGGACTCTGGACAATACAAGGCTATATCGACAAGTGTCGATTATTTCTAGGCAGACTTCATAGATCAGACCAAACAACTGTACATTACAGAATTTTTAGATATTTACTTGATGCTCAGATATCCGAAAAACATTGTTCAACCAAAGTTATGTTAAAAACAGCAGAAAAATACCAGGTTATTGATTTATTTAAAAATAATAGTAACGAAGTCTTTAACAAAAACGAATTTTCTAAAATTGTCACTAGAGCAATTTGGGCAGCAGAAGAAAGACAATGTCTTGCTTCTCTTTCCATGGATAATTCTATGCATCTTTTCAGTAAAATACACAATAAGCTAAGACCTAACAGATTATGGCAAATTGTAAAAAACGAACCATCCAAAAGAATTTTTATTAATTTCTTGGTACAAGTGTCTTCAATGAAAATTATCAGTAAATTATGTCCCTTATGTAATAGAAATACGCGTAACTTTAATATGCATCTTATGTTAAGCTGTTTCAACCTTTTGGAAGATAGAGAGACTATGCTTGAAAATATATTACAAATACTCAGTGTCGAAGAATACGTTTTGTTTGAATGCCAAGATTATGAGAGACAGTATTTATCATTAATTGGTTGTGTTGAAGATACAAGCTTTCAAAATATCTCTTATATAAAATGGAAGCATATAATGAGTACTGTTGCTAATACATTGTACAAAAACAGAGGGATTTTTGTCATTGTGACTGTCGTAATATGTAGTTCTAAACTGTCAACGTGAATTTTGTACATAATATAAATATGTTTTTTCTTGTTTAGCTCATATAAATTTACTGTTTGATTTTGATATACTCTCCATTAATTTGGAGGAAATAAAGAATATCTTATTTTATCTTATCTTACATACATACATACGTCTCCATGTGAGTGAAAAATTCTCGAGAGGGACGTTAAACAATATATAATCAATCATATATATATATATATATATATATATATATATAAATTACTTTGATGAAAAACACATTAAACACACACACACACACACACACACACACACACACACACACACACACACATATATATATATATATATAAATCACTTTGATGAAAAACACATTAAACAACATTACTTGAGCATATAGTTGCTGTAAGAAAACATCCCAAAATACTAATTCTGAAACTAGAGACTTGTTCCTGGTAACGAGTATTCTTTTCCTGTGTGTTACGATCAAAGAAGACAATTTTATATACATACATACATACATACAAAGTCTCAATTATCGGAGTAAAATTCAAGAAAAACTCTTATAACACTGAGATGTTCGGAGATTTGTGCAATTTATTTAATGGAGTTTAGAACTTGAGAAACACATTATAACTATTCATTTCAGATATTTAGTGTTAAAAAAAGAAAACCAACATCACAACATAATAGAAACAAGTTTTTTCATGGCAATGATCTATTTGCATTGAAAGCCCCCCCCCCCCCTTTTTTTTTGCATGCAAAACAGAATAAATAAAAATGTATTCTGACAATTCGTGGGTTCTATGTGTATTGTATTTTTTCTCAATGCCCAATACCATTTTGCGCTTTCATTAAACGCTCAATCAACACGATTATCCCGGGTCATTTCTTTACAAAGGGACATTTTATGCTACACCGGCCGTCATCATTCATCGTTTCTGATTAAATATCGCTGGTTCAGATGTATCAGGAACTGGTCCCGATTTCAAATCTCCACGAAACCACAGGTGCCTGCAGGAATTATCATATACTCCCACCCCCGTGTTTACAAAATAAAACCAAAATTAAAATAACTATAGCAATTACCATTTAATTTCTAGTTTTACTATACGTAAAGAAAGAATGAAGACGTCGTTATGTGTCTCCAAAATCAACTCTATGCTGTCTAGTATAAAGTTGATATTAGATTCTTTGTCCAATCCAATTGATGATTGTTTTTATCTTAAATGTGTATGAGTGTATTTATATATGAAGAATATTTTAGTCATAAACTCTCCACCTTCATCTCATCTGAAGAGACATTTTATCCAGGATAATGATTTGATGCACTGTAGGTGTTCTACAATATGACACCGCGATGATAAGAAGGGAACTTAAAAAATGACATCTCTCTCTCTCTCTCTCTCTCTCTCTCTCTCTCTCTCTCTCGCAAGGCAGGGTGTCATGGGAACACCCCATTTTATTTCCAATTGTCCATGCAACATGTGTAGGGATATTTACAACAGTGTCCGAACTAAACGAACTATACTTGCTTCTCGTACATAGGACTAGGTCGATGCTCGGGGGAAAAAATGTATTTAATCACCAGAAGTATAGTTTTATTCTATTCGTTACTCATGCTGAAGTAAATCTAGTTTTGTCCTTGAAATAAACCTACCCAGGTGTGTAGGGCAGGTTAAAGATAGCAACGATCTCTAATTACGATCTGATAGTTGTATATTATAGAGTAGTAAAAAATTCTTTACAATGTCACATCGTGTACGAATTTCCTTTAGACTGGCCTGTCTTGTCAGAATCATGTGAAATTGACGAACTATTTATTTTTTTTTTTTTGGTGAAAACTTTATAAAACTGAATCTTAAAATAGCATTGATCATCATGAATGCAGTTAAAGTTACGTCTGATCTGTGTAGTATTTCATTTTATTCTGGATTTTAAACTTCAGTGTATGGTGATATCAAGGATATGAATCATCGACATTCGTTGTACAGGTAATTAAATTTTGGCTCACCTTTATTGACAAAAGTCGAAGGAAAACGAACAAGCCAGGAAGTATGAAAGGTACATGTATCAACATCCGGTAGAAAAAAAAAAAAAGATAGAAAAAGATAGGAATCGAGGAAGCGGAACAACAGGTAGGCTTTTAAATGACTAATTAATATGTATATGCATACCATCCATATAATGTTATGAAAGTATTTTATGTATATAGGATTATTAATGTGAAGAACTGAACGACACGTGCCGTGGATTTTGAAACACCATGAATAGTCATGTTTCTAAATTGATATATATCATAAAGAGACAGCCTCTTTCTTTCAAAATATTTAGAGTAAGATTCATTCGTAATCAAAGTATTTTGAATTTGTATTTTTGAAACATCCTGGCTTATGGACAAGTTGTGTTATTATTAGAACAAGGCTCACTTCATTGCTTCACATCGATCTGGATCATTTTTATTACACTTCAATAAAACTATAAATTTCTTTGCAACTCCTGAAGTGAACTATATGGACGAATTTCTCAAAAGATATCTCTCGTAAACCGACATTTGAACACGTATTACAGCACTGCAGAATGCAATGTGAATGCGATTAATGAAAGTTTGTCCACGCCAAAACTATTAACCGACAACTCAAACAAATATTGTTTCTAGATTGATTGATTATTTACAGCTTTCCGCCACACTCAACAATTTTTCAGTTATCTGGTGGTGTCCAGTTTTCGTTGGTGGAGAAGAGAACCCAGATTCAATGTACCTGGGAAGAGACCACCGACCTTCCGCAAGTAAACTGGCAAACTTGATTATTTACAGCTTTCCGCCACACTCAACAATTTTTTAGTTATCTGGTGGTGTCCAGTTTTCGTTGGTGGAGGAGAGAACCCAGATTCAATGTACCTGGGAAGAGACCACCGACCTTCCGCAAGTAAACTGGCAAACTTGCTAACATAACGCCGCGGCCGAGATTCGAACACGCGCAGACTAGAGGTGATAGGCTTTGTGATTTTGAGCCCGATGCTCTAACCACTCGGCCATGGAGGCCCTATTGTTCGTAGAGGATAAGACCTGTGCACCAGGAACACTGGAAATATTCAATGATTTCCCTCTTAAGATTATGTAGCAAAAACCTTACATCAATAATACACCAGGATGTGTAGCTGTTCAGTAGTAGAATACTTACATTTCAAACCGTTTCATAATACACGATGACGTAAGCGTAGTCACAAACATCGTTAATTCATGCCAAAAGAAAAAAAGACAATTACTCGGGCTGATTGATATGTTGATATGTTGTGAACCTCAAATGTAAGGATTTAATTTTTGGCGGACATATTGCATTATTTTTTAATATGATATATCCTTCAGTATGTATACATTTTTTTTTTAAAGAAATCCTTTGAAGTCCTTTTCGTGACCGTCCAGAAAGTCCTTCACTTCATGTATGACGTGCAACTTCATAATCGGGTTAAAAAGTTATAGGCTTACTCTACGAACTTAAAAATTGTCCCTCGTATGTCTTGCGCCGTAAATAGCACCATTTGTGCATTGCGGGAATGGTTAAAGATATAAAACCATAACGCTACAGTTCTGCAGCTACCTTATTCGCCTGATCTCACTCCATCAGACTTTCATCTATTTCCAAACCTGAAAATGGCCACTTCTGATACCACTTGCAGTCAGATGACGTCATACATCCCCAACCGTGGGCAGAAAATCTTGCACCGTAAATTGCATCATTTTTGCATTATGGAACTGTAGCGTTTTGTTCGAAGTTTGAATCATAATGCTACGGTTCTACAGCTAGCGAATAAGGCGGATGCTCAATCAATTTAAAGCCATAATCCTTAATGACAGCCATGGCAATGACAGACTTGCGAACAGGGGGCATTATCCTTGTTGAACAACACACCTTGACTGAGTTTTCCGATGCGCTTGAGTTTAATATTTTCCCATAACTGCCTCAGAAGTAATGCATAGTATGTGCCATTGATTATTTGTCCCTTTTGAAGATAATATATCATTAGAATACCATCAGCATCCCAGAAAACAGTTTTAGCCTTCTTTGGCTAGGGTGTACCAGGGTTCTTCCATTGTTTAGACTGTTGTTGGCCTCTGGGTTGAAATGATGGACCCACGTTTCATTCAAATCTCCGAAGAACGTTATAGCAGGATCTACCTCTAAAAAGTTTATAGCACGAGTGCACCTGGTGTGCTTCTGATCAACTGTCAGAAGTCTGGTACACAACGGGCCGACAACTTTCTCATTGCAAGATCCCCTGTCAGAATGGAATGTACTCTTTCCTGTGAAATGCCAACTGTACTGGCTATATATCTTTCTGTAACTTGCCTGTCAGTCATAACAATAGCATGGACTTTATTGACCATTTCTGGGGTTGCAACAGTGACGGGGTCATCCTCAAGACTCTGCCTGTCACGTTTAAATTTCGCTACCCACTTTTTTACTGTAGCATATATATATATATATATATATATATATATATATATATATATATGAAGGGACACCATTCCCTAGTGTTGCTACCATATTAGAATGGATATCCTTATGTGCTAAACCTTTCTTATACAAATATTGGATTACTGCTTTTTCACCGATTTTGTCCATTTTGCAAAGATCACTTGCTTTGTTTACTCTAGAGTGCTGCCTCGTCGATATAAACTGACCAAATGACACCAGTCTTCAGATACACGGCCTTAAATAGTTAGGGAATAGTAGGACTGAAAAAGGACACCGATGCTAATCTCCTTCAATACAAGGCTCAAAAGATACCAATCAGACTGTAATGGGTGTCTTGTGAGCTAAACTCATGATGTCCCTACGATATATCACCGGGACCACTATCGGGTGAACGAAACGCCACAATCCTGTCACATATTTCTGCTTTCACCTATAGTCCAGCTGTGTATGTCATTACTGGTGATGTTAATAAACGTGAAAATGACGACCAGAAATCACACATATCAAAGCGGAATATCTGATATGGATGGAAAGAAGAGAATGTATACGATAATTATATTTCAGATTTACCTTAATTAGCTAGAAAATGCAGTTGTATTAGAAAATAATCTGAAAATGAATTAAACTCCCTGCTAGACTTGTACCCACGATCTACAGATCAGTAGTCGATACAGTAACATACTGAGCTACCCAGCTAAGCAGTTACATTCAGATTGATTGATTGATTGATTATTTATTGCTTTCCGCCACACTCAACAATTTTTCAGTTATCTGGTGGCATCCAGTTTTTGTTGGTGGAGGAGAGAACCCAGATACAATGTACCTGGGAAGAGACCACCGACCTTCCGCAAGTAAACTGGCAAACTTGCTCACATAACGCCGCGGCCGAGATTCGAACGCGCGCCGACATTTAGAAGAAATGTACAAGTATTGCTAATATTTATATTTTCATTCATGTTTCAGAAGAAAGTCAGTCATTATGACGACGTGTTAATCTTCCCTAAATTCAGACAGCTCCGATCTCAGATGGTGATAGAACATCATCTCCATTCTGAATTCTATTGAAAATTACACTTGATGATGGGCTAAATATGAAGAGGACGAACTAGCCACTTTGTCAGAATAAATAGAGCGTGTAACAGAAATCTGTTAAAAATCTCATATTTATTTTCACACTAAAATAAAAATGCGTGCTATCTATCCTTCTGTGTTCTTGAACATTTAGTTATGAAAGAATTTCATAGGTTACATGAGGAATGTGTACCGGTTCCAGCTGTCAAAGCTTGTAACAACATTGTCTCGATTAAAAAGCTCATTATTACAACTGTATTGTAGAAGAACTTGATTTGAATTCCACATTTGGTCATCAAACTTGTACTCAAACCTCCATTTTAAAAAACGAAATTCTTCAAAATTATTTTTCAGTTTTAAACACATTGACTATCCCAGTCAATGGGGCTAAGACGTTTGAGTTATTGTACTTGTACAGTATTCCAAACCCTTAGAAGCAAAGACAAATTGCAGGATCCAGCAAATGTTCTACCAAGCCCATAATATTACTCCTCACGAAAATATTTAAAACTGTTAATGGTGAAGGAAAAACTACAAACGCATTATGCAACACCATGTGCTCGGTATCCATTTCTTGTCGTAAGCTAAGAGGCGACTAAATGGCGCGGTCCTTAGGATGTCGTAAGAGGCGACTAAATGGGGGCGATCCTTCGGATGAGACCACAAAAACCGAGATCCCGTGTCACAGCAGGTGTGGCACGATAAAGATCCCTCCCTGCTCAAAAGCACTGAGTGCCGAGCCTAAGTCTAAATGTTTCAGCCCTTCACCGTCAATGGAACGTCTCTATATGAGTGAAAGATTCTCGAGCGGGACTTCAAGCAATATATAATCAATCAATCAATCAATCGGACGAGACCGCAAAAACCAAAGCCCCGCACCACAGAAGGAGTGGCACGATAGAGATTCCTTGATGCTCAAAGGCCAAAACAACGAGCATAAGCCTAAATTTTGCAATCCTTCACCTGCAATGGTGAGTCTCCATATGAGTGAAAAATTCTCGAGCGGGACATTAAATAATATAAAACCAACAACCAATCTTGTAATCAATCATCCAAAAATTTCTTTGTTAAACACCATCTGATTCCACGCAAAAATACTCTTAATTTTATATCTTTTGTAGGGATTATGAAATTGCTAACTCCCTTATCTCAACTTGTTCATTAAAAAGATGCTCGGGTTCTTCGTTGAGGCCATCTACGTAGTGTTTAGAGATCAGGTCTTCAAACAGCCGTTGAATTTCCCATGGACACAAATTGTACCCTTTATTAGCTGACCTGTTTTTGTATTTTTAATGTATCCTTATGAGGCAGAATTTATATAAAAGATTCTACATAAAAAGAAAAATATCTCTTGTTGTGCATCTCAACTCGATATTTAAATATATCGATGGCGTTTTATCTATTAACAATTTCACTTTTATTCGGTATATTCCAATGAATTTGAAATAAATTTACCACAGTCTTGCCTCATATTAAGGTAGACGTTAGCGACTTAGATTTGTGACAAACGGATGGACTTAAGCTTCTCAATCGTCAACTTCCCAAATTTATGTAGCAATGATCCATTATTATCTGCATATGGTGTTTCTGTTTCTCAATTGATTCGATACGCGAGAGTATGTTCGGTGTATGGTAAATTTTTAAATCGAGACAGAGTACTGACTAATAATATGATGTTACATGGATTCCAAGACTCTTTTAAAGTCGGCATTTCAAAAATTCTATGGTTGTTATGATGATCTTATTTTGAAATATAACCTATGACGGACGCTGTCTGACGTGTTTCATACCAATTGTTAGACCGTTCTTTACCTCTACCGGAATTACGTGAAAAATTTGGATGGAAGCTGCCTTACCATAGACACTGTGTGAACGGGATACTAGTTTGAAATCCTTTGTTAACCGAATACAAAGCACATTTTCTTATGGGACATAAATCAGTTAATAACTCAAATGAAATATGTAAACTTAACAGGTTAATGCTGTGTTTTATTGACGGGGTTAGGAAAGAAATGGCAAGTGTAATTATGGGAATGAATGGTTGGTAAAAGTAAAGCACCTTCCTATGTTATGTTCAGTACTTAAACTTTTCTTGAAATCAATATTCATAAATGTTGTAGATCTATACCTCCACAATTCAAATGCGATGTAATACCAATTAGAAGAGAAACAGGGAATCAATAGCTTATGAACTAAATGTTGTCTTTAATTTTATGGAAGATAAGTGTCACTTCCTATTACATATATGTAATTTATCTATTAGACACGTGGACGAAATTTGATTAAATTGACATCAAGCTACCTCCGTACACTGTGAAAATGGTCTTCAGTGAAAATCCAGCCGACCGTGACCCCACTCGATACTGCATGCTTTCAGAAGATTTTTTCAAGAAAGCGTGCATCCGGGGTACTCCTGCACCATTATTACAAATCAAACATTGGAACAGTGCAGATCAGCAACGCAACATTTCTTTTCGAAACGACTGTAGAGCGAAATGCCGCGATTGGATGACATCGATAAGGGTAGGGCCATTGCTCTGATAATGCAGGGGCATTCGAAATGTCACGAAGACCAGCAATATGGTGTACATGAGACAACAATATCCTGTTTAGTTGGACGACTCAGAGCCACAGGGAGAATGGGTGATCACCCCAGGAGCGGATGCCCGCGCATAACGTCGCAACTTTAAGATAGAGGCATATGTCTATCGCATCTCCTTAACCGATTTCAGACGGCCCACCACTTACACGGAGGTTATGCCAATGTCGAATGCAGTGGATGCTTGCACATGCACCTAATTGGCTTCGTTTGCTCCACTGGAGACGCGTTTTGTTCACTGACGAGTCTTGCTTCAAGCTTTACAGGTCAGATGGACGACATCTATCGACTTCGTATTGAGCAATATTCTGACGTTTGCGTAACGGAAATCCACAGATTCGGGATAGGCTCTGTTTTGGTATAGACAGGGATATCCCAAGGTGTGAAAACATCTCTCGTGGTTATCCATGGCAATCTTAGGCAATAATATATCGGGATCAAATCTTGAGACCACACGTCCTTCCTCTTATCCATCAATGTAACTTTGCGTTGCAGCAAGACAACGCGAGGCTCCATGTTGTTTGGGTTTGTCTTGACTTTCTGGCTCAAAACAACGTTCCAGTTCTTGATTGGCCATCATACAGTCCAGCTTTGTCCCCAATCGAACATTTATGAGACGAACTGGACAGGAGGATTAGGAAGCGCGTCGACGTCCTATATAATGTCGCTCAACTGACACAGGCCCTTATTCAGGAGTGGAATAATATCTCCCAAAGGACAAAAAACACCTTGATAGGGTCAGTGTTAAGGAGAGTAAAAGCAGCGACTGAAGCCAGGGATGGGCATACGGGCTACTGATTTGGATCAGAAAACGGCGTAGGGTACCCTTATTTTATCGCTATTCACGAAAATGCCATCTGTGATAGGAAAACAAAATTTATCAAAACGTATTCAGTAATGGCGAAATAATTGAGAAACCCAAACAATGAACTAATCATCAATGAATCATGTAAAATAATAACTTTCAAAATAAACTTGCATTTATTTTTACGGCTAATGTGTTAGAACAGAAATGTGTACTTGCATTGGTTGTAACCCCACAATTTTGTCAATTTTAGTATTTTTCATTAAATGAATTTTCGAACACTAACTGTTAAATTTATACATTCAACTTATATGCACAGTAAGTTCATACTGTATGGAAAGTACAGTATTTGTATTGTTATTCTATTTATCGGTACTAGTTGATGTTTTATATTACAACCATTGGGTCGATGCCTCTGCTAGTGGACTGTTAATCCCCGAGGGTATTTACCAGCCCTGTTGTTAAGCACTTAGGTACTAGCATGAATTATGCATAAAATTTGCAGTGATAAACTTAAGAAATTCATTAAAAAATTAAGGATTGTCTCCTTTATGCATAGCTCTGATCCTTTGCCGGATTTGGCTCTACTATTAGGTATTTTTGGTTTTTTCAGCTCTTCCAAGTGTGTTTTATTTCGGATTTCCAACTTGTTTGACTTGAGCATCACTGAAGAGACATTATTTGTCGAAATGTGTATTTGGTGCACCAAAATTGATACTGTTTATGTTTTATATTACAACCCCTGGGTCGATGCCTCTGCTGGTGGACTGTTAGTCCTCGAGGGTATTCACCAGCCCAGTTACTAAGTACTTAGGTACTAGCATGAATTACGGATAAAAATTTGCTGTGATAAAATTAAGAAATTCATTTAAAAATTAAGGATCGTCTCCCTCGGATTTAGCTTTACTATTAGGTATTTTTTGGTTCTTTCACCTCTTCCAAGTTCGTTTTTATTTCGGATTTCCAACTTTTTTGACTTGAGCATCACTGAAGAGACATTATAGATCGAAATGCTCATCTGTTGCATCATAATTTTTTCCGTTTATGTTTTATATCATTATTTTGTTGTTTTGTTTTCAGTGATGTATCGGTGTAATGGGCCAGGAGATTGATTTTGCATGTAATATCAAATGTTTGTACTAAATTATAACATATGTAACCGAGCAGATAGGCATAAACTCCACAGATCTTTCAAAGTTTATTTAAGACATAAAGCATTGACCTATAAGATAATATGAAACAATATGTGACAAATGCAAAGTATTGAGTATAGTACCTAAATTATGAAAAATGCAGATTTAACTCTCGTGACAGTAAACGTTTTAGAAAAATTAAATCAACGTAATACATGTATAAACTGTAATTCAGTGAACCTATTAACTTTACAGACATATCTAAGACTTGGAGAAAACTTTAACTGCAAAAATACAATAAAGTAACAAAGTTGCAATTAAAATAAGATAACATTTATGCGCATTAAATAATAATGTAAAACATAAGTAAATATGAAAAATACATACCAAAAAGATGCTGCAAATACAACCGGATTTACTAGAATTGCTACAAAAATAAATACATATAGAAATATAACTGTCACACATATATCACTATAATAAATCATTTACTTACATGTACTTACTTGTAGCCTCCGTGGCCGAGTGGTTAGAGCATTGCGCTCAAAATCACAAGGCCTTTCACCTCTAGTCGGCGCGGATTCGATTCTCTCTCGCGCCGATATATGTGAGGAAGTTTGCCAGTTTACTTTCGGAAGGTCGGTGGTCTCTTCCCGGGTACATTGTGTCTGGGTCGCTTCTCCAACAACAAAAACTGGACGCCACCAGATAACTGAAAAATTGTTGAGTGTGGCGTAAAACAAAAAAAAAATCAATCAATCAATCAATTGTAACTCTTTATTGGCGTCTAACCTTTTTTCTGACACCAGTTACTAGTAGCTAGTTACCATTACCTAACTTCACCTATCTAATACTGGGAACATTAGTTCTCCACACATTTCAAGTGTTGCTCTGGACCTTTTTTGTAGATATGGACACTCTATCATCCGTGAAATATTCCAGATTAATCAATAATGACGATAATGAATCTCCGTACACCTGCATTACACTGAAGAACTATGGGGCATCTGAGCCACGATATGAAGAACTCAATGGTCACTTTAATCCACTCGATGTCGATAAAACTGTAAATAAATACAAAATACTCAATCGATAGTATTATAGAGAACATATTTTCAATGCAGAAAGCTAATACTTGATCCAATGATGATGATAAAAGAAAAGAAAAAAAGTCAATTTTGAATATTCGTATTGAAATGAAGACATGAAATATATATATATATATATATATATATATATATATATATATATATCATTCATACCTGAAAACTCGTTTAATCTTTTCTTTAGGAATACCCGCCTTCCAATGAAAATGATCTCATTCGTCTTCACAAACCGCTAAAAGACAGAACGAAATATGCCTTTCTTGCCTGTATATTATGTTTCTTTCCAACTGGAATAATGGCCATCATCTATGCATTACAGGTAAAAGTGTAATATTCATTACTCTCTCTCTATCTCTCTCTCTTATTTCAATTTTATGGTCCACACATACACAATTTCACTTCTTGTATCGATTTTAGTTTCGTCTTTTCTCAGAAATCTTTCCTTTGTGAAGCATTGCACAAACATACTACACTAGTCGAAGGATTCTCATTACCCGTCGTCACTTTGTGAAGCGGATATGATGCTGATATTAAAGTGCCCGGAAATAGATTTCATACATATCTTTAAAAGAGTTTGAAAGTATCTCCTGTTTAAAAAATGACGACATTTATTCAGGAACATCAATTGGTTTCCAAGGAAACAACATCCGAACCATCCAATGTAACGCCAAAATTTAGCAGCAGTAGATGTAAAATTGGAAGATAATGAACAGTAATCAATCTCATAATCCCATTACAAAATTAAGAGTAGGTCAATCAGGTACTCGCTGGATACACCAGAGGTGGGATCTGGTGCCTTGAAAGAGGAAACGTCCTCTGTTAACCTGTCACACCAGTCATGGGCCTTAAATCTTGATATGATCATATATAGATTATGCTTTTGCTTATCGATTCAGTTATGGGATATACTATTCAAAAAAGTAGGGGATACTGTATTTTGTGATCAAAATGTTCACATATACAAAGGGATATGAATTCATGTTGTATAGTTCCTTAAGGAGGAAGCATCTACAAAGAAATTCATCACCAAAACATATCAATCACACTCTTACGATCTGATAATCAAGGGTGTTGTGCCACAAATTTGCATGCCTCTGAACTGGAAAGTTAGAGCCACTCTAAAGGAAGATTTTGAAGAGAAAGCATCAGATTATCAGTTGTTGAAGTCGTTAACTAAACAGAGACCATGCGCCGTCTAACACAGGATGAGAGCTTACGTGCCCTTGGCATGCTACAGGTTGGCACAAGACAGGTCGCTGTGGCAAGAGCAATGAATGTTTCCCAGTCTGTTAACAGCAGGTTACGGTCCAGACATGCTACAGGGTTTGTTCAGGATAGCCCACGATCCGGTCGACCAAGGGCAACAACTCAGACTCAAGACAGATTTTTATCCGCACTATCGCCTTGAGAAATCGTCTGGTAACAGGAAGTCAGATAAGGTCTCAACTTCAAAGGGATACTGGCTTGGTAGTGAGTGGCCACACAATCAGGAATCGACTACACAGATTTCACTTATACGCCCGACGTCCTCGTGTCATTCCCTCTTTGACGGATAGTCACATTAGGAACCGATTCCAATGATGTCGTCACCATCAACGCTGGGATAATCGCCGGTGGAACTACGTAATGTTCTCAGATGAGTCGAGGTTCACTGTGGACTTCCTGGGCAGGAGAATTTGGCGCCGACGTAACAAATGTTTCCATGACGTTGACGTCATTAGGCATGATCGGTATGGGGGTGGATCTGTAATGGTTGCCGGCAGAACAGACTTGCATGTTGTTGCTGAACGTGTCACAGGGCAGTACTACCGGGGCAACATATTGGCACCCCATGTTTTACAGTTTGCACGTCGTTATGACCGCCGTTTTATTTTTCAAGATGACAATGCCAGATGTCATAGAGCAAGGATTGTTACAGATTATCTCCAGCAGCAGAATATCACAACATTACCATGGCCTGCACTTGATCCAGACCTTTCCCTCATCGAGCATGTCTGGAACATGCTTGGACAACGGCTACGCCAACTTCAACAACCTTCTGGCAATGGCCAAGAACTTGCTGTAGCATTGCAACAGGAATGGGATAACCTTCCCCAAATGACCTGGGACGTCTCGTTAGGAGTATGCCACGCCGAATCTGAGCTTGTCTGGCCAACTGAGGGGGTTTTACTCGCTACTGACTCTGTTTTAAAATGGTGGTAAATTTGCTGTGCGACCCTGTGTTGGTGTCGACTCTTAGTCTGGACAATCTGTCCCTTTTCCGACTGTACACAGGGTTTCGAATAGATTGGCAAATGTTTCCTTAATGTTTTTCTGTCATTTGTTTCCTTCCTGACCTCATGATCTGCATTTCATTGTCCTGGTAAATCCAATATCCACTATTATTTTAACTGTATATAAACAACACATGCAGGTGATAATGGAATATTGCTACATATGGGAAGGTGACGATGGAGAAGCTAACGTAATCTCGTTAGTTATAAAGTTACGTTGTTAGTTTGCCGTTGACATCCATGCTCAATAAAATATGTATGAAGCATACAGAAGACTCGGTGGCTGTTTTATTTCGAGTTCACTGAGATATATTGAATCGATATATGAATGACAGTGAGTACTGTTGATGGGTAAAAGGTCGTCGTAGATCCAAAGATATGTATAATAAATAGACTGTTTGTTATTTGAAAGCATTAAATAGTAATTCAATTATTCATAGTCTTTGTTTGGTCACTATTGGGTAATTTACAAAAGAAATGCAAATGAAAAAAAACCCCTTAGTCAGTATTTCATATCTGAATTACTACTACAAACAAACCAAGTTATCAAGGACAATTATGCTCTTGCTAGTGAATAATACGTAAAAATTTAGATAATAATCTAGATAGCATGAAAACATATGCTCGGAACATTACCGTCTGAATTTCCTCTGTCTTTGTATTCTGAGAGTAGATTATTAAGAAAAATATTCATTATGAATGTATTTAGAATTTGTTAAAATTTCTTTTAAAGAAACCATAAAGCTACATGACATTAAAAAAAAGTAATATGTACGTAGGTCAAATATGAAGATATGACCCACTTAACTTGTTCCGACGTGCATCATTAAAAGTTCACATCTTTTCATCGTTTACCTTATCAATATATATGGCTCAATGCAGGTATGATCGGTCACCTGGGGATGTTTACTCCTCCATGTCACCTGATCCCATCTCTAGTATATCTGGTATTCAGAGTTTATCTTGCTTAATTTTGTATTCTTTTCAGGGATTTATGAGATTCACTGATCACTGTTCGTTATCTTGACTTGTTCATTATTTTTACCCCGTGGGGATCCGGGTTGTTAGAATAGATCTTCAGTACCTCTTGCTTGTCGTAAGAGGCGACTAAATGGGGCGGTCCTTCGGATGAGATCGCAAAAAAGGTCCCATGTCTGAGCAAGTGTGGCACGATAAAGATCGCCAAGCATAGGACTAAATTTTTCAGCCCTTCACCGACAATGGTGACGTCTCCATGTGAGTGAAGAATTCTCGAGCGGGACTTTAAACAATATATAATCAATGAATCAATCAGTTGAATTAATGATACCGTCAATTCATTTGATGCGCGCCTTAATTCCTTTAGAGAGAGCAACTATATTATTAAAGATATCTTCAATTCAATATATCCACAATTGAATTAATGATCTCTTTATCGAATTGTTGAGAGCAATAATTGATTTGATGCGCGCATTGATTTAATTGAATTTCTTATATCTTCAAATAAATTAAGATATCTTTAATTATTGAGTTTATGTTAATTTGGCGCTTCATAGTTATTGGTACTTTTCACACAATGGTCCCTGCCCACATCGCAGGAAGATCACTTCATTTCCATAGCTGACATTGGTATAAAAGCGAGACTTTTTTTTTAATCCAGGCAAGATCAGCGTGGAAAAGAGGAGAGGTAAAGAAAGCCCGGGAGAAATCCAGTATATCTAAAGACTTTATCCGAGCCTCTGTGTGTCTTGGAGGACTGATTTACATTCTGATTATTTTGATTATCATGTTTACAGTTATATTCAATGTACATGAATAATTATAGATTACAGTTTGTATATTATAGGAGATATCAAGAATAAAAAAAATAACCTATTTTACTTGATTATAGATATATTAAATGAGATATGAAGAATGAAAATTAATTATTTTACTGTACACTACACTGAATCAGGAATAGGTTCATGTACCCCTTGTTTATCAGGGCTAATAACATGTATATTCCGAGTAAAAATCTAAATTAATCGTGATTGCTAGCTTGTTTCGACCGTAGCAAAGAGTTGCGGGGATTTTTGTTACTTTTATTTGTTTGATTTAGAATATCAGTATTGTGTAGAATATATATGGTGCAATCAATAAAAGTGTTCATTTCTATGAATTGTACTTGTCTTTGTGACAAATTTAAAAGGAGATTTTCGACAAACTTTGGTTCGTTGGAATTATTATAAAGAGTAGGTATCAATATGTACGTAATGGAACTGTCGCGGGCCATAGATAAGCTTTCAGTTAGATAACACCTGTCGGTTAATAGTGCAATACGTGAAACCCACAGAGAAATGTCGCTGTGGAATGGTTTAGTGTTTTCGGCAATAATCTTCTTTGCAAAAAATGAGGAGGCTATTGGTGTAAAAGATCTCACGACAACCGTAAACAAACTGTTCCAGAGACTGCAGGATATGCAAGCAACAAGGTACACCCCAGGAATCCCACCTTTCGTTTGGACCAAATTCCCCGGGGTGTTCGAGAGTGATGTTAAAATGTATTTCCATGGTGCCCCCGTGGACTCCACCCTTCGATACACCTTTGGTGTGTTCGACAATAACATGTTCTCGACAGCTTGGGTTACAACATGTCTGGTAGAGGCTTATAAATATGGAAATGCGCCAAAACCAACAAGAGAAATGCTAGATCTAGCCATTGACTTTATTATGGAACACCGCAACAAAAATACTGCTTTTAATAATTCTATAATGGCATTTTGGCCACAGATATATGATGAAAACTACAAGGTTTGTATTTTTAAAACTATTACGGTAACGGTGTGTAACGCAGGGAAATGTTCAAGAATTTTCGTATCTTAAAATCGTAAACCTGGACATTAATTTTCGAGTATGAAAGTAAAAGAAAATGTACTACTTCTTTACAGGGGTATGTAAGCACACCTGTGAATCTTCTTGGTCTCTTTAATTCCACATACTTGGTTGACTGGGACACAATCTACCAGGAACTCGATTCTCTTGGTCTTCATCATGTCACCGAAACCATTCAAAATCTACTGGAAAGGAGGCAAGATCTCAAAGAATATTTTCAATGTTGTATCTATACCAAACCGTATACATAGAACAAGTTATCAATGTTCTTTGACTGTAGAGATGGATACCGTCACGTGTTTCACATTCCTCCTGATTTTGACGACACTTCAGTGAACCTGGGTTTAGGATCACTACTGAAGGAGTATATCGTCGATTTTCCGGAATCGTCAGTCTTATGGCAGACTCACAATTCCAATCTATCGTCTGTATTCACCGCGCTCAAACATTATGCATATAAACCCATGACGAATGATTCAAGAGTAAATACAATAGATACTCGTACTTACTTTTACATGAGACACTTCTTGGAGAACGCCACAGCAGAAAGAAAACCAGTTGCATTGATCGCCACATGGGTATGTTACCAACTCTCCACATTACTTTATAACTGTCATGCATATCAAAACAAAAAGTTTTAATTTTTATAAAAAAAAAATCATCAGTATCTAATTTCCTCTACATGTAGATTCAAGACTTTGATGATCTCAAAACTGAATATAATAGAGGTGTAATAACACCTGGCGATGTAAACAACGTTGACGTGACGGTTTCTGCGAACGCTCTGTATGGAATCACCAACAGCATTCTGTCTGGTCTTGTCACGACAGAGGTCCTTGAAGATCCAGAAATACAAGTATTGAGGAACTAGCTAAGGTTCTTCCTTCAAACTGACTTTATTTCGTCCACATGTTCTAGCCCAGTTTCTAACCCTGCTATACATGGACTGCCACTTTGTCCAGTTAATTCTGTAGCTTTTAATGTTGAAAATTATATCAAAACAATGCTTTAGCTATGAATGTTTTCCAAATGATTTAAGATTCAAAATAATGTTATTTTAGATTTTTGTATTTATATATTAATGCACGATACCTACCATTGTTATTGCAAAAAGTATTTCAAACATTATTTGTGTCATACAGTGTATAGAAATATCGCTTTATTTCTTGGTATATTGAATATTGGTTGATAGGATTTTAATTAATGCTACAACAATTGACATCCTTTTCAAATATAAAATAGAATATCGACATGTTGCAGATACCTGTAGTTGGAAATTGAGCTAGAATATGTCCACGAATTCAGGGCATTTTGACTTGTGAAGAACCTTAACGGCATCTTGTACACTGCTAGATTATATAACGTGATCCATGAACAGTTTTTCGTAAACATACGCCTGTGTAGAATAAATTTATTCTTTTTTCATTTACAAGCAAATCTACTTGAACACTTCCACCATGATCACATACCAGATCAATAGTAACTTCTCTTCCCGTCCAGATCTCGCGTTAACATACTATCCTTCTGTTATGGAATTCTACTGGTTTGTCGCAAGGACGTATGCTCTTCTGAGTCGCAGATACCGTACAGAGGGTCTACCACATCAGGTAAAGCGACAAATATTTTATTTCTGCATTTATTCATGCATTCATTAAAAACAAATCTAAATAATTTTGGAATTATAGTAAATTATATTATGTTTTATCAGGCAATGACTAAAGTAATGCACGAATTAGAAGAAGCACTATGTAAAACAATGACAAAAACGGTTGTCAAAGAAGCCATTTATGGTGAGAGAGGCATGGCATATTATGATGATTTTCTCGGCAATGGCGACGTAGACGAAACTGGTCATCACGTGGTAAGATTATTTTAAAGTGTGGAATTAGGCTGGAGAGATTTGGGTACTAGGCTTCAGATAAATTTATATATCTGTAGAAATACGGCGAAGATCGACTCTTTACAACTTCAATGGCTATCAATGCTTTGATTACAACATGGACTTTCTTCAACGAAAAGAGTGGACAACTGCATTGGAATCCGGGTAAGAAGGACTATTAGTCAAATGTTATCTGTATAAGAACCACCAGTCAATTTTACGTCCGGGTAAGACAAAATAGTTTTACATCCGGGTAAAAGAAATAGTAGTCAAGTTGATATATGGGTGACATGTCCAGATAAGTAGGACCACCAACCATATTTATATCCAAGAAAGAAAGACAAGCAGTCGATATTATATCAGGATATCTGTGTAAGAAAGAACACCATTTGGGTCAATTTTGCATCCGGGTAAGAAGAATTAGTCGCCAAGTTGGTATCCAATAAAAAAGGACTTTATATCCATGTAGGGAAAACATCAGTCAATTTAAATGATATGCCTTGTTTAGTGTAGTATCAATCTATTCAGATACTCCATCGGATGTAAAGGTTGTTGTGTCCGCCTCGGTGTCTTACCTGAATGAGTACATTCTCAGTGGACAATTCAAACCATGGAATACATTCTTTTCAGGATCAGTAAAAGGACACACGGTAAGTTTCTTCAGCATTTCTTATAACTTCAAGGGGCCTCCGTGGCCGAGTGTTAGGGCATCGCGCTCAAAACCACAAGGCCTCTCACCTCTAGTCGGCGCGGGTTCGAATCTCGCTCGCGCCGATATATGTGAGAAAGTTTGCCAGTTTACTTCCGGAAGGTCGGTGGTCTCTTCCCGGGTACATTGTATCTGGGTTCTCTCCTCCACCAATAAAAACTGGACGCCACGAGATAACTGAAAAATTGTTTAGTGTGGCGGAAAACAACAATCAATCAATCTTACAGCTTCAACGTTTCATTTTCGATAAAACAATCGATTTCTTATACTAATAAAATGTAACTGACCATCAAAGACAAAATTTTTCAGATTACATCTTCCTCGCATTACCCTGCCAATCGACAGGGATATATTAACGGAACCAGGATCCACATTCGGGGCATGGAGGGCATGGTGAACAGTACGTGGTATGATCAGCAGCTTAAAATTCACAAGTCTCCCATTGATTTCCATGGATACAACAGTTCTCCGGATTACTTCCCATTCTGGTGTTCTGAACCATATACTTACGTCACCAGCATGCTAGCTCTAGCGATCAAATTGCATGCATTCAGTCACCTACACTATCCGTCGAACCCCATGTCCAAGTAACTGTAATTAAATTCAATAGCTAGGACTCGGTAATCTCACTCTTGTCATTCCTCTACGGGACTCAAAGATGGAATGTTGTTTGAATGCCGGATATTGCCATCTTTGAAAAAGAAATTTGTGTCATAGATACAACAGATATAGTATGGTATTAAAAAATAGAATTTTCCATTTGAAACTTCAAACATTACAGATGTACATCATCTGGGGCATCTAATAAAAATGTTGTTATACGTATAATGTTAGAAAGCAATATGAACATGATCATTTTGACATCCAAATGAAAAGCATCGTCTCGTCCATGTAATGCAAAATTATCACTATATTTGGAAAGACGAATGACATTGAACTTATGTACAAATGATGAAAAAGTGACAAATAGCACAAAATACAAAACTGAAAGTACATCTTCGCTAGCCAATGGTGTCGATACACGGGTTTCTCTTTGTGAAAGAGGGCCTCCATGGCCTAGTGGTTAGAGCATCGCGCTACAATTCACAAGGCCTCTCACCTCTAGTCGGCGCGGGTTCAATTCTCGCACGCAAGAAAGGTCGGTGGTCTCTTCCCGAGTAAATTGTATCTGCTTTCTTTCCTCCACCAATAAAAAATTGGACAACACCAAATAACTGTAAAATTGTCGAGTGTGGCGGAAAACAGTAATCAATATATTTAAAAGAGAAACACTCTTGGTTAGCGAAGATGCGGAGATTATGACAAACATGGACCCTTGGAAACACCAAAGGTAGGATCAGGAGCATTCCTGTTAAAAATTCACACCAGCCGTGATTCCTATATCATGATGCGGTAAATGGAGTAATCCGTAGTCAAAATCAGTATGCAAAAACAACCTAATAAATAGTATGAATCACGTCAGACAGATATCTACCCATTTATAAATTTTACTTACAACCATACAATTTGCGAAATGTTGACTTTAAACAAGACTTCTGAAACACTGTAACATCGACTTATTTCTCAGAAGCCTGTCTCGATTTTACAAAAATGAGCATACGCAGAACATGCTCTAGCGTATCGGATCAGTTGAGAAACACAAACGAAGGTGATGATGAATTATTACTTCACAAATACAGGAAGATAGCGATGGAGAAGTTGATGTAATCTCGAACAACGGTTTAAAGACAACATCATAAACTGCAGGTGATAATGGAATATTGCTACATATATATGGGGATTTAACGACAGAGAAGCTGGTGTCATCCCGTTTGTCAGGGGGTTAAGTTATTAGTTTACCGTCAACGTGTATGTTCAATGAAATATCCAAATATGAGGCAGATACGGAAGACTGTGGTATAATTTATTGCAAGTTCACTAGAATATATCGAATCAACATATATATGATTGATTGATTGATTGATCATTGCTTTCCGCCACACTCAAATTATATGAAAGTGAATGTTGTTATGAGATAAAATGTGGTCGATGTATCTAAATGTCAAGTTGAAGGCCAAAAAAGATCTTTTCTTCTCATGTAGAAGGTGTTGAACAAATTCTTCTTCATAATACAGGTCAGTTGATAAATGAACACACTTTTTGCCCATGGGAATTCCAGCATACTCTTGTGATGCCCGAAGGAACTTCAATGAGGAACTCCAGCATCTTTTTTAATGAAAAAGTGAAGATAACGAAAAATGATCAATTTCATAACTTCTATGAGGAATACAAAACAGAGATGGGATCAGGTGCCTAGGAGGAGTAAGCATCCCCTGTCAATCGGTCACATCCCTATATCTTGATCAGGTAAACAGAGCAATCCATAGTTAGAATCACTGTGCCAAGAACGGTCTAACAATTGGTATGAAACACGTCAGACAGCATTCGACCCAGTGAAGGTTGTATTGGCAATTTACATCGCTATAAGGTTCGACCATAGAATTTGCTAAATGCTGACTTTAAACGAGACTATAGGAGCCCCTGTAACATCAACGTGTTTGTCAGTAGCCTACCTCGATTTAAAAACTGATCATACGTAGAACAAACTCGTGTAATGAATCAATAGAGATATAAACACCATATGCAAGTGATAATGGATATTGCTACATAAATATATCAATTTCAGAATCAAAATGATGTTAAACAAAGTAGTATTTGGATGACTGATCACGAGAAATAAATATTTCCGAATTCTAATTTTGTTGAAAAGGCAGCTGCCTATGATGTCAAAAACCGTTATCGTTAATGCAACGTGAAGAATGGTTGTGTAAAATGTTAAAAAGTCGTACATTGATTATGCTATTGATGTGGGAAAAGGGGTTTTGATTTTTAACTTGCTAAACGTTCTTGGAATTTCTCTATGCTCCACATTTGAATAAAAAAAGGTTTTGCAGTTCATAAGTTTCGTGAGTAGTAAAGATAGGAGCCTGGTAGAACATTTACTGTATCCTGTAATGTATCTATAAAAGTTTCTGTGAAATTGTGGAGTCCAGCATAAGTACAGTAACCCTCCGTCTCATTGAATGGGATGTAAATGTGTTTAAAATAAATGTGATTTGAAAGAAGTTCGTCTTTTGAAGGGATCAATTGGATTACCAAATGTGGAATTAAAACCAGGTGTCTTTAAGGACCATTGTAGTATTGAACCTCACAAACAAAGAGCTTTGTCAGGTAGAACCACGTAACCAATCTAATTCTTTCATCACTTCTGTTTACTAAAGACAGAAGGATAGATGTACGCATTTTTGTTTAAAAGTGCCTAATACGAGATTTTAATAATCCTTTCATACTACCAAGTGCCAGATTGTTCCTCTTCATATTTATCCTAACGCCTGTCATAAATTTTGACAGAATTCTTAATGGAGATGAAATTTTGTTGCAAATTGAAAGATTGGACTATCTGAATTTCGGATCGTTTCAAATAAGTGACTTTAGGTCGTCATTTTCAATTATACTGACATCCGGTAATGATACGCATGCCCAACTGAAAGCTGAAACACAAGAATCTGTAGGAAGATTTTATATGAACTATCTAAACACTGTAAAATTTGTAATTATAAAGGTTGGATGCAATAGTAGATATATATTGTAATAAATGCAAGGTATAGACTTCAATTGCAGTTTGTTGGAGTTTTTATGACCAAGAATATTGCTTATGCTGACGGCATCTAATTCCGTTGTTAGTACAAAAAATTTGGATGGATTATTATTCGTAACGCGAAGTGTTTTTAAGAGCATCTCAATCTCAATGGTAATTCAGAAGTCCAAACTGGTAACTTGTATTATAATCAATACTAATAAGTCATTGTGACACATATTGTTCTTTCGATCAGTACAATAGTACAAGTCCATGTATCCGACACAAAGGACATTGGAAATTAATAAATTGACAAAGTAGTTACTTTACCCTCACGCTCAGGTGAGCTAAAACATGAATAGACCAAGTTCTCTCTTATACAGGGGCTTTTGCCTTAGAAAGTAAAAATAATGATAATTTACACAGAATTAATTTGTTGAAGTTATATATATGTATATATATATATATATATATATATATATATATATATATATACCCGAGACATTAGTCATCGAATCAGGAAAGTCATAGACAGATATTCTAAAGGTGAATGTCAGAGAACGAAAGATAAAAGGTCACTATTCAGATAAGGACTTCTGGGGAATCAGCCCATTTAATCGTGTTTCCTATTTCGATGATCTTTGAAATGGGTTTAACTAAATGTGATAATGTATTGTCGACTTTATTTGTCACAACATTGCTCGTCGTTGGAGATGCTTTTGCTGCAACAAATTTGACTACAACAATAAATGCGTTATTCCACAAATTACAAAATTTACAGACAACAAAGTACAACCCAGCGGTGCCGCCATTGATATGGGCAAAGTTCCCGGGAGTCTACGAAAGTGACGTCAAAATGTATTTCCACGGAGCTCCGGTTGATTCTACCCTTCGTTATTCCTTTGGAGTTTTCGATAATAACATGTTCGCTACAGCATGGGTTACAACTTCTCTCTTAGAAGCATATAAATATGGAAAAGCACCGAAACCAACCGCAGAGATGCTGGATTTATCCATCGATTTCATCATGGATCACCATAATAAAAATCTCAACTACACAAACTCCATAATGGCGTTCTGGCCCCAAATATTCAACGAGCAAGCAAAGGTTTGTTTCGTTTTCTATATCTAATACTTTCGTTGTTGAATACAATTTAGCAGAGCATCTTTCTGTTGCATTCCAAAACTCCTATAACCTTTTTTTTACGTTTTTAATAATTGAAATTTCTGATATTTGGTTGGTTGGTTGATAGTATATTGTTTAACGTCCCGCTCAAGAATTTTATTCACTCATTGCTGATGCAGGGCTGCAAAATTTAAGCCTATGGTTGGTGCTTACGGCTTTTGAGCAGGGAGAGATCTTTATTGTGCTTCACTTACTGCTGCACGGGGCCTCGGTTTTTGCGCTCTCATCCGAAGTAATTCATGTTTTACTTCAGATTAAAGTTTCATAATGCGATTTCTACCTAAAAAAATTTTTAAAGGTTTAATTTTGAAAATAATTATATTCACATACCATACCATTAGGGGTACGTGAGCACACCAGTTAATTTATTGGATCTCTTTAACTCCACCTACCTCATAGACTGGGAACCGGTCTATGAAAAGCTTGACGAAATGGGACTGCACCACGTTACCGAAACTATAAAACGACTTCTGGCATCGAGGTACAATGTAATTGAACATTCTTCCAAATACATTTATTCAGTCCTTTTAATAAATGTAGACAGGACGCGACCGGGTTTGAACTCAATCTTATACCCTGTCTGGTTCTTCCTATATTAAAGAATTATCATAAATTTCAGGGAAGGTTACAAGCACGTATTTCAAATTCCTCCAGACTTTGACGACACGTCAGTGAATCTAGGCTTGGGTTCTCTTCTGAAGGACTTTATTTCGGACTTTCCAAATTCAGCTGTGTTGTGGCAGTCCAAGAATGCCAATATATCCTCCATATTTAACGCTCTGAAGCATTACGCCTATAAACCGATGTCGAACGACACGAGAGTGAACACAATAGACACACGAACGTATTTCTACATGAGGCGATTTCTGGAGGATGTAAAAGCTAAAAATAAGAGTCTATCTTTAGTCACAACTTGGGTACGTACATGTATTTGGCCCATAAGGATATTTTTATTGAGTGTAACATGAAATTCACAAGAACCACATGGAGCAGATTGAGCACAAACTCTACCTCCAAGTTTAGAGCAATAATTATTGTACTGTACAAATGTAAATAAAACATACATTAACTGTGTCAGTTTGGCAAATTGATCAGAATATTTGATTAAAATGACAATAAGCTTCTCAAAGAAACTTTACGATGAGCAGCATGTAGAACCATTATTAAAATAGTGCACAGAAGTAAACAGATATATTACAAGAGTATTGCACAACATTATTGCGCTAAATGTTAGAAGCCCAAAAGAAACAAAGTCAATAGATAACTTTTACAGATAGAGTTACTATTGTGATTATTGTTTTGCCTATTATATATGGTTCTATACTAGTTTCGCTCTGCTGCCCTCGCACCTTCACAGTTTACATCTTCACTATAAACATAAAGTCTGATCAAAATATAAATCATTTTGACATTCAGTATAATGGTCTAATAGGTTATATATTAAGTTATCGTCTCTATTCGGACTCCTGTCATTGGTTCTTATTGAATACGTAATCATTTCGAACACCACTTGAAAACTACGGTAAATCGAAATGCCTAAATTTGATACACGATACATCTTTCGATGATAATGTTGCCCTTTAATATATAATGTTTGCCGTTGCTATGATATCTGGAGAGTGGTTTTTATACACAGAGGGAAACATGTTTTTCTCTGACAATAAAGATTCGAGTATTTTACACGAAATTATGATGAATACAAGTTATCTTTTTCGCATAAATTAAATTTCTTTCTCAAACACTGAATATTTCCATGCACAAGGTTCAAGACTTCGAGGATTTAAAAACTCAGTACTACCACGGCGTGATAACCCCCAGTGACGTAAACAACGTTGACGTGACGGTGTCAGCCAACGCACTGTATGGAATCACTAACAGTATTCTGTCTGGACTAGCCACAACAGAGGTCCTTCAAGATCCCGAAATTCAGGTAATAATCAGAAACATAAAGTAACAAGTCATTTTGTTTGATATCTTGTGCCGATTTGTTACTTTGTTTATTCATCTTAATATCACCATTCGGTGCTATCAATTAACGATAGGGGACATGACCAATACAGAACGATTTAATGTTGGTTGTATATTGTTTAACGTCCCGCTTGAAGGTTTTTCACTCATATGGAGACGTCACCACTCCCGGTGAAGGACTGCAAAATTAGGCCTCTGCTCGGCACTTACGGCTTTTTGAGTAAGGAGTGATCTTTTTTCGTGCCACACCTGCTATGACACGGGGCCTCGGTTTTTGCGGTGTCATCTGAAGGACTGCCCCATTTAGTCGAGCATAGGCCTAAATTTGCAGCCCTTCACCGGCAATGGTGACGTCTTCATATGAGTGAAAAATTCTCGAGCGGGACGTTAAACAATACTTAATCAATCAATGAAGTTATATCACATAATGAAAGAGCGATATGACAGAAGCGTTTCGCTAATGGGGAATAGATAGCTTGCGCAAAATAATAACAAAATGTTGGTGTAATATTTGGGATGATTTTTTTTCATTCACAGCAACTATACCTGAATACATCGACAATGATCGCCTTCCAGATCAACACCAATTTCTCCTCTCGTCCAGATCTCGCTCTGACTTACTATCCATCTGTCAATGAATTCTACTGGTTCGTTGCTAGGACGTACGCGCAACTAACTCGACGTCATCGGGGTGGTGGACTGCCTCATCCCGTAAATATGCCATACTACAACGATTAACTTGTTTTGTCGTTGAAAGTTTATCAAGATAAACATTTAACATCTGTAGCCAATATTTGACTTCCGGCAAGAGAACGGGTTTAGCCTTCAGTTCAATTTAACCTTTACTTTACCGCTGTATGTAAATTCTTGATTTTCGTTGAATAAGTGATTTTATTATCTTCCACATATTCTTCAAAGACATGGTCTTGACGAACCCACTGATTTTTGCAGGCAATGAACACTGTGATGGGGGAACTTCGACAGGCTCTGTGTGAAACTATGACAAACACTGTCACCAAGGAAGCCATCTTTAATACCTCTACAATGGCGTATTTTGAAGATTTCCTGGGAAACGGAGATTATGACAAAGACGGTAATCCAGTGGTACGTTTTGCTTTTGTTGAAATATATTAATTTTGATGCAATTCTTTAAGTGGTGAAAATGAGAATATTTCTGTTTAATCTAGAAATATGGCGAAGATAGACTATTTACAACGTCAATGGCAGTCAACGCACTGATAACCACATGGACATATTATAACGATAAAACCGAACACCTCCACTGGGATGAAAGTAAGCGCTTTGGCTTTATTCTTCTTACAATCAAGCTGTAGTATAAGTATATATATATATATATATATATGTGTGTGTGTGTGTGTGTGTGTGTGTGTGTGTGTGTGCTTACATGTACAGTTGTTCAATAAAATGTCCGACTTTCAGATACCCCAGCAAATGTGAAGAAGGTCGTGGCAGCGTCCGTAAACTTTCTGAACGAATACATCCTCGGCGAGGAATACAAACCCTGGAACATGTTTTTCTCCGGGTCCTTCAAAGGATTTGGGGTTAGTTTTAGTATTCCTTAAAAATATCTTATAACTGCGTATTGCAAAGTTTTGCCAACAAAATTTCAAGTCTTAAGAAAATGTTGAAAGCCATATGAACTAAGATTGGTGGTAACATTTTCCTTGCATATTTGTCCATCTGATGACACTACATACGATTTTAACACGGTTCTGATAACAAAGTGCAGCAAGATAAACGGTGGAAAGATGTTAAAAATGACAATCCCGATGTGCACTTCTTTTAAATTAGCCATCACATATATCTCTCTGATGCACTTCACCATCTCTCGGACACAATAACGATGATTCCCAAGTGTAGCCGGGATGCTGTTCAGGCCTTTTCATATTTTAGAGCAAAGAAACAAGTATTGATTCAATAGTGACATCTGATGACCATCACAAGAAGATTTTTTAAAATTTCTTTTTGTAGACGTCCTGGTCTCAGTACCCTGCAAATCGCAACGGCCACATCAACGGAACCAAAATTCACATCCGGGGTATGGAGGGCGTGGCTGTCGAATCCTGGTATGATCAGCAGCTTAAATCTCTAAAGACGCCCACGATTTTCCATGGTTACAACAGTGACCCCTCCTACTTCCCGTTCTGGAACTCGGAATCCTATACTTACGTCACCACTATGCTAGCACTGTCAACGTTCAACAACATTGCTGAAAACAACCAGTCTGTTTAAAAATAGATTTACAGTCTGTTTAAAAATAGATTTACAGTCTCTCTACCTTCATTTCTCCCACTGAACATTATTTTTAATTCTTTATGATCGATCTACTTTGGAATTAAATGGGGAAAAAATTCACTCTACGTTGTAAATGTTATTATTATTATCATTATTTAAGATTTAACCATTAGGTATCAGAATAAAAAATAAAACAAAATACATATATGTATATAACAAATTTTAATAGCTATAACTTAAATGATGTTAAAACAAGATCAATGTAAAAGATTGGTGAACAGTAAATGAATGTTTGGAATAAGAATCAAGTTATACAAAGAAACCACTGAAATATTTTCTCCAATATTTGTAAGTTCTGAATTTGACATTACGCTATCAGAATGATGTCTTCGTTAGCTGTCATCGTCATCTACATCCTCATCTGGTGCACACTGAAACGAATAAATACTGTCATGAATAAAGATGTTGTAGTTTTGTTACTATCATAAGACCTTTTTAATATACACTCAAACCTCGTTATCTCAAACTCAATGGGACCGAAAAAAAAACCTTGGATATCCCAGGATTCGAGATATCAAGGGTAAAATACTTAAAGAATAAGTGTTGGGACTTCACATATCCATGGTATTCAAGATGGTATTTGAGATACAGAAGTTCAACTGTATACAGCCCCGTGAGGATCCGGTTAGAATAGATCCTCAGTACCCCTTGTTTGTCGTAAGAGGCGACTAAATGGGGCGGTCCTTTGGATGAGACCGCAAAAACCGAGGTCCCGTGTCACAGCAGGTGTGGCACGATAAAGATCCCTCCTGCCTAAAGGCCATAATCGCCGAACATAGGTCTAAATTTTGCAGCCCTTCACCTGCTATGGTGACGTCTCCATATGAGTGAAAACTTCTCGAGTGGGACGTTAAACAATATATAATCAATCAACTGTATATAAATAATTCTGGTAATACAAAATATGGGTTTTATTCAAAATGAAAAAACATGACTACACATATTACTTACATAGTATTCTACAAAGCAGACTTGTCCGTCTTCATTCTTAATCATGTACTGTAAAGACAGGAAGCCCCGATTGTCGGTCCTGATTGAAACTCGTGTAGACAAGGCCAAAGCTTTTACTGAAGGTTTCAAAAGTGAAATCTTGTATCTGCAATAAAGATATGTTGGCAATATAAAGATCTTAAAAAGACCAACTCTACAAGGTTTTCAGTTTATACCCCAACCTCACACTTGGGTGAAATGAAACTGGGACACTCCAACTGTTCTTATTGAACTGTATTAAGATTTTCTGGGCAAAACCTTGAAATGGCATTGTAAGTTATGCACTATATTTTAAACAATTTTTCATTTACATACATCTTTGCTTTCCTTAACTAGCACACTTAAGACCAATCAAAAAGTTTGAATACAGCTAATATAATATGCAAATATAGAATTGTACAAGTGGTCTCACACATTTACAGGAAAACAACATTCAGGACACCGGCATACTTTTAAAGAGTCAGGGACACGATTTCAGTTTTAAAAATTTCAAATTTTAATATTTACAATGCTTAACTAAGGTATTTCTAATGGTCAACAAATATTTGAATGTCAGTTATCGAGTTACAAGAGAGATATAGAGCTCACAATTATTTGTGATGTAAAAAAGGCTCGTGCCATACTTTTGTTTGCGTAGGTTAAATAATTAGTAAAACTTTCGTTTAACGCAGCTTTTTTTACAATTTACAAGTTAAATTTGAACACAATTAAACATTTTCTAGTTTGTCACATCTCATTTTATTTTAAACATGATAATTTCTATCAAGCAATCTACATATAAACAAAAATATGGTACGAGCCTTGTGTACATAATAAAGACTTGTTGAGTGCTGTATCTCATTTCTAACTCAACCCCTGACATTCAAATTTTATCTGACCATTAGAAATACCTTAGTAAAGCATTGTAAACATTAAAAACAGTTTAGATCATGTCCATGTCCCTTAACGAAAAGTATGAATGGTCATTATCTTATAAGTACATGTACTGGTACAATAATCCACAATTCCAGCAAAGCACCTGTCAGTCCAGCATCACCATTGATCATTATGTAATAAGTACTTGTACAATAATCCATATTTACAGGAAATCATCTATCTGGATGGTATCACACATTTACAGTAAAACACTCGTCAGGGCAGCATCACACGTTTACAGCAAAACATCTGTCAGGTTGGCATCACATTATTACAGTAAATAATCCATCTGGGTGGCATCAAACGTTTACTGTAAAGCACCAATCTGGGTGGCATCACTTTTACAGTAAAGCAACAGTAAGGGTGGCATCACACTTTCACAATAAAGCACTTGTCAGGGTGGAATCAAACTTTAACAGTAAAGCATCTGTAAGGATGACATCACACCTTTACAGTAAATTATCCAAATGGGTGGCATCACACTTTTAAAGTAAAGCAACAATCTGGGTGGCATCACACTTTTACAGTAAAGCACCTGTCGGGGTGGCATCACACTTTTAAAGTAAAGCACCTGTCAGGGTGACATCACACTTTTACAGTAAAGCACCTGTGATGGTGGCATCACACTTTTACAGCATAGCACCAATCTGGGTGGCATCAAACTTTTACAGTAAAGCTCCTGTCTGGGTGGAATCACACCTTTACAATAAAGCACCTATGAGGGTGGCATCACACTTTTAAAGTAAAGCACCTGTCAGGGTGGCATCACACTTTTACAGTAAAGCACTTGTAAGGGTGGCATCACACCTTTACAGTAAAGCACCTGTCCGGGTGGCATCCCACTTTAACAGTAAAGCATCTGTCAGGATGACATCACATATTTACAGTAAATTATCCAAATGGGTGGCATCACACTTTTAAAGTAAAGCAACAATCTGGGTGGCATCACACTTTTACAGTAAAGCACCTGTCTGGGTGGAATCACGTTTACAATCAAGCACTTGTGAGGATGGCATCACACCTGTACAGTAAAGCACCTGTCAGGGTGGCATCACACTTGTACAGTAAAGCACTTGTCAGGGTGGCATAATACTTTTAAAGTAAAGCACCTGTCAGGGTGGCATCACACTTTTACAGTAAAGCACTTGTAAGGGTGGCATCACACCTTTACAGTAAAGCACCTGTCAGGGTGGCATCCCACTTTAACAGTAAAGCATCTGTCAGGATGACATCACACCTTTACAGTAAATTATCCAAATGGGTGGCATCACACTTTTAAAGTAAAGCACCAATCTGGGTGGCATCACACTTTTACAGTAAAGCTCCTGTCTGGGTGGAATCACACTTTTACAATAAAGCACCTGTGAGGTTGGCATCACACTTTTACAGTAAAGCACCTGTCAGGGTGGCATCACACTTTTACAGTAAAGCTCCTGTCTGGGTGGAATCACGTTTACAATCAAGCACTTGTGAGGATGGCATCACACTTTTACAGTAAAGTACTTGTAAGGGTGGCATCACACCTTTACAGTAAAGCACCTGTCAGGGTGGCATCAAACTTTAACAGTGAAGTACCTCTCAGGGTGCCATCACACTTTTACAGTAAAGCTCCTGTCTGGGTGGAATCACATTTACAATCAAGCACTTGTGAGGATGGCATCACACCTTTACAGTAAAGCACCTGTCAGGGTGGCATCAAACTTTAACAGTGAAGCACCTGTCAGGGTGGCATCAAACTTTAACAGTGAAGTACCTCTCAGGGTGGCATCACACTTTTAAAGTAAAGCACCTGTCAGAGTGGCATCAAACATTCACAATAAAGCACCTGTGAGGTTGGCATCACACTTTTACAGTAAAGCACCTGTCAGGGTGGCATCACACTTTTACAGTAAAGCACCTGTCCGGGTGACATCACACTTTTACAGTAAAGCACCTGTCAGGGTGGCATCACACTTTTACAGTAAAGCACCTGTCAGGGTGGCATCACACTTTTACAGTAAAGCACCTGTCAGGGTGGCATCACACTTTTACAGTAAAGCACCTGTCAGGGTGGCATCACACTTTTACAGTAAAGCACCTGTCAGGGTGGCATCACACTTTTACAGTAAAGCACCTGTCAGGGTGGCATCACACTTTTACAGTAAAGCACCTGTCAGGGTGGCATCACACTTTTACAGTAAAGCACCTGTCAGGGTGGCATCACACTTTTACAGTAAAGCACCTGTCTGGGTGGCATCACACTTTTACAGTAAAGCTCCTGTCTGGGTGGAATCACACTTTTACAATAAAGCACCTGTGAGGGTGTCATCACACTTTTACAGTAAAGCTCCTGTCTGGGTAGAATCACTTTTACAATCAAGCACTTGTGAGGATGGCATCACACCTTTACAGTAAAGCACCTGTCAGGGTGGCATCAAACTTTAACAGTGAAGTACCTCTCGGGGTGGCATCACACTTTTACAGTAAATCATCTGTCAGGGTGGCATCACCATTTTTTCAACAAAACACCTATCAGGGTAACATCACACTTTTACAGTAAATAATCCATCTGGGTGGCATCACTTTTACAGTAAAGCACATGTCAGGGTGACATCACACTTGTACAGTAAAGCACCTGTCAGGGTGACATCACATTTTAACAGAAAAACACCTGTATTGGTGGCATCACATTTTAACAGAAAAACACCTGCCATGGTTGCATCACATATTAACAGTTGAGCACCTGACAGGGCTGCATGATGCATCACAATTTAACAGTAAAGAACCTCTCAGGGTGGCATCACACATGTACAGCAAAACACCTGTCAGGGTGGCATGTTTTTACAGCATAAGCAATTGAAAAGGCATCATCCCACTTTTACATTGAAGCACCTGTCAGGGCAGCATCCCACTTTTACATTGAAGCACCTGTCAGGGTGACATCACACTTGTACAGTAAAGCACCTATCAGGGTGACATCACACTTGTACAGTAAAGCACCTGTCAGTGTGACATCACACTTGTACAGTAAAGCACCTATCAGGGTGACATCACACTTTACATTTAGAGTGGCATCAGAATTTTACAGTAAAGTACCTTAAAGTTTCTTATAAATACATTTAACATTTAAAATTTTCATAAACAGTGTAAAATTTGAACATTTTAAAAAGCAATTGTTCAATATTGCTTTTCCATAGAAAATCTATCTCATATAAAGAGTCATTTTAATATCACTTTGTTACACACAATTACACTTTGAATTTGGAGATCTATGGGAACAATGTCATTTTAAGAAAGATGCTTCATTTATTTTTCAATTTCATGTCTGCTGTGAAATTGTACTCAACATGGCATACTAATATAATTGCCAATGTTGAAACTAAACCCTTCCTTCATTTCCTTTCGAACAATAATCTTTAGTTCACATTACACCAAAGCCATCTTTAAACTATTGTTTACTTGCCCTAGGCCTAGCTCTCCCAACCCAGCATGTAAAATATGGGTAGGAAAGAAGTAGGGATTTTTTTTTAAAGAATATTTTAAAATGTTCAACTTTCAAAATTGTCAAACATAACACTAATTTGCTGGCACATGGCTTGTTGTAAACATTAGCCATTTTGAGTTTAATGTTGATCACCAAGACACTTCTTATTATGTGGTCTCATGTAAAAGTTAAAGAATTTAATGACCAAGTAGTTGTAGATGTAATTTAAAGATAAGACCACTACGGAATGTTAAAAAAAATTCTAGTTTTTTGGAGACTGAAAACTTTTTTTTTGTCAGTTGGTTGAGAGATGGCAAACAACATTATTTTTAAGAGTGGGCCATTGTAAGAGGAAATATGGTGGTGTACCTGTTTGTTTGTGTCTGAGTGCATACAAAGGATTCTACCATATCTGAGTCTTTTGGAAAGTCAGACTGAAAAGAAAGACAACAATTGTAGTGGTTTAACCACCACTTGATATCCATATCAGACATCAATTTTATAATTAAGTATTAATGAAAGGAGAGAAGGCATATTTACTCAGCTAGCTGGCAAAGCTGTATTATATTTTATATAATAAATATTGTTTAAACAAAGATATCAAATTTCTGTTTGGGCTCTATGTATTTTCAATGTGATTAAGGTACCATACACTTCAGCTGTATATTTCAGTCATAATTACACTAATGTTGACATAAGATATAAGTTTACCAAAATCTGAGAGCGAAACTTACATGTGTGCTGCCAGCATTACCAAATGTTGACAGTCTGAAATAAGGCTGATCAGGTGACATTAAAATCTGAAGGACATCACTGGTCATGTCCAGCTCACTGAAGGCTTCTTTCAGACACTCCGACTGAAAGATTACAAACATCATAGTGCTCCAATGTACAATGAAGACTTCCTTCAGAAAGTTGGAAGGACAAAATTCAAAGCACATTGAACTTAAATGTGTGCTAATTGTTTACCTGTATAACCAACTAAGGACACCGACTAATAGAGACAATAATTCTTATCAGAATCAGACAAACGACAACTTTCAGTTCAAATTAAATACAACCAGATATCTAAATAAATCATTGAAGTAAAGACATGTGATTCAAATAAACAAAATTCTGACTAACAATGAATTACCTTGATTATCATCATTCACATACAAGATTTACAATTTCTTTTTTAAATCATTGATTCGAAGTAAAACTATTTTCATATTTAGTCATTAGTACAGACGACATTTCCTTATATTCATGGTTGAAATCCATGCCATTTGATGCTTACTTTCATGATGATTTTGTTAATAACATTTGTACTACAAAAGTTGAAGTCCAAAACTTCATCTGGCTCTAGTGTCTTTATTGTACAATCTGTCAACACACCATCTTCTTCAAGACTGAAAAAGAAGCAAATATGAATCAAAACTTTACATAAATGAGAAAATCACTTTCTTATTTATTTGTCTTTCAAACTTTAGTGATCAAGAAAACCAATATCCCAAATTGATAAAAGATTTCCAGGAGTTGTGACTGTAAACTAAAACAATTCAAATTCAAATTACATCAGAGATACCATATTCCTTCACATACCCTATAGTCATAGTCCTAATAGTATTCCTAGTACTACAACTTTCATATAGTGTTCTCCAATGTCTTTTATACATAAAAACATATTACAGAAATAAAAAAAAAATTATGACACACTCAACTTACACTAGAACAAGTGGACATCCGTAGCCAGCGTAACACATTTTTAAACTGCTTGTAATACCTGGTACAGAGGTGTTGCCAAATATTGTCAAACATTCCTACAATATTGATCATACTACAAAACAGTTTGCAATGTGAAAATTTAACCAATAACATGATATGTGATTAATTGACTGCTTGTTTTTTTCTTACCAGAAGGACAGTAAGGTTGATTTTGAATGTGATTTGTTCATCTTTAACACTGAAGTGATGGAACACTCCCTCCTGGATGAATGCATTGGCCTGCACACACTTTGAATCCTCAACGGTCACCTTGATCCCAAGAGAACTTGCAAAAAGCGTAGCTGTCTTAAGAAGAAACTGAATGACACCTATGGTACGCCCATATTGACATTGTTTTAAATACTCTTGTTGAAGCACAACTTGCAATTTCTTGATCAAAGTGTGAAAGTTCCGAAACATTCCGTTCATATTATAATTTGGTTCAAAATGAAATCAACTTAAAAGTTAAAAACTGGTTACAGATTTAGCGTGAAATGTCAGATGAGAATTTGTTATTCACTTTTGATAATAAAAACAATCTGAACATACCTCTTTGAAATGGATCGCTTTCAGTATGTTAGAAACATTCCTTGCGTTGTCTAGTTTCGCGAGTAATACATAATTACTTTCACTATCATCTCGTTGTGTTGATAAGGACATTTTAAAGGAGTATTACAACATTTTTCTTTAAGATTTAAGTTAAACAAACTTACTTAGACTTAAACAACGATGGAAATTCGATTTTCCGCGAAAACACATCAATAAGTGAAACATCGAACCCGATTTTTATTTCAAAACAACGATCCCGAATGCTAATTTTTCACTCATAGTAACGTGTTTTTATTTTGATTATTGATTGATTGAATATTGTTTAACGTCCAGCTCGAAAATCTTTCACTCATAAGGAGACGTCACCATTGTCGGTGAAGGGCTGCAAATTTAGGCCTATGCTCGGCGCTTATGGCCTTTGAGCAGGGAGGGATCTTTTACGTGCCACACCTGCTGTGACACGGGACCTCGGTTTTTGCGGTCTCACCCGAAGGACCGCCCCATTTAGTCGCCTCTTACAACAAGCAAGGGGTACTGAGGATCTATTCTAACAACCCGGATCTCCATGGGGTGTTTTTATTTTGAATGTTTAAGTAAATATAGTCTGATCTGATAATATCTAATAATTCAGGGTCGGTGATGTACATGAAAGATAGATAACTGACAATGAAACCAATTTGCTCTATGGTATCATACATAGCCAACACTATTTAGTGCTGGATCAAAAGTACCTTGTGTATATGGAAATCCAATATTCAATTTATGTTCATAATTATGACAATACCCTTTATTTATACAGAATCTCAACTGTCTTTGAACATAATACTATTAATAATACTCAAGCCTTTATGGTCTCTTTTGAGGTAGTTTTTAACTATATTATAAATTATCTGTGATATTTTCATGTTTTATGTTTTTTCTGATATGTATGTATGTTAAATTCAGTATCACAATGAAACTACATGTAGTTAGTATACCAGTAACTAATGTGTAATCCTGTATGAATAAAGGATATTATTAGTGATCAAATATCCCTTGCCTTAGTTTACAACAACAACAACAAAAATAAAAAATAAGAAAATAAATACAACATAAAAATCTACAGAATATCTATCTAGTAAACAATAGCGTTGGATGTTACATGAGGAATTAGGCGATTTATGTTTCACTCTAGATCAAAAGATTGTATGATTAAAAAATGATTTGAAAAGATACAGCGAAAAAGCTATGGTTTGGTTTTATTTTTTTGTTTTCTTTGGGGGGTGGGTGGGTGGGGGTTGTTTGTTTTTTATTTATTTATTTATTTTTTTTTTGCGATATAGTATTCCTTATCATTTAAAAAAGCAGACTATTGCTTACAAACTGTCCTTTTTGTCACAAAGAAGCGGTCAAAATCTAACCGAACATCATTCCAGTCCACTACAGAACCGTAACTCTTGCAACGTCTTATATATCTCACAACTTTAGCTATAAGGAGGGACTGAAGGTATAAACCAACCAAAAACCCCATCCCAAGTGAATGTTAAAGTATCAATGCCTACCGAAATGGGTGTCTAAAATCTAGAATAAAAGTGGGAATTTGTTATTCTTTTCATTGGCAAAAAGTCTCATGTGGGCCTCAAATGGCATCTGAATACTCAAACAGTTCATCCATATTTAATTACTTTTCTCTGAAAAAATGCTTTAGCATTAATAGTGCGTGGAACCCATTCAATTTTTAATTGGTTACGCATATTTTAAATATAAACATGGCGATTTCTAACAAATGCAATGTCATACTTCCTTTTTCAATAATACTGATAACTTTCAGAATGTCAGAAAACCATTTGACATTCTTATCAGCAAATGGTGAGAGCGCTCTACATATTGCAACAAGTTCTCTCCTAGGATAACTCCGTCTCCATATGATTGAATTTTTCTCAAACGGGACGTTAAACAATATACAACCAACCAACCTAGTGGAAGTCTCGGATCTTTCACTCTCTGGCCACGCCCCCTGTACAATACTGTAGGGAGTGTCAACAACATAGCCACGGTAGTCAGTGCTACCGACATCACTGTAAACAAATATATCACATGGACATTTGTTTTGTGCGTGGCGAGGAGGGATGAAGTTTGCATCAAGCCACAAGTTAGTCAGTGCTACCGACATCACTGTAAACAAATATATCACATGGACATTTGTTTTGTGCGTGGCGAGGAGGGATGAAGTTTGCATCAAGCCACAAGTTCAGTTACAATTACATGCAATAATGGCTTTTAATAAATCCGCTGCACGACACAGTATCATCGTTCGTTATATATTCCTACACTATGAGTGATATTTGATATTCATAAATACACGGGATATATTTATATATTCATAATATCTCAATAACAATAAATGAATAAATTAAAAAAAAATAATTAAAGCGTTTTTTTTGTTTTGTTTGTTTGCTTTATGTTTTGTTTTGTTTTGTCTTTCTTTTTTTTAAATTCGCATTCTTGAAACAACTTAAAAGTTTTGTGAATGTACGCTAGTCATTTAGACACGAGTGATACGCAAGACTCGAACAAGTTCAGTAGTTGGTATATTAGTAGAATGCAATTGCGAAAAATCGGAAGGAACATTTTGATCTTTTAAATTGAAACTTCCAATTAACTAAGTATTTCTAATGATCAACCAAAGTTTGAATATCAGTTGTCGAATTACAAGTGAGATATAGCACTAGCAATTCTTTGTTACGTAAACAAGGCTCGTGCCAAGTTTTTTGTTTACATGTACATTGATTAGGAAATATGTTTACAACAAAATGAGATGTGACCAACACTAGAAAACTGTTTAAGTGTGTTCAGAATTAACTTCTAAAATGAAAAACTCTAATTAATTAAATCTGATTAAACGAAACTTTTCCTAGTATATTTAACCTATGCAAACAAATCATGATACGAGCCTTGAATTGTGAATGTTGTACTGGCAAAATAGATCGTTATGACGACTATAGAATTTGCGAAATGAAGACTGAAGACGAGACTGTAGAAACCCCTGTAACATCAAATGTTTGTCAGTAGCCTGCAGATCACGGTTTTGTTTATCGAATCAGTTGAGAGACGTGAACATCATATGCAGGGGATAATGAAATATTGCTACATAGATAAGGTAAGTTGACAATAGAGAAATTGAAATTATCATAAGGTTGAGTTGCCAGTTTGCCGTCAGCATTCATTTTCAATAATGTATCCAAGTACAAAGCAGATTTGGAAGACTCTGTGGCGTCTTTCATTTCAAGTTCACGTGGATATATCGAATCGACATATTAATGAAAATGATCATTGTTTACAGACAAAACGTGTCGCGGTAGCTCAGTGGTTAGAGCGTTCACTTCGTAACCTGGAGGTCGTGAGTTCGAGCCCAGCTCGTTCCATGGCTGTGTCAAACCTAAGACGAAAAATAGGTAGTGATTGCTCCTTCGCTAAACGCTCGGCATTTAGAAGTGAGAATCACGGGTCTTTCGGATATGACCTTAAAAACGGAGGTCCCGTGTCACGGTAGCCGTTCTTCTTCTCATCTGGAAGCTTTTGAATGAATTAAAATATAAATATCCAAATATAAAAATCTAAATATGCAGAAAAATATAAAAACAAGCCAGCTAACAAAGGAGCACACTTCGTACCCATAGGGATTCTCACAGACTGTTGAATGTTGTAGCATAATAAATCTGATGTTTCCTTTACAGCAGTCAATATTTTTCGTGAGGAGTAAAGATAGAAGCTTGGTAGAACATTTACTGGATCCTGCAATTTATCTCTGTAATGGTTTTTGTGATAATTTTGGAATTCAACATATGGTACTGATATTCGTTCATCCCATTGACTGGGATATTAAGCGTGTTGAAAAATGAAACAAGATTTTGAAGTATTTCGTCTTTGGAAAGAGTAGAAATGCCAAGTCTGGCACATTTCAGAGGTTTTTAAATGACAATATTTTTTAAATCGATTCAAATCTATATGTGCCAGAATTTGTGTTAGGCATACGGCATATAATTTCGTTAGGAATCTGATAGGAAACAATTTTCCATAAATTTTGTCATAGTATTCCATGACCTCAAAGAAGTATACGGGATCAAAGGTCATATAACTGCAGATTTTTTCAATCACTTTTGTCTGAAATGTATATATTAAGACCCCTCTCATTAAATTAAATTAAAAAAAACAAAAACAAAAACAAAAAAAAACTAGGAAATTTTAAATGTATGAGCTGTTATGTGTTTTATAATACTACAAAAACATCACAATCAATTTAATCAATTTAAACGGCAAACATTGATTGATTGTTTGGTGTTTTCCGCCACACTCGGCAATTTTTCAGTTATCTGGTGGCGTCCAATGGAAGAGAAACCCTAGATACAACGGGAAGAGATCACCGACCTACCGCAAGTAAACCGGCAAACTTTCTCATATCGGCACGATCAAGAATCGAACCCACATCGACTAGAGGTGAGAGGCCTTGTGATTTTGAGCGCGATGCTCTAATTACTTGGCCACGGAAGCCCTAAATTGCAAATAAATCTTTTGGTTGCTAAGTAATAATACTCGTAGTACAATTTTGACCATGATTTAATTTTCTGCATCCATTCGACGCCATTTAAACTTAATTACATAGCACCGTGATTAATAAATGCTATATTATTTTGAAAATATATAAGTTATCTTTAGACAAATCTTAATCATTTTAAAACAAAAATTATAATGAACGTAATCAATAGAATTAAGGTCAAAGGTCATCAAGCGGAAAATCTCGTGCTTCATTTACATATCCATTATTTTCTAACAATATGATGTTCTGCCTCTAAATAGAATAAATATTGCAATATTAAAAGAAAGACCTTTGTATTTAAATTTATTCATTACGCAACAACATCTAAGCAAATGTTACCCGTTTTTTTCCAAGTATACGAATGTTCAAGAACGTACTTTCAATCCCTAGATTTAAATATATACCTGCATCATATCTGATATGCTTTTTATATTCAATCTCTTTGAAACAAACACCTATTACTAGACATAATTCTCGGTACTGAGTTATTCTGATATGGACATGCGTTGACATGTCTATCGACTGGAACTTCACATGTATAAGACAATGCCCAAAAATCTGAAACAGAAAGTATATCAATGTATAATCAGAGCTATGGGAAACTCAGTTGGCTTTGCAAATGTGCTTTTTTTTTTTAAAATAATCAATCCACGTAGCTGAAAATTATACGTTTAATTTTGGGGCCTCCGTGGCCGAGAGGTTAGAGCATCGCGCTCAAAACCACAAGGCCTCTCACCTCTAGTCGGCGCAGGTTCGAACCTCGCTCGCGCCGATATATGTGAGAAAGTTTGCCAGTTTACTTTCGGAAGGTCGGTGGTCTCTTCCCGGGTACATAGTATCTGGGTTCTCTCCTCCACCAATAAAAAAACAAAACTGGACGCCACCAGATAGCTTAAAAATTGTTGAGTGTGGCGGAAAACAACAATCAATCAATCAACTTATGAAATTTTATCAGAGTTAATTGCAGTACACATCTAATGAACATGTTTTAGTAAAGGTAATCTGATTGTAAAGCATTTTATATATTCGTTTGAAATTGGAAATCACTGTTGCATTACCGATACTTTAGAACTAGGTATACCTATACAGGTCCCCTTCGGTGAGAGATTGTGAACTTCCTTGGGAAGCATACGACAGTCATATGAGCATCTCAGTATAATGATTGGAGGAAGCAACACAAGATGGAAAAACCAAAACTTCCGTCAAAAACTGTTTCATTGAATCTGCAGGCTCCTCAAATAAACATGTGTTGCCCCTATACACTTTAAGAAAACCCCGCGATCCGAATCACGGAACAAAAATATATATTTTGGTAGAAAAAATTGGCAGCTATTCCGAACAAATATTACATTAGGTTATATACTTAAATTTGAATTTTGAATTTTTTTTTTTAAAATTTAGTCGAACGATGTAGCATTCCCGACATATGTGTTTTATGAATTTATATGTAGATCTAGTTATAATATAATTTGTATAACAGGTTTTGTGTTTTTAAAAATGTAGCAGAGAATACCAGGCTGAATATCTTATATATATATGTGTATATTGTTTTTGTGTTCCAAAAAGCGTTTTTACCAATAAAGGCCAATAAACGTTGTTTTACAATTTGACTGTGCGACGCGCGTAGATCGGTTTTATTATTAATAAAATCTCAAGAAAATGTAAATGTGCAAGAAACTGCCTATTTTCTTATAAAATTGCAATGACCTTATAACACTGCAATGACATTGAAAATGATTTGTATATATTTCAAAAGCAGGGAATGTATGTTTCTCAATATATATATATATTTATAAACTGCATTCATAGGAGAAATAAAGGAAAATCGAGGGGGAAATGTCGTCAATTTTAAACAAAGACATCTTTCACCTCAGATTTTTTATTTCAATTTAATGTTCTATTTACTTTATTGATTTTTACCTAGAAAAAAAATTGAAAGTATGATATAGAAATCATATATTTTTCGACCGTAGTGTCAAAAATGTAGAGACACCGCTTTTGCGTAGTCTTGTTTTTACCGTGCGGTAGAGAAAGAATAAGATTTTCATCCACAAAGATTTAGAAAGTTTTGAAATCACTTATACTGGGTTATATCTGTGATTAGAAATGCTACCATTTAGCGGTGCTACACATTTCCTAAGTAAATTACAAACTGTTAAACGGGACCGAATTTCCATGCGTTTGGGTTATCTTGTGTCATGGTTATGCACATAAAAATCGTAATAAAAGTTTTATTTGAAAAGTGAACCCATGCTTGCCGAGATTAGATTTTCAAATGATTACTTTCCGAGTAAAATATCTTTTTTCTATAGAAGTATGAAACCTGGGAAAGCATGCGATCATACAAAAGAAAAATAATTAAAAAAAAAAAAAAAAAAAAAAAAAAAAGAAAAAAAAGATAAATATTGAAAAGTTTCGAAAAACAACTTTCCGGATTCTGAATTGCTTTATTTCGATACCCGAAAATAAAAAAAACATAAATATTTAGAGTGAGTCCCCTTTTATTAATTGATAAATTAGAAATAGCATAAAATTTCAAGTTCATATTCCGACATAAAGAAGGGGAATATAATGACTTATACCGCACTAACGAATCACATGACGTCCCAGAATTCTCCGTGTCTGACAGCTGCCGTAGCTCTCATGTATGTCTGCAGTCAGATTTGATATTCTTGATTTGTTGTTTGCCAAACGAGGAGTCTTAGGTTTGCATCCCATTTTTGCCTTTGAATTTGAAATTTATTAATTCATTCTGTTAAAACTTTTAAGTTCCATAGTGACTGAGGTATATTAGGGGGAGTTTGTACATAAAAAAAACCAATGAATTTAACAAAACATTAATAAGTAGTTGTCTGAAACATTAAAATTATGTGAAAGGTGAACTTCAATAGAACATGATGTATCTTACCTGTAAACACTATTATCCCAACGCATCAATATCAATATTATATTGAATGAGTGTAAACACACCGTCCAAGCTGTGGGTGATCTTCTTTCAAATCAAAACTTTCATGACGACAAGTCACGTGACACGGTAATGGATGGACGCTCCGTTCCAGAGCTCGTGTTTTTTGACCAATTTCACCAGAAATTCGAATACTGTGAAGCTTAAAAACTGAATCAAGTGATACAGGAGAGTTTTTGGATTGTGTATATATGTTTTGTATTGTTTTTTCGTTTGGAAATATTGCTTTTGGACTACCTGTGCATTTATCTGTGAGTATCTTATGAACACTCCTCATTCACTGTACAGCACTACATATGTGACAGCATGGGTGACCGACCAGAATTAAGCAGGATTAAACCACTCTATTTAAAGAACTCAGATATTCAGTGCTTTGAAAATTACAGAATAACAGATTATGATTTAATGGACAGTCTTACAAAAGTTGTTGGTGACTCTCTACATTGCCTACAACTAGATCGAAACTTATGGCGAATATACCTTAGCGATCATGCAACTCGCGGAAAGCTCTTAACAGAAGGGATTGAAATCCGGAATGTTTCAATTTCTTTTTATGACACTAATCCATATTCTACAGGCATTCATAATGTCACAGAGAAATCTTTGAAAATCAGGCTGTGTGGTATGCCATTGTCTGTAGACGATTCAGCTGTTCAAGAACTGCTTGAGAAACTCAAAGTGAAACTTAAGAGTAAAATTCTGTATGAGAAAATCAGACATCCAGTAACAAACCGTATGACAAGCGTCTTAAATGGAAATCGTTTCATGTACTGAATCATGTGAAATAAGGTTCAATTATGTACAATTACATTTTACCGTATCGGAACTATATAATTTAAACTCATTTTTTGTACAACCATATTATATCAGTTTATAACATAAATAGATCTAAAGCCACTATACAGAGCATCCTGTCCTCTGATAGAGCCACTCAGTGAGTCAAAATGAAATGTCGGATGTGTGGACTCATTAAGGCGGCGCGGCCTATATTTAGATCTCTTTTATATATGACCAATGTACAGAAATATATTACTCGAATAATATTATTCAGATACTATATATATTTATGTTATATTATAATCAATAATTCACATATATGTATGTGTGTGTATATATATATATATATATATATATATATATGTATATATGTATATATATATATATCTATATGTATATCATATTTGATAGAATTATATACTTTTGACATATAGTCTTACACATACTTGAACTGAATATACTTTTCTATAAAATTTATATCATATAATTACTTGATTATTTGTGCATCCGGGAGACTTCCGGATCCGCCCATGAGAGAGTAGGACGTGTTTCAGCTGGTCTCCGATGAGTGTTAAAAGTATGCTTTAAAAAGTGCCTAACTCAAAGGAGTGCAGGTAACTCTTGCGTACATATGTATATATAAAAGAACTGTCAACACATTTGAAGCGTGCACTTGTACATATACTGTGTGAATTCTTAACACATTATTGACTTCAAAACAGTCGCCATTTTTCCTCGGGTCCGGCATGACCGACTAGAGTGTTAGCTTTACATTTAGCCACCCCACCGATATGGAGGTCGACAAACATAGTGACGAACTGGAAATCAAAAAAGTGAAAGCTATATTCCAAGGTAAAGATATGGCAGAATGTTTTGCATTAATGTACATTAATCATAGTAAGTCATTGGAGAGTGTTCGAAGGGAAGTCCAGGAGATGAAGTCAAACATGAGGGAAATGGAATCCGCTATTCAAAACACAAACGAGGACATCCAAGATATACACGAAAAAACGATACCCGAAATCAAAGAAAGTGTGAACACAGAGAGGAAGGAGCGTCTCAGACTGGAAGTATGGGGCCGAAAATGGAACCTTATCATAAAAGGGGTGGAGGGGGATACGAGGGAGCAGCCTAAGAAAACAGTAGAGTGTGTGCGCGCCGTACTTCAGAACGTGCTTCACATGGACCCCGAGTACGTTAAAAACATTCTATTTCAGGCAGCCCACCGTTTACCTGGCGGAGAGCAAGGTAAAAAGAACATCATTATCCGCCTGAGCAACCTTATTGATCGTGATGATATTCTTGAGGCGGCGCGTAAACTCCCACGCGGTACTGGTGTGAGTATCTTCCCTGACCTGCCGCCTGAAATCAGCGACCTGCGATCAAAACTCTTAAAGGAAAGATTCGCGCTACCCCCGCATGAAAAAAAGAATACTAAACTAATCTACACTAAGGATTTCCCGTTTGTGTTTCTCAAAAAGGTGAATCTTCGACAAACCCTCGGTCCAACTTAGAATTTATAGCACGTGGTACATGTAAATAAACATTGGACATTATGACACCTCTTGTATATGTATGAGTAACATGCACATCAGGAAATGAATCTAAATATAGTTACTTTTGCACTCGATTTACATGCAGCGATGTATAGAACGAACACTTTATTTCTTTATAATTTTGAATTAATTAAATACCACCGGAGATCGGCGGTCTGGATAATTTATTTTTTTTTCTTATCAAAACGAATCGAAAAGCACGGGGAAGGAATGTCAGTTACACTATATAAATATTCAATCTATGCATCACTGCAAGTGCAACTTTTGCAAATTTTGTTTTTATTTCAGAGATCTAAGCATTGTTCTGTCAGTTTCGCTATTTACAAAATTAACACTTTCGCGTTCAAAGTAGTGCAGTACGAAAATGGCTAATATAAAAATAATTGTCGGGGCTTGGCGTCGGATCACATAAAAAGACGAGATATTTTTGAACGATGTCGTAAAAAAAAATATGATATAACCTTACTTGTCGATACTCACAGTTCAACAGAAGTTGAACAATGCTGGGCTAATGAATGGGGTTACAAGGCTTATTTTAATTCATATACTAGCAATAGTAGAGGAGTTGCTATTCTTCTTAAAAACTCGTTTCAGTTTGAAGTACTTAATGTTCTTAAGGATAACTCGGGTAACTTTTTAATTCTCGATATAAAATACTTAAATGTAAAACACTCATTAACAGTGTTATATGGTCCAAATGAAGACAGTCCCGAATTCTTTGAGAATATTTCTAAACAGCTTGAAACACTTGGTAACGATTCCGTGATTATTGGGGGTGACTTTAATGTTCCTCTTGACTACTCTAGTGATACTAAATTATACAGGAATAATAACAACAAAAAGGCAAGAGAACGGGTTTTGGAGATGATTTCTGAGCATGACCTTGTTGACGTGTGGAGAGAAAATAACCCGTCCCTTTCAAGGTTCACCTGGCATGGACCTCATGGCAAACAAGCTCGCCTGGATTACTTCCTTATATCTTCTTCACTTCAGGTCTTCACAGTAAAAGCAGATATTGGTTATGCCTATAGGTCTGATCACTCTCCAGTTGAGTTATCTTTTAAACATGTTGAACAACCGCGTGGAAGAGGAAGTTGGAAGTTTAACAATAGTTTACTATATGACAAAGAATATGTACAATTAATAAAACAATGCATTAACGAAACATTATCTCATTACGAAGTGGGCACCGATAACGAAGTTAATCAATACTCCAATAACGACCAACTACTCTGGGAGACATTGAAAATTGCTATTAGAGGTAAAACTATATCATACGCATCTTATAAGAAACACGAAAATGAAAAACAGGAAAAACTTTTAGAAAATCGGCTAATTACGTTGCATAATGAAAATAACTGTGACATTGATAGGAGAGAAGATATAGAAAAGACCGAAAATGAACTTAAGAATATACGTAACAAAAAGATACAGGGAATAATACTAAGAGCTAAGGCTAGGTGGAACGTGGAGGGAGAGCGGTCAACAAACTTTTTCTGTAATTTGGAAAAGCGAAATTACATAGAAAAGATGATAACTAAATTAATTGATAAAGATCAGGAATTTACAAATATTGGAGAAATAATGAATATTCAAAAAAAATTCTATGAGGCCCTCTACTCATCCCATGGATGTGAAATACAGGATCATCATTTACATGACTTTTTTAATGTAAATAATCCTTATTTAAATATTTTAGACCCAGACGAGTCTGAAACTCTTGAAGGACTTATCTCAAAGGACGAATGTCTGGCCGCAATTAGAAACATGAAAAATGGAAAGTCACCAGGACTTGATGGATACACCACAGAATTTTATAAATTCTTTTGGTCAGATCTGCATCCGTTTATACTTAACTCCCTAAATTATGCTTATCACTCGGGTTCTTTCTCTATAACACAACGACAGGGAGTAATTACATGTTTACCCAAGGAAGGGAAACCAAAGGAATATATAAAATATTGGCGTCCAATTTCACTTTTAAATGTCGATTATAAGATTGCGTCATCTTGTTTGGCAATCCGAATGAAGAAAGTTTTAGATAAACTTATTAGTGAAACACAAACTGGATTTTTGAAGGGTCGTTATATTGGGGAAAATACAAGGTTCTTATACGATTTAATAGAGAGATTAAATATGGAAAAAATTCCCGGGATCCTGGTTTTAGTGGATTTCGAAAAGGCTTTCGACTCCTTGGAATGGAATTTCATTACAAAAACATTAGACTTTTTTGGTTTTGGTCCATCTTTTGTGAAATGGTTCAAAACACTATACTCAAGTATTTCATCTTCAGTCCTGAATAATGGATACTTTACAGATTTCTTCAGAATTAGTAGAGGAGTTCGTCAAGGGGACCCTCTTTCACCCTATATTTTCATTTTAGCGGTTGAACTCCTCAGTGCATCTATGAAATATAACCCTAATATTAAGGGGATTAATATAAATGACACAGTCGCCGGATAGCTGAAAAATTGCTCAGGCGACTATAAAAAAACCCCAACAACAACAATATAAATGACACAGAATATCTAATCAGCCAATATGCGGATGATTCAGCGTTAACTCTAGCAGATGATCTTGATAGTTTAAATACATCGTTTGATTGTTTACAATCCTTTGCGCAATGTTCTGGTTTGAAAACAAATTTTCATAAAACACAAGCTGTCTGGAAGGGGCTGTGGCGAGGAGTACAAAACAAATCAAAATCTAGTTTGGAATCACGAAGGAAAATTCAAACTTCTTGGTATCATATATGATTTAAAAAAAGATGACTTCACTGAAGATAATTTTAAAGAGAAACTGCAATCAATGAAAAATCTAATGCATGATTGGGCTTTTAGAAATCTTACAATAATGGGCAAAGTGACGGTCATTAAAACACTAGTGTTACCAATTCTTATTCACTGCTTATCTGTCCTTCCAGACCCCAAGATTAGACTATTTGATGAGATTCAGAAAAGTATTTTCAAATTTATCTGGAATAATAAAAACGACAAAATTAAGCGAAATATCATGATGAATGATAAAGATAAAGGTGGACTGAAAGTCCCTCATATTCAATCGTTTGCGAAAAGCTTAAAACTCACGTGGATTAAAAAATGTCTGAACCCAAATTGTAGGGCTTTATGGAAAATTTTATTATCAGATAAACTTGAGAAATGGGGATTTTCAAATATTTGGCAACTTCTAAAAGAAGGTCTTTTGGTTGCATCCAAAGAATTCAATAGATTTTGGTATGATACAATGAATGCATGGGGTGAAATTGCACAACATCCTACCACAGCCCCCTCTGAAATTTTTAGACAGCCTCTTTGGCTCAATAATGATATATTGATAGACAAAAAACATATATGCAAAACGTCTTGGATTAAAAAGGGGATTTTCTTTATTAACGATCTTACCAACGCACAAGGAAATTTTCTCTCATTTCCAAATTTTCAAGAAAAATTTGAAATTCAAACAAATTTCTTAACCTATAACGGAATTATATCGGCAATCCCAAAACGTTGGAGGGAACTTATAAAGAATTTCCCTAAAAATGAAATGTATGATATTAATACTACAAAATTACAAAATGCGACAAAGGTATCGAAAACTTTTTACCCTTTATTTTTGTCATCCGTCGTCGAGATGCCGTGGAAGGCAAAACAGAAGTGGGAGGAGAAATTGTCGATAAAATTTGATGAGAATGAATTGGAGCATTGCTTTATGATTCCACATCATGTCACAATGAACACAAAACTTATAACTTTCCAATTTCAAATTTTACATAGAACACTGTCTGCAAACGCCAAGCTTTTTGTTTCTAAATTACTCGATACCGAATTGTGTTCATTTTGTCATGAAACTAAGGAAACAATAGTTCATTTATTTTGTGAATGTCAGCATGTACGAAATGTCTGGATTATACTTCAGCAAAAGCTGAAAGAATTATGTGATGTTGATATATATATTAATGAACAAACTGTAATCTTTGGATATAATAAGAATAGATCTGTGGACTATAGAGCAATTAATATAATGATACTCTTAGCTAAGAGGTTTATATATATCTGCAGATGTCAATATTCTTTACCAAATATGAAATCCCTGTTTGAATATATAAAATGTTTTATGTATGTTGACATCTACTCCTCCCACTCTTTAGGGTTACGAAAAGAAAACGAGATAAAAGAGAGCTGGCAGATCATTGCAAAAATCTTATAAATATTATCAAAATTATATATTTGTATATATGTATATGTGTGTGCCTTGCCTATACATAGATTGTGAATAAAAAATATAAAAAACAAAAAAAAAATTATTTGTGCATCCTGCGTGGTGTAATAGGCAAAAATTATTATTGTTATAGAGCTTTTTCCTTCATACATTTGCGAATATATGTCATATGTATTCTATATACATTATAGAATATAAGTAATTCTCACTGTACAATATGTATTTGATCATTCAACTCAAAATATATAGAAATTATATTAGAAATTTCTAATAAACTTTAACTAAGTGATATATATTTATGTATCAATACCTTTATATTTATACATTATTTGAAATTATACATTTAAGAAATGAAGTAGTAGATTAGTAATTGGTCAAAATTGTATGATCAATTATATTACGTATTACACATGTACAATATTTTTAGAAAAATCATAAGTCTCTCTATTAATTCGAAAGTATACATTTAAGAAATGAAGTAGTTAATTAGGTACCCTGAGTGGTACCCTAGGTCAACGCCATGTATTTTGAGGGAGCTTAGTCAGGGTCCCATCCCTGGCAGTTGCCCTATTTTGTTAGTTAAGTCTGTTTGAATTGTTATAGAATAGGTTCTGGGTAATAAAGAATATATATAAAAAAAAAAATAAAAAATTCATGACAAAAATAATGACTTTGCTTTTAATTATGAATGTCATGTATTGATTAATGCATCTCTTCATTTTATTAGTAGAAAGACTACTGAAAACAGCCAATTTTATTGTTGTGTCCCAAGGGATGGACTGAAATTATACAATGATAATTACAAAAGAAATTTTGCATGTAATTTGGAAATTGTGTCTTTGTAATAGGACATCACTAATTTACTCTAGGAGATATTAGAAAGAGATAATGTATTGAAGAAAACACAAATGTGAACATAATGGTACACAATGTATTGAAAATGTCTCATCAATATTTCATATAGATTAGCATTAAAAAGACCTATGTCCCGGGGACTGAATTTGTAATAAAACTTTTGATAAATTGCAAACATCGAACACACCTAACTAAAGAAATGACATTTACTAACGCAATATTTCACTATTGTTCCAATATGGTGATAGTAACCATCTTTAGTTTTGAGTTCCAAGCCCGAGGTTTATCCTCAGTACAGTGTGTTCCATGATATCACATACTATTTCAAAATGATGTGGCTATGTTTTTAGAGACAAAATATTTGCTTTCTATTCTGAATGAAAGGTAAATGCATAGAATTCTATGTGTCAAAAATGTTTGGAAAATTACATCATAGAAATCTTTTATACGTGCTTTTATTTAACAGTTATTCGCCTTACGAAATATCTAGATAATGAGAGGCGCATTAGCTAAATTGATTGATTGTTTGTTGTTTTCCGCCACACTCAACAATTTTTCAGTTATCTGGTGGCGTCCAGTTTTTACTGGTGGAGGAGAGAACTCAGATACAATGTACCCGGGAAGAGACCACCGACCTTCCGAAAGTAAACTGGCAAACTTTCTCACATATATCGGCGCGAGCGAGATTCGAACCCGCGCCGACTAGAGGTGAGAGGCCTTGTGATTTTGAGCTTGATGCTCTAACCACTCGACCATTAGATGAAAGATACAGTCTGGTTCGAAAATTTGAAGAGAGTGGTTATGTCAAGGTCAAGTTGTCAGGAGAACGTATTGAACAAATTCCAAAAGTGATTCCTCAAAAGTCTGTATGAAAAGTTCTAAGAAATGTTTCGAATGCTGTAAGCCAAACAAGTATTTATAGAATCAAAATTTCGATAATGCATCATCTTTAATTTAATAAAAAAAAAAAGTTATATTGTTATATAAACAACCAGATGTGGTCAGAAACTTTAAACAGAGCATTGACTAGCGGATAGGCTGGTACACCTCATCTGAATATGTACTTATTTGTCTCCATTTACACCATTGGTTTATTCGCTGGCTAACAAATATGATTATGAAAAGGCTAAGATAACTAACGATATTCAATCTCATCATTCATATAGAAAATACAAATCAGAGAGATGGACAAACACGGACCCCTGGTTATACCAGAGTTGGCTTATATTTTGGTAAGGGATACCATAATCCAAAGAATCGATAACCATTCTATGCGAAAGGCTCAGTTGCTTACTGATTTTCTTAAATCATATTTTAAAGGGTTTTTTCAAATGAACTTCTTAATAAAAACTTTATTACAGAGTCTATTTCTAAAGAACGACCTCCTCTTGGGTCTCCCCCCCCCACCCCACCCCCCCTCTAGAATTCCAATCTACGAAAGGGCGCTGACCTACAACAAGCTTTAAACCAATGGCGCATGTGACGGGAAAAATGCATCCCTAACCCATTCTATATTCAAAGCGAAAGTACAAGCAATTAAATCACGATAAAAATTTAAAAAAATTAAATTAATATAAAAAAAAAAATAGATAAAAAAGGTCGGCGGATCCGTAATCCAACTAACAAGAAATGTTCGCCGAATTGAAATTAACACATCAATCGATAGATGATATTCATAATTTAAAGCAAAGGCGTATCCCTATGAAGTGAAAGAGCATCCTTCACAGCTTAAAAGATGTGTTCACTCTTAGTCAATAATCAGAAATTAAGGTGTTGAGGTGATAGTGGTTACAGGTAAGATATATGAAAACATTTTTTTTTTTACTCAAATGGAAATATTGTTAGCTTTATCTGTAGTTTAGAATATATGTATGATATATAACTTTGGTCACTGTGCGACCGTTTTTTATTGACAAAGGATCCCAGTTGTTTTATTTTTTTTAAAATTTCGCTACTAAAGCTGCGCTCTTGACGAAGGAACTATAACGTGAAAGAAGCCATTTCACTGTTTATTTAAAAAAGATATGTTTCTTTTACTTAGAGAGGCGTCTCTTTTAACTAAGATATATCTGAACTGTAAAGAGATATCTCTTAAAGCTAGAGATTTAGTTTCCGATTTTGATCAGTTTTGCATGCCCCCCCCCCCCCCCCCTAACAAAACTAAAGAGAAATATAGAAATATAACAGTATGTCTATTGTAATAATTTTCAATTCACAATGTCACTTTGCGCTTTTATTAAACCTTTGAGTTACTCTGGCTTATTGGATGAGTTTTAGAGGTACGTTAATGAAATGACCAATCAAATCGCCTCTGACTTGCCGTTCTCTTTTGTGTCTATATTTCTGCAACTTACTTGTAATGCATACATTTCTCGCTATTTTGTGTATTCATGTCTAGAAGTGGATACCATTAAGGACGAAACGGTCTGACATCATACCGTTACTTTTGAAACAATACGACACCTTTTAACGGTACTTTGATCTATAATCAGGAAATAACTGATACACATAGCACGGTGCAATTCTGAGGTTTTCAACTTTTTAAATAAGAAACAAAGATTTAGAAACAAATAACAGCTTTTTACAGTCAGGTAAAACATAGTGTGAATTTTATTTATTTCACCCCTATTAGGTGAAAAACACTGATGCCAGGTTTCAAATATTTTTCAGATTGAGAGAATATGCTTTTCTTGATTTTGAATTCATCAAATTTCATTTGCTTTGCATGTATTATATATGGCACAAAATAATATATCAAGTCTGCATTTTGAAACTGAATGGTTAGGTGAAAATGTGAATATTATATTTAATTCTTTACCTTCCAAAAACATTTTAGAAATATGTTTCACTCCTCTCCAAAATATAAGTCAATAATCACGCTGCAAGGTATGACAAAGTAAGCGTCAAACATAAATATCCGCAAGGTTTTCCTTCGACCCCAATTCCTCAATCTTAAATCAGAATATATTAATATATTTAATAATTCATAATACATGTAAATGACTAAAAGAATCAGTAAAAAGACTAAAATTTATTTGAAGTTTTCATGTTTCAAGAATATTTTTTTTTTTACCTTTACACTTCACACAGTTCGTTTACAGTGAAATTACGGTGACATTAATAGACGAAGATGCGAGTAAACCTGAGGAGTTATCGCTTCTATTTTAGCATTCCAGCATTTACATAAAATTCAATGTTGTAAACTAATTGTTTCAACATAAATAATGCTAAATTGACATACACTTTATTTGCAAATCATAATTTTCAAGTATTTTATCAAATAATTGAAATGTTAAGCAGAGGTATCGTATGTCGCATAACCTTAAAAAGCACGTTTTTTTGTTTTCATTTAATCAGTCAAAATGAAAGAAATGTCTTAAACTTCGAAGGATGATTGTAGATTTAATGAAATACAAGTACCGATATTGATACTGGTATGAAATGAAACATTATTTTGTCGGTAATTTTGAAACAAGTCCCCGGTACGGTATTGATACCGGTGTCCAGTACTTTTCTTATCATCTTTTTATTTCTGTACATTATTTCTAGCTGTAATATATGTTCAACACAGGAAAGGATATTATTATCATCATTAAAAAGCCCGAAAGTCGAAACGCATTTACTCCGAAAACCAAAGCAATGATCTCCTGATTGTTTATATAGATGTACATTTGTTTCTCGTCTTCTTGTATGAAATGGTGAAGGTAACTAACAGCGATCATTCTCATAATTCCCATCAAGAATACAAAATGAAGAGTCCTGCAAACACGAACCCTGGATACAAAAGAGATGTGATTAGGTGCCTATGAGGAGTAAGCATCCCCAGTCGACCGGTCACACCCGCCATGAATCATATATCTTCTCAGGTACAAGGGTAATTCGCAGTCAAAATTACTATGTAAAATTGTTATGAAACACGTCAGACAACATTCAACATCACGATAAGTTAGATGGTTATAACAACCACAGAACATTGATATGCTGACTTTAAACGGGACTGTTGAAACTCATGTAACAAAATTATTTGTCAGTACCTAACTCCATTTAACAACTGATCATATGCAGAACATGATCTCGAAAATGGAATTAGGGGAGGGGCTTAAACGCCATATGCAGGGCATACTGGAATATTGCTACATAAATATTGGAATTTAAGTTGACGATAGGAAGTCACACATTTTGTCATTAAACCGAGTTGTTAGTTTTCCGTTTAATAAAATATCCCACGTATGAAGCATATGTAGAAGCCTCTGTGGTGTCTTTTATTTTGAGTTCACTGGGATATATCGAATAGATCTATGAATGAAAATTAGAATAGTTAATATAAGAAATGTCGTCGATATATCTAATTGTCGAATTGAAGGTCACAGTAAGATTATTTCTTATGATGTAGAACCTTTTGAATAAATTATGCAGGTCTGCTAATAAAGGAACACAATTCGTGCCCAAGGGAATTCCAACAGACTGGTGTGATCACTAAAAACTACATTAATATTGTGAATGAGGAACTCCAGTATCTTTTTATTATCATCTTCAGATCTAGTTTAAGAGATATTTTGCTTATTATTATTGATTTCATCATTGATTTATCGATACCTTTAAACTAGGTATTATCTGTCTCCGTGGCCGAGTGGTTAGAGCATTACTCTCAAAATCACAAGGTCTTTTACCTCTAGTTGGCGCGGGTTCGATTCTTCTCACTCGCACCGATATATGTGAGAAAGTTTGCCAGTTTACTTTCGGAAGGTCAGTGGTCTATTCCTAGGTTGTATCTGGGTTCTCTCCTCCAATTACAAAAACTGGCTAACTGAAAAATGTGGTGAAAAACAACAAACATACAATCAATCAAGCAAATACTGTATTACAATAGAGTTACAAAAATTCGTTTTTGTAATGGAGGTTATGTGTACGTGTGTGTGAATTTATGTGTGATAATGTGATAATATATGTGTGTATATGTTATTGTAAAACATAAAAAATATCTAACATTCAAACCCAAGGGCAAAAGATAATTTTTGAAGATTAAAAAAAACCAAAAAACAAACAAACAAAAAAACCCCAAATAACAAAAAACAAACAAACAAACAAACAAACAAAACAACAACAACAGCAAAAAATAATAATAAATAAACAAATAAAAACAAAACCCAAATAACCAGTAATTTTGGCGGGAAAGCACTCGGTAAAAAGATCCACAAAAATATTAGTAAATTATCATACAAAACGCATAGGTCACAGGTCACCAAGAAAACATTTTATTAATTAGCAAGTAATACACACATACGAGTGTATGTGTGTATACATCTTTTTAAACTTGCTTTTCATTTATAATGTATCCAGTTATTTTCTGTTTTAACAAAAATGATAATACCAAAAAAAAAAAAAAAAAAAAAAAAAAAAAATACTAATACCTCCCATTTCGATTTTAGATGATTATTATTTTTGTGACCTTTCAGTTTATATAATGTTCGTTTTTACATTGCCCTTGTTTTACATGTTAAGCGCTTTAGAGTAATTATATAATTAGATAAGGCGCTATATAAAAATAGTATAATAATAATAATACGAGTATCTCTAATGTTGATATTGTATCTACTTAATTTACATCGTAATTGAATTAAAAATACTGCTAAAACTGGTATCCTTTTAATCAAACGCCTTTTATTTCACAAAATACTGCTGTTTTGTAAATCTTCCATGTCAATATCGATCGCGGAGATGTCGTCCTACATGTGTTGGATATACATGTATTCAAATTGATTGACCAACAAGTTGAATTGGCTACTGAATTATTGATTGTGCATATTTTGAGTTTTACAGGTGATTGAATTATTTATTGTATTGGTGATGTCAAACGAACATTCGCCCATATTGTCACACACTATTTGTTCGTGACCTTGTTTCTGTGGGAGGAACTTTATGGTACATTTAACCCAAGTCATGAATGATAAATGAAGAGTATCACATAGTGTTTGTAAGTGTATATACATTGTAGTGTAGGAATAGCCTAGGAATCCGAGATGATGTATTCATTAGATATAGATTAATATTTTGTTTAAATTCATTATACTTCAAATTCATTTACGTAAGCTGCACATGACGTCTGTGTATTAGGTATAAAAATATAAAAATGTTACATGGTTCACGTCAATGTGTATAATTTTACACACATCAAAACTCACAGTTAAGATTTTTAAAAAAAATTTAAATCAGATTTACAGACAAAAACTGGACTCATTATGACGTACGTAATGGTTTTCTCCATTTCATTATTGCGTACTAGGCAATATTTCAAAAGGTCCCAGACGATGTGAGTACAATGTTCTTGCAGGCAAACAAAGTGTTTTCTGGTACAAACGGAAAGTTTTCGCAAACAATTGAGGAGTTTTTACACACAAAGGAAAGTTGTTGGCACACAAACGACAAGAATATAAAACTGCCAAGCGAAAAGCTTTAGCACACAAGTGACAAGATGTTTACGCAGTAATATAAACTTCTTACAAAAAATTGAAAAGTTTCTTCTCATATATGAAACATGTTCGCAATCAATAAATAAAGAGATTTTGTACCAAAATAAAGGTTTAAGCTCACAAATAACTCAATCTTCGTAAGCAGATGAGAATTTTTCACAGCCAAATTAAAGTATTAATTTTAGCGCAAATCATGATTGCATTCCGTGCTTTTGAATTCCTGTTTTGAAATATACTGAAATTTTCTCCCAATTCAGCTTAATAGAGCTAAGCTCTCTGTCTATTTCTCCGCAATCATTATAACTTTATTCAGGTATAATTTATCCTTTAAAAAAAGGTCCGCTTTTCTTTCCGTATAATGACGTTAGATTTGCATTTATTTATTTATTTTGATATTTTGTGTGTCAGACATTATTTGAATTGAGTCGTTGAAAACCTGAGAGTCTTATAGGGTCTGTCGGTTTTTCAGACTTTATACCTTTATACTAAGCATACTATGCATTAATATATATATATATATATATATATATATATATATATATATATGAATTCAAATATGTATATGATGCTTATATTTCTCCACAGATTCCACAAGAACTGGTTCTGCGTATTATCAGTTTTTAAATCGAAACAGACTATTAACAAGTAAGTTGGTGTAACAGGGGTCAGATATTTCGTAAATTATTTTATAATCGTTTTTATAACGAACTAATTTATCTATCAAAACATTAATGGCTGACGTGTTCCATACCAATACTGATTTTGACTACGGATTACTCCGTTTACCTGATTAAGATACAATGCCCAGGACGGGTGTGACCGGTCAACAGGAAATGCTTACTCCTCATTGGGACCTGATCCCACCTCTGATATGTCCATGGGTCCGTATTTACACTACTCTTAATTATGTATTCTTTATAGTAGTTATGAGATTGATAACGTTTCGTTATCTTCACTTTTTCATCCGGCACAGTTGATATTTTTTTACCTTGTCGTGCATTAGTATAACCAAAAATCTGCTCACTAATATAACAGCACTGAATTCGGGCTTCATCTTGTGCATGAGAGGAATGACTATTTGAAATGACAGTGATTTATCAAAACCAGTTGGCAAAATCGTTCTATAATCTTCAATTATTGCTTTCAATATGCTTTGATGTTCTTTTTAAAAGCAATACATCCAAACGTGATTTTTCTCTGATGCTGATTCTATTGCCTTTACGTCCGCCATTTTTCCATTCATAGACAATATAAGAATAGTCGCCGCTAGTTCACAAAGAATGATTTAATTGGCTGACCTTAGGTCACCAAAGTGGACGTTGAATCCATGTCTTCAGGTCTTGATGTAGGGACATAACACTACCGTTCAGATTTTAATCACATTGCATACAACGCTACTAAACTCGCCTCCAAATCGAAAAGTTTTAGTGATGGAAATCGAAAGTATTAGGAATTATGCGAAATGCAAAGCGTTTACATTCAAAATACTGTGTGTTAAAATTGTATTTATTCAATCCATCGGAGAGCCTACCTGAATCATTAGAGTATCGATGACACTGATTCTGATTTTGACAAATACTTGGCGATATCTTACAATGTATTTGGAATCGCGTCAAAATCATATTCTTAGAAATACATAAAACCCACTTATATCCAGTATAAAAAGAAAAGAACGGAACCATTAGCAAACTTACGTCGCTGTGTCTGCAATTTGATAGAGGTAATATACAGTAAAAAAGCAAATATTATGAAATATATTTGTACAGGGTCATGTTTTGTGTAATACCGAATATCTGTTACTATGATGTTCTTTTATTTGACTAGGTTCAGGACATTGAAATGCCTGGAGAACAGCTAACGTGCCTTTTACAGGTTGCACACACAAAATACGAAGGATCTTCGTTACAAAAAACAACCATATCAGAGATTTTCTCCATGCTGAAAGCCAACAGTTGTTTCGGCTACACTAAAAGAGAACTTTCCACAGAGCTAAGTGATATTGTAACATTTTCCGAATTGAAAGACTTCATAATTTCTAAACGCGACAAGAAGAGTACGAAAAAAGAAATACAAGACAGATTTGAGATGGCTTGCTGGCGTGAGTGTAAAGGAAGCTATTCGAGACATCTGTTCATCGAATCTGATGTATTCAAACTATGGCAAATTTTCAACAGACTCACCGATGAAGAATCCTACCCTCCTGTGATATCACAGCAGGATGCTGATTGGGCCATGAAGAAATTTGCTGCATACGTAAATAGCAAGGCGCTTCCATGTAAAGGTGATTTGACATTTCAGAATTTTCTAAGTTATCTGGAGAGTATTTTCGACACCAAATCAATCACTCAACCATTAAAGGAAATCTATGAATGGCTGGTGAAAGAAGTGATAAAAAGTGGATGGGTTTATATGAGAAGCAAACGGAGATTCAATTGGTCGTTATGGTCAAGAAAATGGGTCACCTTGACTCCTGGCAAAATACAGTTTTCCAGAAAAAATGTCTCCGAAGATTCAGTCGTGAACACAAAAGGCGTGTTTTACATCTCCGAAGAAACATGTATTCATGTAGCAAAAGCTGAGAATAAAATGATGAAACCTGTGATACATGTATCAGATAGTGAAATCTTTGAATGCCACATTTCAACGGAAGAGGAAAAGGAAATGAATTTGTGGATATCTGCTCTTAATGCTTCGCTCAAACATTATATCAATGGAACAAGTCCTGTTTCCACAATTTTGAAAGCTCATGGCCCTACAAATTCGGGGTTGATAAATGGCAATCGCTCGAGGGAACGTGAAAAATCTTTTATCTCCTCTACAACCACGCGAAATGAACGTAGGAAAGAGAAGGAACGAGAAAGAAACGAGTCAAAGACAAAAGTCACTAAAGGGAACTTACTTCGACTGAACTCAGTGAATAGCAAAAGAGAAAAAGTTAAAGCCGTTTTCCTGGCGTTGGATGAAAATGGAAATGGATACTTAGATGAAAATGAATTTTCTTCGGCACTCAAAGAATTTGGGTTGGACCTGAGTAGATCAGAAAGCAGAGACATCTTTAGAAGTATAGATACAAGTGGTGACGGAAAAATCATGTTTGATGAGTTTTATGACTATTTTCTGGAAAACATCTTAAGCCAGGGAAACTCTGCTTTAATGAGGGCCTTTGCAAAAGCCGATAAAGATGGCAGTGGAACAATCGATTTCAAAGAATTTTCAGAGTTCTTGCGAGATCGTCATATTTCGTTAAGTATTGACGAAATTTTATCAACCTTTGAAAAAACACGTAAAGACGAACTCTCGTTCCAAGATATCGAGTGTATGTCATTTCTCGAAGAAATTGGTGTATTTCAAGATTCAAATGAAAAACTTGAAGCTCAGTTAAAGTCTCAATTTGAATCATTCGACTCCCAAGTTCTTAAAGATAGAATAGAAAAACGGTGGAAGAAATTTGAGTCCTTTAGAAGACAGGGAGAAAACGGGCATGATGTGATGACAGGTGGAATTGGAATCGTGAAAGACATAATGCCTGGGGAATACAAATTGAAAGATCTCGCTTTATTCAAGGACTTGCCCAAGGTATTACCAAAGGTGACCATTGTAAAGGGAGTGTCGTGGGAATCAAGCGATATTCCAGATACATCCGGAAACCTTGTTTTCCCACATGGCTTTAATGGTCATATAGAAGCTGAGATTGCCACTAGTGATCTTTTGGGATACTATGGATGTACCTTTGCCGATCGCATATCAGAAAAAGTTTTCATTCCATACCGCCATGCTGTGCAAGACTTTACCTACAACAATGATTATTTAACTGATTATGTTGAGAAAAAGAATGGAGGATCCGGATTGGAAAAGCACGGGTTTTCGCATATTGACTGTCCGCTAGACGAGGATTCTGGGTTCTTCATATTGGGAAAAATGGACAGCGACGAACTTCACTTGACAGCCTTTAAAATTCCCAGACGACAAACTCTGTACGTTCCAGGGAACTGCATTCACTCTAATGATTACCTTACAGGAACATGGAGAACGATGTTGTCGGACGAGACCAACATAGACCACGTCCATCTCAAAAGAAAATCATCCTACGATGATGAAGATTCATGCTTGGAGTCCTTTACATTTATGTTTTCATTATAAGGGATTTCACATTGAGTATGTGGCTGTGTTTACATAACTGGATAAATTGTCATTGATTTTACGACCGTCAAAATAAGAGACTATAGTACCTTGTACAATGAATATACCGGTAGTTGTTGAGAAAGAGGAATCTATTAATTATACTTCATTATGACTATAAGACACCTTTTGAATGTTTAATGCTTAATTTCTAATATCGTGCTTTATTACAGATTAAATACCAGTCAATAGTTGTTTTTTTATTGTTTGTTTCCTTATTTTGTTCCGTGTGTCGAGTCATTGCAAATCATTTGAAAACTTAAGTGTTCAATAATAAATTAGCGTTTCTCAGAATAAAAAAATCTATTTATGTTGCAATAGTATTGTTTCTTTTCATAAAAAATATACTAGAAAACGTATGTTTCGCGTCTCGATACCTTTTCCCCCGTAAGATATAAGAAACACAGTTTATGTCTCTTGGTGTAAAGATAATTGTGGTTCTGACATGGCTTCGGTAGCGACGTGTAGTAGCTTTCAGGTTTCTATGATTTGCAGTTTAACCTTCAAGCACGATGGCAGTCATCATCTATGAAAAGTATTGGATATGTCCATCAGAGACAAAGAGGAAAGAGAAAGCAAGCCGAGAATTTCATAGATGATGACTAAAAGGTGTACCGTCAGAAGAAATCCAAAGACTATAATACAAAAGCCCAGAAATCGCATTCGACATTCGAAATACGAGATTTGAATTTTGAAATTCAATATCCAAATTAACCATTCAAAATATGAAATGTACTTTACAATACATGATTTACAAGGGACAACATACTATTCTAATCAAATTCATTTAATGGATAAGATCGCCTACATTTTGATTTATCAATTGTTGTGTAATACATTTGTACTTGGTTGACACCTGTGATAAAGACAAGATTCTAGACGTTCTATTTTTAGAACGAAGTTTGTCAGAATTCAGAAGACAGATGATATAAGATCATTTGTACTGTCTAGAAATGATATAGTCTAGAAGTATAAACCTGTAGATATTGTGGTGACCAGCACTTTTCAGAATTACATTTGGAGATAAAACCATTGAGTATTGGATTTGACATTTAACGGCCGCTTTACGACAGGTTATTTTCGTGTGTGGATTCAGCTCAGAGGTAAACAAACATCGGACACTGTTTTGTGCATTTTGATTTGGCCTAATATATTTCAAATAAATTGATAAATCCTTGAATAGCCTATGAATGATTTCTGCTGGTCTTGGGTTTATTCTGGTTCATAACATAATAAGAGGTTCATCAGGGATCAAGAATTATTGTATTTTTGATGATTTCTATTACACGTAGTTTATTTGATTTATTGACTTTCATAGCCAGCAAACATCAACATGTTTTCGGTCATAGGTTTTCTTGAATCGCTCAGCTTTTTTTTTACTTTGAAAATAAATGTGTTGATTTCAATAGGTTTACACTACGAGTTATAAGTTAAACTTACTACGAAAAAACTCAATATATTAGTTTAAGGTTGAAGAAAAAACATTTTCAAGAAGACATTATGAAATTCGATTTAAAAAATCAAATAAATGTACCTGTAAACTCATCCTCACAAGGTCAAAGTTTTGTATACGTAATAACGTGGAGTTACGTACATTGAGATGGGGAATAAGACGAAATATGAATTTCAATTAGAGTTGGAAATATTAAAATTAGAACGAGAAACAAAAAGAAAAGTAAAATAGGAAAATTATGAAACTGAAAGAGTAGAGAGAGAAAAAGAACGACAATCAGAGTTAGAGAAATTAAAGTTACAACGTGGACCTGAAGTTTTACCTGTTAAGTATGACTTGCGTTGGCTACGGTGCCCGTGTGATTAATTTGTGTACAATTTTTCTTCCAATTCGTAGGCCATCGTGAGAGGCTATGGCATTTACGTTTACATTACATACAATCTCGTAAAGAGGTCGAGTTAAATGAGTACGATGAACACCGTACAAATAACGATAATTCCTGTGCGATCTCCACGTTTCGTTCGAAAATCGTAGCCTTTGCAAAAGTTGTTCGCGTGCCTTTCAAATATCCCACGAGCTAACAATCTCCATTCCTTTTGCTGAAATATGTTAAATATATCATGCATTTGCTATTCGATCAGGGCACTTTTCAGCGAAATCGTTCAATACATTGTACGACATGCACACAGGCTACCGGATTAAGATTTTAAAACTTCGTATAACTCTAAACTAATCATTGCTATAGAGGTCACAGTCCGTGATTCTAGACGAAAATCTCAGTCACCGCCTGTCATTGCACGAAAGGTAGATACAGCCAGGTTACGGGCCCGTGGGAGCATTGCAGGGCAACTGAATTTGATGGGGCTAAAAATAGTTCCAAAATGTCAAGAAAAATCAGTAAAGAAATATTTTCCTCAATTTGAGAAAGTCGAAGAAAATCTGAAAAGACAGCGAACTCTTTGCTCAACTTTGAAACAAAGTGTACTGGAAGGCAAAGAGGTTGATGCATACACAGAGATAGCAGGGGGCCTCCGTGGCCGAGTGGTTAGAGCGTCGGGCTCAAAATCACAAAGCCTCTCACCTTTGGAAATTTATGATCTAGTACCCGAAATACAGAGACAAAAAATTAAAAAGTACATTAAATTTCACAATGCAAACAATGTTGAATTTGCAAGGGAAAAAGATTTGTTTGACCATTTTTGATATCTAATAAGAACAACGAAAATTTCAAAAACCTTCGTCAACTCATCCTAGTTGAAGAGTTTAAGGAGTGTGTTCATCTGGATGTGGAAACTCTTGAGGAAGTGTAAGAGTGTGAGAACTCTTGAGGAACCAATTTATTTCAGATACTTACACTCTTTCTCATGAAAAGACTTTTTACGCTAAATCTCCAAAAATCTAAAATTTCAGACTTTGATAAAAAGAGTGCTTTAGAGTAGCAGTCTTCCTTTTCCTCAAGTCCCACTTTGCAGTGGCTCTTTGTTCGGTCGTTGATAGGGTTCCTCTTGTGTAGGATCGCTTTTGAGACATGTGCTTAGTGCCAGAAAAGAAGTCGTCTGATTGGTGAATGTTTTAAGCTTGAAAGAAAAAACTATTTTGACAAACCACAGCCACATGATTGTACAGCATTTAAAGATGATAAGAAAATCTTAGTATTGACACTCCTATGTTCAAAGTTCAAAGTCCAGTTCTGTTGATTCGATAAAGGATCATAGGTTCTTTTTGTCTTAGTGATATTTTTGTTTCCATCAATAGCTCTAGTGAAATGAAATCTGTTCAGATTTTGAGAGATACTGGTGCCTTCCAGACTTTGTTGTTAGAGAATGCATCGTCGTTGTCTGAGCAGTCTTATGCTGGTGGGTCAGTTTAATAACAGGGAGAAGAGCTAGGCGTCATTCATGTTCCCATGCAAAGAATTGATCTAAAATCCAATTTAATTATTGGACCAGCTATCGTACGTGTTCAACCTTCTCTTCAATATAAGTGAAAAGTTCTCAACGGGATGTAAATCAATCAGTCAATCAATCAATCGACCGATCTACTCTTTCTGTTCAAGTCCTTTCCTTGTTCCTAGTCCACCATTTATATGCAGCTGGTGGCAAAGTCGTACCAGATCATATAGTTTGTTAGAAAATCACTTCCAATATCGCGTCCGATGATGTGTTGTTACCAGGTTTCCAGGTTAACTATATTCAACCCCTTGATGCGACTGAAATTCACGTCAATAACACTGTCCCTTTTCATCTCAATGGCAGTTCACCGGTTATGAAATCATGTAAGATCTCAGGCTGTTCATACTCTGCTAGGCGATTTGGTTCCAAAGGTCGTGAGTTCAATCTCGGGAAGGGTCGGAAGTGGGTATTCATATGAACAAATTTTATCGAAGATAATGAACAGTGATCAATCTCATAAACTACTACAAGGAATACAAAATGAAGAGCAGGGCAAACACGGGATCCTGGATATACCAGAGGTGGAATTAGGTACCTAGGATGAGTAAACACCCCCTGTTGACCGGTCACACCCACCATGAGCCTTGTAACTAGATCATGTAACCTGAATAATCCGTAGTCAAAATCAGTATGTAGAAAATGGCCTAAAATGGGTATGAACTACATACAAAATTTGCAACTTTTATCATTATATCATCATAACGACCACAAAATTGGTGAAATGCTTACTTTAAGCGAGACTGTTAAAAACCACTTTAACATAATCTTATTTGTCAGTAGCCTGCCTCGATATAAGAATTGATCATACCCAGAGCATATCGAATTGGTTTAGAGACTGATCCCGACGAGACAGGTAACAGTTAAATGTCTGATATGCACGAGCGATTTCGAATGCCCAAGGACTCTGATTTATTGAACAATGGACTGGTAATTTTGTTCTACATATTTACGTAAGATATAATGGAAAAACTAGAATTTATTTCTGTTAATGTAAGGGGGTTAAATACTCCCGAGAAAAGGCAAAAAATATTCTCATGGTTAAGAGAAAGTAAGTTAGATATCATTCTACTTCAGGAAACACATTTTATTGAAAAAAATGAATCACTTTACAATTTAACATGGAAAGGCAAAACTTGTCATACCTACAGTGATTCTACATTTAGTAGAGGTGTGTCTGTCTTATTTAGTGAAACAGTCAATGCCAATATCATAAATGTAAAAAGATGTGATGATGGAAGAAAAAATTTAATTAATCTTGAAATTGATGATAATACATTTACAATTGTAAATATTTATGCTCCAAATGATATCCAAAAGAGATGTAAATTTTTCAAAAAGCTCAAAACTTTTATATCAAAAAATTCACTTAACAAAAACATTGTTATGTGTGGGGACTTTAACTGTCAAATGAATAATGCTGCAGATAAAAGTGCACGTTATCTACAAGATGTAATTAGATATGGTAACATGGACGACATGTGGACAAAACATTATCCTAGTAAGTTAGGTTATACATGGTGTGATGCTAGAAAAATCCCAGGAACTCATTCAAACGGAAGTCGTATGACTGACCATAAATATTTGAAATTTAATTTCTATATAGATAAATCCAGAAGGGGTTCGGGATATTGGAAGTTTAATGTTTCTTACCTAGATAACGAAAAGTACAGAAAAGGTATAATGAATATAATTGAAAATATAGATTCATCCCTATGTCCCATAACAACATGGGAGTTGATTAAAAGAAAGCTTAAAGATTTTTCGATTGCATTTGCAAAATGTGAACAAAAATCAGTTAAAGAAAAAATAAAGTTTATTGAAAGTGAAATCGACGCAATAGAAAAAGGAAGTACAAATGACTTTAATTATAGACGTTTAAAAACACTAGAGGCAGATTTAGACGATATCTACGATAAAAAATCCAAAGGTTCTCAAATAAGATCTAAGGTAAAATGGATTGAAAAGGGGGGGGGGGGAATTCTAAATACTTTTTAAGTATTGAGAAGCAAATTCAATCATCAAACGGCATTAAAGAGCTAAAATCATCGGATGGGAGGAAATTTAACAAAACTAATGAATTAATGGGAGAAGTGTATTCCTTCTATAGTGAACTCTATACAAGTAAAAATATTTCAGATGAGAAAATAGAACGATATTTATCTACCGTAAATGATCTTCCAAAACTAAATAAAGAGGATAAAGATTTATTAGAAATCTTTCCTACATATGAAGAATGCACAAATGCTGTCAATAACATGAAAAAAGAAAAATCGCCTGGGCTAGATGGCCTTCCAAGTGAATTCTATCAGTGTTTTTGGAAACAACTTGGACCTTTGTTTTATAAAGCCCTGAATGATATCTTTAATAAAGAGAAACTTTCATATACACAAAGACTTTCTGTCATATCACTTATCTATAAAAAAGGAGAAAAAGAGAATTTGAAAAATTATAGACCAATAAGCTTGACGAATACAGACTACAAAATTATAGCTTTTGTTTTCGCGAGAAGACTTCAGAACATACTATCTAAATTAATAAATGAAAATCAAACTGCCTACATCAAAGGTAGACATATAGGAGAAAATGCTAGACTAATACTTGACATTTTTGAGTACTGCGAAACAGAAAACTCGAAAGGCATATTGCTTTTCTTAGACTTTGAAAAAGCTTTTGATTCCGTAGAATGAAATTTTCTTTTTAAAACTCTGCAAAAATTCAATATTGGCAACACTTTTATAAAATGGGTTAAAATTTTATACACTAATCCTTTACTTAAAATAAAAAATAATGGCTGGTTATCTAAGACTTGTGAAATGACAAGAGGCATTCATCAAGGATGTCCAATCTCAGCTCTGTTGTACCTCTTTGTCGCAGAAATCTTAGCTACCAAAATAAAACAAAATCCGAATATAAAAGGTATATCAATAAAGAACCATGAAGTTAAAAATGTACAGCACGCGGATGATTTAACCTTAGCACTGAAAGACGACGCTTTGTTAAAAGCATCTCTAGATACTGTAAATGAATTTTGTAAACATGCGGGGTCAAAAATAAACATAAATAAAACAGAATGTATCCTATTAGGAAACCTAAAATATTTATATGATGAATTATACGGCATAAAGATAACATAAAAAGCAGTAAAATGTTTGGGGGTTTATATTGGACATGATAAGGAAGAATGTTACAATAAAAATTGGATGAAAATTTACCATGATATAGAAAAGCTATTTGAATCGTGGAAACGAAGAAAGTTAACTTTATTTGGAAAAGCATGTATAGTAAAGACACTAGCTATATCTAAACTTGTGTATGTTGCTTCAATACTCACTATGCCTGATAATACCTACATTAAGAAAATACAACGTCTTATTTACAACTTTACTTGGAATAAAACAGAGAGAATTAAACGCAATGTTTTGATAGGTTCTTTTTCAGAAGGTGGACTATCAATCGTCGATATTGAAAGTAAACTTAAAGCACTAAAAGCTGCCTGGGTTCCAAGATTGTTGAAAACTAAATCTGTCTTGTATAACATTTTTGAAAGCTATTGTAAACAGTTGAATATTACTGTTCCATATGTTTTGTCTTTTTCAGATAAAAAAATTGAGAACATGAAATTAGAAAAATTACCATTATTTTATAGACAAATGTTATGTTCTTTCAATGAGTGTAAAGTTTGTACCTTAGACAATATTTCAGCAGATGTGATTCTACAACAACCTATATGGAACAATTGTAATTTTCTGTATAAAGGTAATACATTGTTTTTTAAAAATTGGATATCCAGTGGAATTTTGTATGTAAAAGATTTATAAGACAAGGGAGGCAACCTTAAAAAGCTTTCAGATTTTTCAAACTGTATTAGAAATAAGTCAAACTGGTTATGTGAATTTAGGATTATTTCTGATGTTTTCAAACGTTTATGTAAAAAACATAATTTTTCAAACTGCAATTTCATTAATATAAAGCACTCATATAAATTTCTCTTTTACACAGGAATAGTAGATGTTCGAGAAAAAAAATGCAATGTTTTCTATGAAAATTTAATATACCAAAAATTTCGGAAACCATATTATCAAAGAGTTTTAAATAGTGAATTCAACATTGAATCTGTTGAATGGAAATATATATATCAATGTAAATTGTTGGATATTCCTGACAAGCACTTGTCTGAATTCAATTACAAGCTTTTGAATAATATTCTCTGTAATAATGTATTTCTCAGTAAATGGAAAAGAGACACACATAGCAATTGTGAAAACTGTCACACAAGAGAAACAACAATGCATATTATTTTTGAATGTGAAAATGCTGTCCCAGTATGGAATGCTTTAAGTAAATATCTGAATTTCAATGTAAAATGGAAGCACATCATGGTCGGATTCTTTCATGAACGAAATAGTAAAACTAAATCTTTGAATTTATTGATTTCCTATACAGCATATAGAATATATAAATACAAAATGTACTGTAGACTAAACTCACTCGATGAAACCTGTTATAATATTTTTCAACATGTAAAATTTTCAGTTACGAAATATGCCAAAATTTTGAAAAACCTCAATGTACTTGCTGAATATAGACTTTTGAAAAATTTTGCCATCTTATGTGAATCATGTGAAATAAAGTTCAATTGTGTACAATTACATTTTACCGTATCGGAACTATATAATTTAAACTCATTTTTTGTACAACCATAAATCTTTTTATAAATCAGTTTATAACATAAATAGATATAAAGCCACTATACAGAGCATCCTGTCCTCTGATAGAGCCACTCAGTGAGTCAAAATGAAATGTCGGATGTGTGGACTCATTGAGGCGGTGCGGCCTATATTTAGATCTCTTTTACATATATGATCAATGTACAGAAATATATTACTCGAATAATATTATTCAGATACTATATATATTTATGTTATATTATAATCAATAATTCACATATATGTATGTGTGTGTGTGTATATATATATATATATATATATATATATATATATATATATATGTATGTATATATATATATATATATATATATATATATATATGTATATCATATTTGATAGAATTATATTGACATATAGTCTTACACATACTTGAACTGAATATACTTTTTTTATAAAATTTATATCATATAATTACTTGAACTATTATTTGTGCATCCTGCGTGGTGTAATAGGAAAAAATTATTATTGTTATAGAGCTTTTTCCTTCATACAATTGCGAATATATGTCATATGTATTCTATATGCATTATAGAATATAAGAAATTCTCAATGTACAATATGTATGTGAACATTCAACTCAAAATATATAGAAATTATATTAGAAATTTCTAATAAACTTTAACTAAGTGATATATATTTATGTATCAATACCTTTATATTTATACATTATTTGAAATTATACATTTAAGAAATGAAGTAGTAGATTAGTAATTGGTCAAAATTGTATGATCATTTATATTACGTATTACACATGTACAATATTTTGAGAAAAATCATAAGTCTCTCTTATAATTGGAAAGTATACATTTAAGAAATGAAGTAGTTAATTAGGTACCCTGCGTGGTACCCTAGGTCAACGCCATGTATTTTGAGGGAGCTTAGTCAGGGCCCCATCCCTGGCAGTTGCCCTATTTTGTTAGTTAAGTTTGTTTGAATTGTTATAGAATAGCTTCTGGGTAATAAAGAATATATTTAAAAAAAATTTGGTTTAGAGACACAATCATCAAATGCAGGGATAATCTAGGAAGTTGACGTTGGAGAAGCTGAAATCATCCTATATGCCATAAAGCTGAGTTGTTAATTTGCAGTTAAGTCTATGTTTAATAAATTAACGTTGGTATATATAGAATGGAAATCTGAATAAAAGCAAGTATCGTTAAAACATAATTAAAAATTGCTCATGCGAGTATCATAGATATCAACATTTCCTTTCTTAATGACATACTCGGCGTTTCTTAATAATTTACAATTTTTCGTGATATTTCAGGTACAATTTACTTGAATTTTATCTCGTTTCTACATAAAAAGTATTGGGGGTGTTTTACTATGTCTGTTTTAGAGTTGGCGTATTTTGATAACCCTTGTTGTTGCAGATAAAATTTTAAATCAGCTCTGATAAATTAATGGAACAAGGAAGAGGAGCAAAATCTATGGAACAATCGGCTATCGAAGGAGGGAGGACCCTTTTATTACTAGTTAAGAAATCTAACTATTGAGCTACCCAGGTCGATATACGAAGTATCGTAATATTACAATAACAATAAATTTTAACTTATTTCGGAAATCTTACAAGAACTCGTCATATCTTGGATTTTAGAGAAAATGTCAGAAACGTCGTGTATGTCCTTAAGATGTAATACTTCATTAATGAGGAAAAACGTGCGTAACATATCGACCATAGAGGTGTTGTTTTTGTTAATAAAATTACAATTGGTGTTAAACATGCTGTCCATTTTATATACGATTTCTGGTATAATTGGTTCTTTTTTGTCTTTTTTTTTATATGTACACTCCATCTTCTGGTTCTTTCAAACGTATTTTTACAAGCTCTGGCTCCGCCGGAGAATGGGCACAAACAAACTATGAGCCCACTTTAATGAATAAAACGCAATCTACACTAGGATGGAAGATCACTTTACGATGCCAAAGTTGCAAAATACAGCGCCACGTGAATCGCCTAGCTAGTAGAATAGTTATGAACAAAGGCCCAAGACTTCCGTCTCCTAAATGCACTGAAATAATTGTTAACGGTTTCGAATGATGGACCGTTCATTTGTAAATGAAGCTTTCTCAACTATGGCATCAGGCGGCGAATCCATTTCTTGTTTTAAGGACTGCAAAATGAATGCAAACATGTAATTAGATTGAACTCACGCTGTTACATTTACCGAATATACATGGACTGCGAAATGTGGCTCTTAAACTTAACCTCGTGTAAACCATCATGCATTACCTCGCGCAATGCCCAATTCTATAAACGATAACCTAAGACTAAACCAATGAAATCCTTTGTAATAAACCAAAATAAACAATCCCTCGGCTACAATACAAATGAAAAATTATACAATACAACTTATTATCATTATATATATATATATATATATATATAACAAATGAAAAATTATACAATACAATATATTTTATACATATATTTTTAAATACAAATAAAATATTATAGAATACAAATAAAATAATATATAACCCAAATTAAAAATTGTATAGTACAAATGGAAGAGATATCATACAAATGTAAACACACAGTACAAATAAAAAATATTATATAATTCAAATGGAAAATATAAAATACAAATTGAAAAATGAAACAATTTGAATGTTTTTCATTTCAATACAAATGGACAATACTACAATACAAATGGGAAATTATATTATAGAAATGAATAAAAGATCAAATATAGCAATGTCTGAAATGCCATACGTATGTGTTCAAATATAGAATAAAAATGAGCAATTTGCTATTCTTTTTACTGGCAAAAAGGAGTGGGCTTTAAATGGAATCTTTTTTTTTCAAATAGTTCTGAAGACACGGATCACTCATCCGTATTAACTATCTTAATGAGCAAATCTGATTTAGAATTCATAGCGCTTAGGACCTATTCAGTTATTAAACTGAATTTCGATGACAAACATATTTCAAATTTAAACAAGGCAAATTCTAAGAAAATGTAATTTCTTGTTTGTTTTTTGTTACATCTTACATTCTTAATAGCAAATGATGAGAGCGCTCTCCTAGAGGAGCTTCGTCTCCACACTTAAACAGTATAAATTCAACCAACCTGATGGAGGTCTCCAATCCTTCACTCTTTGGCAACGCCCCCTGAACAATACTGTAGGGAGTGGCAACAACTGATATAACTATAAACAATTACATTATTAGTTTATTCTTATTAGTGTACATTCATATAGTGCCTTCTTTAATCAACACAATTATTCTAAAGCGCTTTTCATGTACAATAAACTAAAACAGAGTAATAAAGACATTTAAAAAGACATAAAATAATTCTAAACCGAGTTGAAAATTGCAACTTTTTTAATAAGATTTTTGTCTGAAAAAAAAACCTGTTGACATAAATTCCAAATTAAATGTTAAATTTAAAAATTTTAAAAAATATGTTTTAAGTTGATTTTTAAAAACAGTTCATGAACTTTCGAATCGAAATTCCAGCGGGAGGCAGTTTCATACATAACATAAAAATATAAAAAAAATTTCGGGATTAATAAATTCTACATTTAACTTCCAAAAAGTATTCATTTATACACTGTACATACTGGAAGAAATCATTGATTCCCATAACTTGGCTCTTCGTAATTTTTTCTTCTAATTACACAATTCTACATTTGGCTTCCAAAAAAAGGGGACTAGCACGTTTTTTGGAGCTGCATGATTTGTTATGTCTTAGAATGACGGACTCGGCGAAGAATAAAAAAGGAATTTGTAATCATTATCAATCGCATCCCCTCACCCAAAAAATCACTCGCACCTATTTCTTTCCAAAAAGATATGCATGACTTTGAAGGACCGTTAGAAATTGTTTGAGCTTAGCCCTGTTCGTACTCAAAGTAATTTGAAGTCACGTTAGAAGAATTTTTCATTATGTTACCATATCTATATATGTTTATCTCGCTATGACTTTGATTTCCTAGTTGACTTTAGTTTGTAGGGACAGGAATCTCTCCTGTGTTGAAATAATCCACACTCGAAACATGCTCCACTCAGTTTGGGGTAGAGCTACTGTCCGAACAAGCCGTTCGGACCAAATCTCCAGTGTCCACTGATTCTAGACGAGGCTCAGGAGATGGTTGTAGGATTAAAAGTTGTTTTATCTTTTGCAAGAGATTTGTCCTTTCGACATATTCTTTGTCATCGCTGGATTATTTATAATGACTTCATTTTAGCTTGGAGAATTCGACTTTCTTCCTCGAATTTGCTGCCAACACTCGTACCAACAGTTTCCCAGCCACCCTTACTACCATCGGCGATTTCATTAGCTTATTGCGCGCTAATTATTTTTGTTTGATAATGCATTTAATAATTTGTCAGCGTTAGCTAATATCGAGTTCTATAAAGTCCGTGATATTTGTTTCAGTTCTTTGATCAACTCAGTATGATCTGTCCTGAATTCCGTTCCCTTCAAATTTCCCCTTGAACGGCGAGTTGGACTCACCGCTTGAGTTGACCCACTAACCTCGTGTTTCAAAATAGAAAGTTCATTTGAAAGCTTTGAATCCAACGTGCAAGGAGATATATCTTGCTGTTGTATTAAATTTAAAATATCTTTCAGAAATACATCGTCCTCATCACTTCAACGTTCTTGGTTAAGTAGACTCGGATTTTACGACATCACAGCATAGGAGATATTCAGCTCTTGACTGGTCAGCGTTTACATATCGAAAGAAAAACAGTTCGCTTTATCGAATACTGTATATAAAACACCTGTTTATCCTACCGACCTCGACTACTAGAGTGTTTCATTTTGATATGGTTTGCTTGAACGCATGAAATTATATTCTATAAAAATCAAAAACATTATTTCTTCATAATTTTTAGTTTAAGACAAATCTTCAAGAAACATGTCGCAAAAGATATATTAGAGACATATAGCCATTCGTCCATGCTGATGTTTAATACCTATGATGATAGGTTAATGTGCGAGTACTTCATTTCTTAAGAGGTCTATCGCTTTTAAGGAATGGAGAGGTACGAGGATATTAGCCTACATAAATTCCACCCCAGTTTAAATTTAACTATAATTTACTGATAATAGAGAACTTTTAAACATAAGTGATAAAAATACAATTGGATATCATCATTCTTAGTGTAGAGGTTTGTCATATAAAAATATAATTGTTTTAATTTTTCCATAATTGGTCATCTGCCTCGGTGGTTCAATGACAAAGCTTCTGACTTCCACACGAATTCGGATCCCGTCTTTGCCTTTGGATTTATTCATATATTTTGTTATTAAACACTAAATGCTTCATAGTGACAGAGGGGTATTAGGCTGGATTTGTACATAAAAATTGATGACACTGAACGCTTTGGAACAAAACTAAATAGTCGTCAGAAACTTTCCTTTTTATAAATAATGAACTAAACTATGAAATTACATGAAAGGTGAACTTATATAAAACATGCTGCCTCTTACATATAAACACTATTATCTCGACGCATTAATATCATCTTTTATTGACTGGGTGTACACTCACCGTCTAAGCTGTGGTTGATCCTCTTTCAACTCAAAATTTTCATTACAAAAATGACATCTTTGCTTTAAATTATGAATGTCATGTATTGATTACCGCGTGTCTTCATTTTACTTGTGCAAAGGCTACTGAAAAACAACCAATTTTATTGTTGTGTCCCATGGGAGGAGCTGACATAATCCAGTGATGATTGCACATGAAATTATGTCATTTGGAAATTATGTCCTCGCACTTGGAGATCTTGAATGTACTCTAGGTGATATTTGAAAGAAATAATTACCAATTTTTACAATAATGGTACGTTATTTGTTGAAAAGTCTTATTAATGTTTCATACATTGGCATTAAAGCTTTGGACAACAGTTTAGTTCATTATTCAGAAATGACAAATAATTCTACAAGTATATTTCAGACAAAACGAATACAAACATAAATCAACATCTGTTGTCATAGCTTTAACTAAAAAAATCATTTTTGAAAATACAAGAGGCCATTAACTGCGACGCTTTACCCCAGCATAAATGTGGTTCATGGAAAGTATGCTGGCGTGAAGCGTTGCCGTCCATACCCTCAAATATTTTCAAAACTGAATTTTTTTATATTTACATTTTACTTTCATTTCTGTTGGAGAATTCCCAGTCGTTAAAATACTTTGAGTATATTTATCAAGATTCATACGCATATCGTTTCACATTCATGACGAAATTGTATTCATTGAATTAGTACAGATATCGAATGCAAAAATATTGGAATTTTTGTAAAACATATGTTAGTTTCCTACTCCTCGTCCAAGATCTATCCTCAGTGTATGATACAGTTACTGAATGAATCGGAAACATTAAAGAACCCTATCCCGGGAACTAAAATTCTTAGGACGGTAGCTATCAACTATCATTAAATAGAACAAATGGTACTATCGATATCTCTTGTTTTTGAGATCCCCCACTTCGTATACTTATCATCATACATAGTCATAAAACATCGGGTTGGGAAACATCGATGACTCTTACCCAGGGGTATTAAGTTTGAGGAGCTGGTTGAGTGGTCAACTAGCACCACTGTGGAAAAAAATGATGATGGTACCATCTATTGTTTTTGAGATACGCCCTTCAAATCATTATTCATAATGTATTAAACTTGGTAAATAAACGTTGGGTTAAGAAACATCGAAAACCCCTACTCCAGGGACTGAAATTTTGAGGGTGATGTCCTAATAAACAACTACCTTCACTGAATAAAAATGGTGATTGTACCATATCTTGTTTTTGAGATTCGTTCTCACTTTTTTAGTCATAATATATTATACATTATATGTAAGAAACATCGGGTTCGGAAACATCAAAGACCTTTACGATGGGGACTGAGGTTTTGATAGGTATATTGAATAAATATCAGGTTTGGAAACATTGTAGGCCTCTAGCTAAGGAAATGAACTTTACAGGATATAATTACCAAAATACAGTTTCACTTTGTTCCAATTATGGTAATGGTACCATCCATAGTTTCGAACTCCAAGCCCAAAGTCTATCTTTAATACAGGGTGTTCTATAAAATGATATGATACTATTTCAAAATAATGTTGCTACAACTTTTGAAATAAAATATTTGATGTATATACTGAATAAAAGGTAAATGCACATAATTCTCTGAGTGAAAAAAGTTTGGAAAATACATGAGAGGTATTATGATGGTATGAATTACAGCAATGTTTTCTGCGGGGCCTCCGTGGCCGAGTGGTTTGAGCATTGCGCTCAAAATCACAAGTCCTCTCACCTCTAGTTGGCGCGGGTTCGATTCTCGCTCGCTCCGATATATATGAGAACGTTTGCCATTTTACTTTCAGAAGGTCGGTGGTCTCTTCCCGAGTACACTGTATCCTCCACCAATAAAAACTGGACGCCATCAGATAACTGAAAAATTGTTCAGTGTGGCGGAAAACAATAAACAATCAATCAATTAATCAACGTTTTATACCTACCATTTTGTACAATATAGCACTGTACCACCACCAATTTTCAGAGTAAAATTAGATGACACTGAGGACACCATCCTCAAAATTTCAGTCCCCTGGGTAGAGGCCTTCGTTGTTTCCGAACCCGATGTTTCTAAACAGTGTATAATACGTTACGAAAAAAAAGGCGAGAAGGTACCATCATCATATTTTCACCATAGTACCAAGCAATTCACCACAAAGACACCACCCTCAAAATATCAGCCCCTGTGGTAAGGGTCTTTGATGTTTCGGAACCTGATATTTCTTGACTATGTATAATATATACTCTGCAAAAAAAGAAACGCATAGCCCTTTTGAAATTTTAAAAATGCAAATTATGTATTTTACCAGGTAAACTGAAATGGTCAATTGAGTAATTGATTTTTTACAGGTAAGTATGAAACTTTAAAGGTCTCTTCATTTGATTTGGCTCTCTGCCACATTAGCTCGGCGACTCTCTAAAATTGCACATCACCTCTATCGCCATGGAATTTGGCTTACGTTTTTCACGAGAACTTTGTGCTTAATTCAACCACTACATTAAAGCGTATAAAAGGACGAAGTTTGAAGCTTGAATTCATCATAACGTTAAAATGCTGCCATGCCAAGGTTGGACCCTGCTACTCGAAATATCGTCATTGGCCGTCTCCAGGCCGGAGTATCCCTAAGTGAGATTGCACGAACTGAAAACGTAAATCAGAGCACAATTTCTCGGATGTGAAACAGATTCCAGCAGACTGGCTCTGCTAATGACCGACCGAGGAGTGGGCGACCTTGCATTACGACTCCTGGACAAGATCGCTACATCCGGGTCTTTCATCTACGGAATCGAACCGTTGCTGCAACAGCTACTGCAGTCGGAATACCTGGATTGAGAAGAATCAGCTCGCAGACAGTCCGCAACCGACTTCGACAATATGGCATTAGACCCAGAAGACCGTATTTTGGAGCAGTTTTGACACCGTTACACAGACGAGAAAGAGTCCGATAGTGCAACAGATTGAGAGGCTGGACATTCCGCAACTGGCGTAGAATCTGGTTCAGCGATGAGTCCCGTTTTCTGCTACAGAAACGTGATGGCAGAATCCGTGTATACCGGCGCAGGAATGAACGTTTCTCTTCCTCGTGTGTCCAAGAAGTGGATAGCTTCGGTGGAGGTAGCGTCATGATGTGGGCGGCGATCTCTAATGACCGTAAAACAGAACTGGTACATGTCCCGGGCAATTTAACGGCTCAAAGGTACAGAGACGAAATTCTCCAACCTCACCTTATGCGCGTAATTGACCGACAGAGGGAGTTATTCCAACATGACAATGCTAGGCCTCACACAGCCCGCTTAACAATTGACTACCTTCAGCAGAACAACATTAATGTGCTACCATGGCCTTCCAAATCACCGGATTTGAATCCGATTGAACACTTATGGGACCAACTGGATAAACGTGTGCGCCTGCGCCAACCTCCGCCTCAGACCCTCGATCAGCTCCGTCAAATGTTACAACAGGAATGGCGAACAATTCCACGCAATAACGTAAGAACATTGATTGACTCTGTGCCAAGGAGATGCAGAACTGTGTTGGCAGCTTGAGGTGGTCATACACGGTACTAACTTAAACGTGACAGGAAGTGTTCTTAACTGTGATGATCTGACTTTTTTTTCACTAATACCTAAGGTTTGGACTGTAATTTTTTTCAATTGAAACAATTCTAGTGAATATCTACATTTTTTATTGTAAAATCATAATCCAAAATATCTACTAAAATCTTAAAAAATCCATTATGCGTTTCTTTTTTTGCAGAGTATATTATGAATAAAAAATGAGGGTCGCATCTCAAAAACAAGATGGTACCATCACCGTTTATTCACAGGGATTCTAGTTGACCACTAGGACACCACCTTTAAAATTTAAGTCCCCGGGGACCCCGTGGGGATCCGGGTTCTTAGAATAGATCCTCAGTACCCCTTGCTTTTCGTAAGAGGCGATTAAATGGGGCGGTCCTTCGTATGAGACCGCAAAAACCGAGGCCCCGTGTCACAGCAGGTGTGGCACGTAAAATATCCCTCCCTGCTCAAAGGCCATAAGCGCCTAGCATAGGCCTAAATTTGCAGCCCTTCACCGGCAATGGTGACTTCTCCATATGAGTGAAAGATTCTCGAGCGGGACGTTAAACAATATTTAATCAATCAATCAATAAGTCCCGGGGGTGGGGGACTATTTACAATTATGGTACGTTTTCGAACCTGATGTTCATTCAGTATCTGTATCGTATATTAAGGCGAGGCCTCGGACTTGGAACTCGGAAACTAGCGATGATTTCATCACAGCATTAAGTATGACAGATGCAGATTTCCGTTTGCATCCGTGTTTGCCAGATTTAGTGTGTAGAATAATTTGTCATTTCTGAGTAGTATTTTCGTCTGAACGACAGTTAACTATTGAATAGTGAACTGTGGTCAAGCATTTTAATGTCCGGCTAGAGGCATCCATTTAAGTTGCTGTAGCATTTCTGATGTAGGTTATAAAAATGTTCATATCAAAATCACCTTAGTGGCTCCCATGGGTAATTTCCTGAATTTCTAAGATAATTTAATTTTTTTAATATTGCATTTCGCAAATTCCATGGTTGTTATAACGATCTAGTTTACAAGAACAACTTACCATAAAGTCAAGTGCTGTCTGATTTGTTTCATACCAATTGTTAGGCCGTTCTTGATATACTGATTCTGACTACGGATTGCTCCGTTTACCTGATCGGAATATAGGGCTCAAGGAGGGTGTGACCGGTCGACAGGGGATGCTTACTCCTCCTAGGCACCTGGTCCCACCTCTGATATGACCAGGGGTCCGTGCTTGCCCATATCTCTAATATTGAAAGAGCGGTTCAGACCATCTTCACTTGAGACTTCACAAGCACTCGTAGTTTTGCCATGACACATTTTTAATAACACTATCACCCACATGTTTCGATATATTTCTGCAATTTAACCATTTTTCCTTACCAATTATATGTACCATACACTGAGGTCTTTAAAAAAGATTTATAGCTGTTCTAATTCCATCGAACAGAACAAAACAAGAATCAGTACATTTTATTTTGTTATTGAACTACATTTTTTACAAACAAAAGAAAATATAAAATAGATAAATGGATTACTAGAAAAATGTACAAAACCTATTATTCTATGGAAAGTAGCTAAATACGCTATGGCTGTTTCATGTGACACAAACATAGAGATAGTTGCCAGTAAATACGAAATACCGTAAAATGCCAAGATGATTACGATAATGGATACAATTTTGTTCATTCGTAGTATAACACTGCTCGTAACAGAGGATGATTTTAACGCTCGTACTTTTAAATAATGCAGAATGGCCATGATAGTCAGGGCAACAAACATGGTGACGCAGCGAATAGCCACTTCAACAATTGCTGCCAACTCTAAGAATTTGTTTTGCTTTTGGCGGAGAAGAGTTTTCAAAACAATTAGATATATAAACCACGCACAAAAATTGTATATCCAAATCATTACGGACACAATCAGTATTAATGAAGATGAAACATGGATCTTGCAGTCAATGGGCTTCACTGTTAATCCAAATCTCAATACAACCAGGAGAATAATCTGACACAGTGAGATGTGGAAGACCATCAGCTCCAAAATAAAGTAAATATCCACTATGTTTAAAAATACCCGATCATTGTAATAAGTTGCACCTAAATATATCCTCATATTCGTGAACCAGCTTAATGCGGAAAATACTAGACTCAGGAAGTCGGAGAGAGCTAGGAATCCAATTGCCGTAAATGTTGGTGTGTGTAATGATTTATTCCATACGATTTTACAGATTGTTGCTAAATTCCCAAACAGTCCCAGCATGACGATAATAAAACAAGGAATATATGTCCAATTTACTATTGCTATTGACCGCTTTATTTCATCAATCCACTGGAAGTCCACATTCAAAAGAAATTTCTCCATTTCACTGATGTTACTTGCGTTAGACATCATCACCCTTCACTACAAATGTATTATGTCGTTTGCTATTATGGTAGTATGAAATAGCATCCGAACATCTATCATTTCGGAAGCATCTCGCGTAATTCAAACCTTTACACGACATAGTTTTAAAGTTATAGAATCCCCCAGTATATACATCTAAAGCGAATTTAGTAGATTTATATGCTACGTGTAGATCTTCATATTGAACACGGCATTTAAGGGGTGGGGTCTTGTTGTTCACTCAAAGGTTGGGTTTAAAAGAACTTACAGAGATGGGGGAGGGATTAAATAAATTGACGAATGCTGGGTTCAAATAGATATGTATGTAAAATAGAGATGATATTTAAAACAACACGTTGACATAGAATTCAACAGTCTGCTGATCACTTCCCATTGATCGAAAAGGGGGAGGGGGTAGTAAAATATCTGTTAAAATGATTGAATATTTGTAATATTATTACTGTCTTTAAATGTCATATGTTCTTTTGTCTCTTTGTTTGTTTTTTATTGGTTTGGGGGTGGGGGTGGGGGTGGTGTTTTCTCTATATTTTGCATCAGGTAGCAGTTTTTTTGTTTGAAATCAAGAGATTAACATCCAGGGAAATGAACAAGAGCAAAATATTTAGAGGTTTACATATAGAATTTTATTAAAGAAACTACTGACGTCCTGTACCTCTATGCAGATTTTATCGATGTCTTTGAAAACACGTCTTTGTGGTTATTTTAAAAGTAATATTGCAACTTTTAAATTACATTGTTTATTTGGAAACATATCAATGAATTAAAATACACATGAATTTCATAATTCTATCGAGTTTCTGAAGACAAATATGCGCAATTGCTGAAAAGGGCACACCACCAAGAAATAAAAGAAAAACAATAAATGTGAGCACATTTTCATAATAACATGGTTTACATTTATTTTCTTCCGTTTATATCAGTAGATGTATCTCAACTACAGGTACTTATAACATAAAATCCTAAACTTTTCACATAATTTCAAATCTATGGCTTCTAGAGTGTGTATACCCCCATTCAAATTTTAAAAATACAATAACTAATGTGTAAATATTTTCTAATTAAATGTTTTAAATGCAAAATTTTCTGTTGATATTTGTAGATGTGTATCTGTGAAAGTTATACAGTGCAAAAAATGCACAACTTTCCATATAATTTCAAATCTATGGCATTCACTGAAGTGGCGGATTCAGGACTTCCAAAACAAGGGAACATCTGAAAGTCAAGTATTAGACAAAATACTCGGCCATTTTGGGTGCCAAATCCAGAGTTTTCATTTATATATGCCAGTTATGCCTTGTAAATTTGTGGCGTAATCAGCCGCTGCAATTTATATGTCACCCCATTCGAGAATCTGCCACTGCAATGTATACTAACCCCCATCCAATTATTTTTCAAACAAATAAATGTTAGTGCATTTCATTGATTAAATGTTTACATTGAAGATTTTCTATTGATATTAGTAGACATCACACGATCCCAAGGCGATTGATTCTTTTCAAGATGTTGTTTTGATTTTGATTAGATTTTAAGGTCAATCACGCGATCATGACAATTAAAAAAGTGGGTGTTCCAGGAATCAGGTGATGTTAATTATGCCGCGTGCTGTTGTGTTTCTGACTAGATAAAGCACCAGAGAAGAATATGCCGAAATCGAGTTGCATTTCTTTCGCTTCGCCCTTGAAGCTCTGTGCCTGTTGTATTGTAGACCTTTCCAGATAAACTCCCGACTCCTGTGATGCAACTGTCAGTTCCACTGATAATAGGCTCTTCAGATAATTCGATACTAGCGGCAGTGTTACGTTTCTTTCACGCATCTCTTCTGTTCGCTAATCTTTCTCTTTGTCGCTGACATGCTATTTTTTTTCCAAACCGACCTTTTTCGTTCTTTGTCATATCTGAGAAAATTTAAAAGAATGTGTTACACGGGCAGATGAAGACAAGCGGTATTCTCGCGAGATTATACATACTGGGGTGAAACGTCACCAATAAACAATATATTTCCGGAATAATTATAATTCATAATAAACCGTATCAAACTACGAAAAATCAATCATAATACAGTTATTTCTATTAAATATAAAATATCTTACATATCTAATTATCTTAATCTTTTTCTTTTTTTTCTTTTTTTTTTTTTTGCGGCGGGGGGTAGCCAACGTATCTTACTTTAAGATATAAAGTAACTAATGAATGAAGTAAATGAAATAAAAATTACGGTAAAACAACTTTATTAAAATCAAGTGTCCTCTCTCTGGTTTAACATGCCCGAGTATACGATATCTCCTAAGGATTTGAAATGGGAATCAGACAGTAATTACCCAGTAAAACAACTTTTTGGAGACTAACAACGGCTTTCTGTTATGTCCATGCTATGTGCAGTATGATCATACCGTTATGAATATTAGTATCTCACCAGTGGTCATCTCAAACGCTTACAGAAATTAGAAACAAACCATTCAGAATTATTTATGAAGGTGATCAGTGGGGAAATCACCTATTTTGAAATTATAATTGGCGCTATAATGAGAACTTTTTTTTTTCATTCGGTAGACGGAAAAAGGGGTATGCAAGTAAAATCTATACATGCTATCCACACTTCAGGCGCCTGTGCATAAAACTACTCCTGGAACCACACAAGTACTAGTGTGTGTGACAGCTTTATAAGACTCACGAAAAACTTCATGGGAGATATTGACAATGATATCACCGAGGAATTATGATGTCCATCTGTATGCATGGAATGGGAGAAAGGACTGTGCTACAGGTGTTCTACCTGGACGTGGCATGGAGGTTGTGAGGACATGTCCTGATGCTATTTGTGCAACAGAGTGCGGTACCACATGACCTCTGCCCTTGTTGACCGAGTACACAGATTCCTGAATGGCAGCTGGATTTTTGCTTTTCACTATATCAATGCTTTTAAAGACCATGATTTTTTTTTTTCATTGGAACTTGCTAGAAATGTAATAAATTGAGAAAGTCTAATGAAATGAAACACACACGAATCTATATACTGTAATCATGATGACGTTATGCTTGTTTATAGGGAATTCCTTGGGGGAAATAAATTCAAATATACTTTTAATCTTTAACCAAGAGTCCTTATGGGATGATTTTTTTAAGTTAAACAAGTTCATTATAATATGCAGTGAAGTTTCTTAACAAATTAACAAATTTAATTTCATAGCATATGATATATTTACTGTTAATGACTATAACTCCTGAATTAGGTACGGGGAATTTAATACCACGGTGTAGAATATTGTATTGTTAAATGTACAAATGTACAGCCCTGAAATAGATTAAATTTAATAATAACAGAATATCACAAAGTACATCAATCAGTAATAATATTTCAAATGGTTTAACCCTGTTTAAAATTCTCACTGACAGAGAAGTATTAAAAGAAAGATATAAAAGAAAATGGTTTTGCCCAGTCTTAAATCCACCCACTGACAACATCAACACAATAAGGGCGAAAATAAAACGGATATTGTTCTGTATATCATATATGCAGTTCAATAAATAATATTTAAGGGCAACAACTCTTCAAGATACACATTCTGTTCTGAACATATTTTCAGCCAGTCACAAGATATGCAGCATTATTAAAACTAATGTGCTAATGTGTTATTATCTTGGAAAAGATTTCCATACACATATCGTAACCTATTAAATGTACAGGGACTCTGTAGTTTAAATATATTTTGTCTGAAAATACCTATTCTATGAAATCAAACTCACTAACACTGAACAAATTAATCAAATACCGGATACTAATAACTGTGAGCATCAAATGACACCAACTTTCCAATGAATGTGAGAGGAATCTACCCTTAAGATGGTTACTTATATATATGTTATCATATATATGTACTAGTTAGAGAAATAAAGTAGTGGATTGAAAATTTTAAATTGAAATATATTGAGATACATACCTCGTTAAGTATAGATTTAATGCACACTTTTGTACATACATTTTTTCATTAGGTTCATTTGAGGTGTTAATAAATATAAGCAACAGTATAAATATAAGTTTTTCATAGCAAAATATAAATCTATTCAAATACACGATGGTCTTAGTAGTTTTTCTATGCAGATTCCAGCACATCCATTCATATTACTGGTCATCCCATTTCCAACAATCTAGACATTACTAAGCACCTGGTTTTCTGCACACCAGAAGGCACATAAGGCTACTATCTTGACCTCATTCCATCTTCGCCATCCTACACTTCTCTCTGCTTCTACTCTCCTTCTTTTTTTTTTTACAGGCATATGCAAATGCTCCACAATTCTTACTTCTTAATGCAAAGTGTTGGCAAAGGAACAATCACTGCTTAAGTTTATGTCTTAAATTTGATGCAGCAGCTATGTCACAAATGGGGCTCGAATTCACACCTTATTGGTATGATTGCATCAATGTTAAACAATAACAATACATGTATATAAAAAATATTATATTTTGAAATACGAAGAATTCTAAAGTACTTGTATTATTAACAGAATCATATATACTCTGCAAAAAAAGAAACGCATAATGGATTTTTTAAGATTTTAGTAGATGTATTTTGGATTATGATTTTACAATAAAAAATGTAGATATTCACTAGAATTGTTTCAATTGAAAAAAATTACAGTCCAAACCTTAGATATTGGTGGAAAAAAAGTCAGATCATCACAGTTAAGAACACTTCCTGTCACGTTTAAGTTAGTACCGTGTATGACAACCTCGAGCTGCCAACACAGTTCTGCATCTCCTTGGCATAGAGTCAATCAATGTTCTTGCGTTATTGCGTGGAATTGTTCGCCATTCCTGTTGTAACGTTTGACGGAGCTGATCGAGGGTCTGAGGCGGAGGTTGGCGCAGGCGCACACGTTTATCCAGTTGGTCCCATAAGTGTTCAATCGGATTCAAATCCGGTGATTTGGAAGGCCATGGTAGCACATTAATGTTGTTCTGCTGAAGGTAGTCAATTGTTAAGCGGGCTGTGTGAGGCCTAGCATTGTCATGTTGGAATAACTCCCTCTGTCGGTCAATTACGCGCATAAGGTGAGGTTGGAGAATTTCGTCTCTGTACCTTTGAGCCGTTAAATTGCCCGGGACATGTACCAGTTCTGTTTTACGGTCATTAGAGATCGCCGCCCACATCATGACGCTACCTCCACCGAAGCTATCCACTTCTTGGACACACGAGGAAGAGAAACGTTCATTCCTGCGCCGGTATACACGGATTCTTCCATCACGTTTCTGTAGCAGAAAACGGGACTCATCGCTGAACCAGATTCTACGCCAGTTGCGGAATGTCCAACCCCTCAATCTGTTGCACCATCGGACTCTTTCTCGTCTGTGTAACGGTGTCAAAACTGCTCCAAAATACGGTCTTCTGGGTCTAATGCCATATTGTCGAAGTCGGTTGCGGACTGTCTGCGAGCTGATTCTTCTCAATCCAGGTATTGCGACTGCAGTAGCTGTTGCAGCAACGGTTCGATTCCGTAGATGAAAGACCCGGATGTAGCGATCTTGTCCAGGAGTCGTAATGCGAGGTCGCCCACTCCTCGGTCGGTCATTAGTAGAGCCAGTCTGCTAGAATCTGTTCCACAGCCGAGAAATTGTGCTCTGATTTACGTTTTCAGTTCGTGCAATCTCACTTTGGGATACTCCGGCCTGGAGACGGCCAATGACGATATTTCGAGTAGCAGGGTCCAACCTTGGCATGGCAGCATTTTAACGTTATGATGAATTCAAGCTTCAAACTTCGTCCTTTTATACGCTTTAATGTAGTGGTTGAATTAAGCACAAAGTTCTCGTGAAAAACGTAAGCCAAATTCCATGGCGATAGAGGTGATGTGCAATTTTAGAGAGTCGCCGAGCTAATTTGGCAGAGAGCCAAATCAAATGAACAGACCTTTAAAGTTTCATACTTACCTGTAAAAAATCAATTACTCAATTGACCATTTCAGTTTACCTGGTAAAATACATAATTTGCATTTTTAAAATTTCAAAAGGGCTATGCGTTTCTTTTTTTGCAGAGTATATTTCCTGGTACAAAGATACCCATTTACATCAGTAACTAGTACGTTTCATACAAACACTATTCGAACTTTAATATCATACATTCGTATAACGGATAGTTTCTGCGGTTGTCAATTTTTTTCATGTAGAATTAATCCGATCGCAAATATATATTGATACATATAGGTATAGATGGGTATAATGCAGAAATTGGAAAAGCAGAACATAATTTACAATGTTTTAGGAATCTGATCACAAAAATTTCCACCCGTAGAAAATATCCATTTTACAGTATATTCTTGCAAATCAGGCATTCTGCATACCAAATAAAGAGGCCCGCAGGCCATTTAGGTAACCTGAGTGTTAATTAAAAGTATCGCTACCCCCAAGGACTATGAAATCTATGATAATTTCCTGTTCTTCATATCTAAACTACATTCAAATATTCAGTAGCAGAATAAAACAATATGTGTTCTTTTAAATATCATTTATGCCCTCAAAAGTATTTATACTTTAAATTATAAAAAGTATCAAATTATCATAAGTATTTATACTTTAAATTATATATGTTATATCAACACTATAATTATGACTAGTTTAGACCTGCCCTAAAGTCAAAACCCTGGGGTTGTGAAATTCACAATTTGGGTACACCCCAATATATATATCTAGTTTTCATACAGTATCAGCAACATAAAACCCAAATATGAAAAGTTATCAAGAAAATGAAAATGTTCAAAATTCACTTAAACCAGTAAATGATCATAAATTATCCCACTAATTACACACCCCAAAAATAAAGTAGCACTCTGTATTATAGAAAAATAATGATGAAATTTTTTTTCATGCACTTCACTTGAGCGTTCTGGTGCTGCCTCAATCTGCTACTGAACTTTCATAATATCAAAGCTCCAAAATACATTTTAGGATCAGTTTGCCATCTGTTTAATGAAATAAAAGATCCATGATATATGTCATAATATAACACAAATTCAATTATATGTATTACACTATGAATAATTTTAACTATGTGGCACTACTGTACCTGAAAAACTGCAACCTTTTCCCCTAGCATTGAGGATGGGATCCTCATCCAAGATAGCTGACCCACATTATCCTTACCAACATTACTCTTTTGAATAGCTTTCCATACAAAGCGGATCTATTTGTGATTTTAGCATGAATTCCTATCCTTAATGAAGATATGACTGTAAATAATGCACTATCAATGGATTATCAGATTAGTGAATGCGAATATCAAGAATTATAAAATGCGTACACAAATTGTTTTCAGTTAGTGGCCATGTATTTTGGTTGTTGGAGAGGAACCAACTGCAATAGCGGATATGATGCTACTGATTGAGTGATGAGACGGTCCTGCTGTGTCCACTTCCTCAGATGTTGGATTTACCTATCCCCCATTTCTGTAATTTAACAAAAATGATAGAGAAAATCAACGTTTGATGACATTGCATTCACTACATAATTCAATATTTTTCTTTTAAGATATTTCAGCATATGTTTCTTTGTAGTTAAAAGAAAAAGACTTTAGAAGTTCTTTAAGTCCTCTTCTTCATTTGCTTTTTGCAGTCTCCCCCCCCCCCCCCCCCCACACACACACACACAAACCTTCACCCCTTTTTTCAGTGGAAGGAAATCTGGGTTGCAAGATGGTGTTTACATTCCCAGCCATTTCTTTATTAATCATCAAATGTCTGGAATTGTTATTTGGAGATTTAAGAGGCTTAATCTCGTTGTTTCCTGAAATTACGCTTTAAAGGAAAAACCTGTTCAGAATTTCTTGCTTTAAAATATTTGAAATAAATAAATGCGTACATTGTTCAAGTGACACTACATGGTACGAGTGTGGAATTTTTATATACTTGGCTGTCACTTTCCCATTGCATGCTTCATGAATGAATTTGTACAATACATAAGCTGCTGATTTGACAATGCCCTTCCTTTTTTTTTTCTTTGGTATTTTGAGTTGCAGTCTGAATTACACTGGTTTCCACCTGTCTAAATATTGAGGCTGCCCTCTGAGTTTACATATAAGCAAAGTGTGGATATTTGCTGAAGGACTTTTTTAATAATCTTTTTTTCATATCAACATGCCTTGAAAATGCAGTGGCTATGTGTTACCATTATGACCTTGACCTTCAATTCTTATCGAATCTAATCAGAGTAGATCTAAAAGATTGTTTCTTTATCACAGATTTATAATAACCTATTCCTCTCCATTACCACAAAATATTGATGATTTGCTGAGATTCCCCACATTTTCATAAGTAGTGATTGGGTTGTAACATGCATCATTCCAGTATATTCATATCTAAAGTTGAAATAATTTTGAAACAAACTTACATTTCCGTTCCACGGACATATTTCAGAGTTATAGAAGATGTTTATTTTGATGAAAATGAAGAGAGAAACAAATTTACTGGACAAGACAGTTACAATCTGTTACTATGGGATGTCTTTGTACACCAAATTACGTAAAAAAAAAAAAAAATACCTATTTTGTTGTTTCTTAAGTTGAAGTTAATGTTTGTCTTTCAAGTTGTTTTAAAAAAATCATCATGGAAGATCAAATCATTAACATTGCATGTGATGCACATTATGTACTTAAAATCAGATCTCCTTCAAAAACAAAACTTCAAGTCAAGACAATTGCCAAGGTTACAATAGCCATATGGAAGCGATATGGTAGATCCTTGATACTGGGTCCAAAATAGATTATTTAACTTCTTTATGTTTAAGGAAACTGCAACCAAAACAACTTTATCAAACTGAAATTTTACAAAATTAACATTAGTTTAGTAAAATGTAGTACCTTAAGTTGGGGGGGGGGGGGGGGCTCCGTGCCCAAATAGTTAGAGCATTGCGCTCAAAATCTTCCATGAAGGCTGATGGTTTTTTGAAACATGAAAGACAAACATTAACGTCGCTTGGAAAATGAACAACAAAATATGTATTTTTACCTAATTTGGTGTACAGAGAAATCCCATAGTAGGAAAAGGTAACTGTCTTTTTCAGTAAATTTATGTCTCCTTCATTTTCATCAAAATAAACATCTGCTATAACTCTGAAATATGTCTGTGCAATGTTAATGTACGTTTGTTTCAAAATTATTAATATCCTGGAAATTGTTGGCAATGATACATGTTACAATCCAATCACTATTTATAGAAATATGAGAAACCTCAGCAAACCATCAATAAAAATTCCTCATAAACAAGGTTATCGTCATCATGATTACAATATATAGATTTGTGTGTGTTTCATTTCATTAGACTTTCTCATTTTATTACATTCCTTGCAAGATGCAATGAAAAAATTGATAGTCTTTAAAAGTACTGATAGAGTGAAAAGCAAAGATCAACTGCCTTTCTGGAATCTGTGTACTCGGTCAACAAGGGCAGAGGTCATGTGGTACTGCACTCAATTGCACAAATAGCATCAGGACATACCCTTCTCACAACCTCCATGCCATGTCGAGGTAGAACACCTGTAGCAGAGTCCTTTTTCCCAATCCATGCATATAGATGAACATCATAATTCCTTGGTGACATGAATGTTATTATTTCCCATATAGTTTTTCATGTGTCTTATAAAGCTGTCGCAGACATTAGTACTTGTGTGGTGCCAGGAGTACTTTAGTGCACATGCACCTGAAGTGTGGATAGTATGTATATATCTTACTTACATACCCCTTTTCCCGCCTACCCAATGAAAAAAAATATTATAGCACCAATATATATTCTCCAAAATAGGTGCTTTCCCCGCTTATTACCTTCCTAAATCATTCTGAATGGTCTGTTTCTAATTTCTGTAAGCTTTTGAGATGACCAGTGGTGAGATACTAATATTCGTAACAGTATGATCATAGTACACAGAGCGTGGACCTAAGAGAAAGCCGTTGTTAGTCTCCAAAAAGTTGTTTTACTGGGTAATTACAGTCCCATTCCCACTGGATATCTCTATAAGATGATATTTTATACTCGGGCATATCAAACCAGAGAGGGGCCAGATGATTTTAGTAAAGTTGATTACCCGTAATTTTTATTTCATTTATTTTAGTGGCTTTTCATTTCAAAAGTATGATATATATTGGCTGACCCCCCCCCGCACACACACACACACACACACACACACACACACACACACACACACACACACTATATGTAGAACTGATGAATTGAGGGATGAAGCCACTGTGCCCCACCCACACCCTCACAACTAATTGGTTTTGGAGAATCATTTGTTTTTGGGTTCATTTATTTCTTTTTTTATTCTATTATTATCGTTGTGGTCCCAATTTTTATCCTTTTCATTGTTAAAAATCTTAAAGAACTCCCCCCCCCCCCCCCTCTCTTTTCAGATAAAAAATAAAAATGCTATGTGTTTGATATTCTTTATAATTATTATGTGCAACTTAAATATTTCATCAGGTGGATTGGGGTTTATCGACGCATTCTATTGCAATTTAGATTATTGAATATTTCCTTTTTACCAAATATAGTTAAATTTCTTTTTCCCAAACTATCAAGTACGCTTATAATTTGATAAATGTTTCCCATTCAACTTTTTTCTTGACACAATATTTTGCTATGTCCAATATACTGGATTATTTGTTGTTATTACATCTTTTCACATATGTTTTTTAACGAACCTTGTAGTATATGATTGATTGTTTATTGCTTTCCGCCACACTCAAAATTTTTCAGTTATCTGGTGGCGTCCAGTTTTTGTTTGTGGAGGAGAGAACCCAGAAACAATGTACCTGGGAAGAGACCACCGACCTTCCGCAAGTAAACTGGCGAACTTGTTCACATTACGCCGCAGCCGAGATTCGAATACGCGCCGACAGAGGTGAGAGGCTTTGTGATTTTGAGCCCGATGTTCTAACCACTCGGCCACGGAGTATACATTCTGATTTCTGTAGATTAAGCTTTGGATCTGCGACTCTAGAGAATTGTTTTACAATGTTCATTACTTGTTTTACCAATTGCGCATCTTTTAGGGGAGCACCTTGGGGATCCGGGTTGTTAGAATAGATCATCAGTACCCCTTGCTGGTCGTAAGAGGTGACTAAATGGGGCGGTCCTTCGGATGAGACCGCAAATACCTAGGCCCCTTGTCACAGCAGGTGAGGCACGATAAAGATCCCTCCCTGCTCAAAGGCCATAAGCGCCGAGCATAGGCCTAAATTTGCAGCCCTTCACCGGCAATGGTGACGTCTTAATATGAGTGAAAAATTCTCGAGCGGGACGTTAAACAATATATAATCAATCAATATTTTAGAGGACTAGTGGAATCATCTGCATGTTGCATAATTTTTATCTCTTTGTTAATTCCAATTTCAAAACCATGTATTGTATCAGAAGATTTAATTTGTGTAGCTAACATCTCTGATGTGATGATGAACAGTAATGCTAATATTGGACAGCCTTGACGAATACCTGTAATCATTTTAAAAGTTTTAGATGTGTAACCGTTACTTCTTACTCGATGTATAAGGTTTTAATCCAATCGATAAAATTTGTTCCAAAATTTAACGCTTTTAGGGTTTCAATTATAAAATCCATTCCATGGTATCAAAGGGTTTTTCGAAATCTAAATATAATAAAACGCCATCTTCGTTATGATCTTCACAGTAGTCAAAAATATCTTGAATTAATCGAGCATTACTCCCAATATATCAATCCTTAATATAAGCAGCTTGGGCTATACTAATCAGTTTTCATATGACTGTTTGTAAACATTTAGCCAACAGAAATGCAAGAATTTCATAATCGCAAGTTGTTTGACTAATTGGTCTATAATTTCTAACATTTGACTTTTTACCTTTTTTATAGATGATACTTATTATTGACAGTTTCTGCGATTTTGGGGCTCTTTACTTTCAAATGATTTTATCAAAGAACTGAAGAAGTAATGTTTTATATTATTCCAGAAAAGTTTGTAAAATCCAATTGGTATTCCATCTGTATCTGGTGATTTATTGTTTTTCACATTTTTAATTGCGTCTTCGCATTCGGATAAAGTTGGGAGACTCTCGCATATCTTTTTTCCATGTCATTTAGTTTATTTTCAATATTTGTTTCCGGGATGTAATTCTTAATTTGATCTATGTTTGGCTTTCCCGAATAAAGGCTTTCATAGAAATCACATAGCTGATCCAAGATTTCGTTAGTAGTTTTTTTTGTTTTTTTGTAAGGCTCATTATTACAACTGTATTTTAAACGAACTGGGCATTAATTCCACATTTATTAATTGCACATATACTCCCAATGCCCTTTCAAAACATGAAATTCTTCAAATTGATGCTCCAATTTTAAATACATTTAATAGCCCAGTCAATGAAGCGGATGAATATGAGTTACCGTACTTATACTGGATCCCCAAACTCCACAAAAACCCGTACAAACAAAGATACATTGCTGGATCCAGTAAATGTTCTACCAAACCCCTATCTTTTTTCCTTACGAAAATATTAACTGCTGTGAAGAAGAAACTTCAAACGTACTGTGCCACTGCATATGCCAGAAATACATAATATCCCTGGCACTGCAATACTAAGGACTTATTCTAACTCGGATCTCCACAGGATCCGTTCATTGTTTCGTTCATGTATTTATGTAGTACGTAGCTATATGTTTAACATACATCTTCAGTAAATATGAGAATTAAATGGAATTAAATTAAGGTCTTAATTGTATACAGTTTGTCATATTGGTCAACAAATCCTTGACATGTCTGTATTGGTCTGATCATATGTATTGCGAGATGTTTTGTATTATGCAATATAAGCATGACATTTAATTATGTATGCATATTGTTTGTAATCAAATTCATGAATTGGATTTTGAGTATGTCATATGAGAATAAGATGAACATATGTGTAATATAGTATTGAGTATTATTGAAGTGTGAACTCGATTGGCCACACAAATTTGTCATATGAAGTAACGTCATGCAATTCAATTCTCATAATTATTTGATGCAACAATTTGAAGTATAATTTGTTTGATGATTCCTATTCATTTTTTTTTTATTCAAACTACTTTTCATTGTGTGCCTTGCCCGCTGTATTTAAGATGTGATGGTTTTCTGCTGAAAACAAATTCTGTTTTATTTGAAATGTGTTTTGAAGTGTTTCAATTTGGTTGGTTGGTCAAAGAACGGCAACTCTGAACTCTTCGATACGATCATATACTTATACAACTTAATCATTGTATTTTGCTGTTTTAGCGGTGTTATTATATCAGCAATTAGTTATCAGCTAATGTCCGTATAACCATACCATCAGTACTGTCCTATATCTGATTAAGTTGGCTACGAATGTCCGTGTAATCCCATCGCGCCAGAGTGAAACACAGTTTCGCAGCAGCTATGAAGCCTCCTCAAGCTTTACTCCAGTAACAATTTTCAACAGAGTTATAAACATTACGAACAATTTCGTTACTTTTGTCAATCAGTTGATGTGTCATCCCCAATCATTACAGAACCTCTACCGTCTAATGTCATTCCTCATCACTGCAGCTTTCCTGGTTATGTAGACTCGGAGTTAAAGATATCACAGCACAAGAGAAATTCAGCCATTGACTAGGCAACGTTCACATGTCAATTGAAAAACCGTTCACTTAATCGAACACTGTAATATAAAACGCGGGAAAAATAGTGACACATGTTTATCCTATCTGCCTCGACTACAGGGGGAAATAATTTCATTTTAATGTGATCAGCTTAAACGCATGAAATTATATTCAATAAATATCAAAAACGTTATTTGGTAATATTTCTTTTAAATTGAAGACAAATCGTCAAGAAAATGTCGCAAAAGGTATATTGGAGACATATATCCGTTCGTCCATGGTGATGTAATGTTTATCATAGGCTGATGTACAAGTACCTCTTCATTCCTTAAAAGTAATGGAGACGAGGTATATTGCTTTCAAGGAATGGAGAGGTGCGAAGATATTAACCTACTTAAAATTCACCCCAGTTTAGGTTTAAATACTCATGAGAGAGAATTTTAAAAAATAAATTATAAAAATACAATTAAATATCATAATTACTAACATAGAGTGTTGTCACATAAAAATATATAATTTTTATTTTTTGTTTTCATAATTGATCACCTGCCTCAGTGGTTCAATGTCAGAGCTTCTGACTCCATATGAAAAGTCTTAGATTCGAATCCCGTCTTTGTCTTTTAATTTCAAATTTATTCATAAATTTTGTTATTAAACTTTAAAAGTTTCATAATGACAGAGGGGTATTAGGGGAAATTTGTACATAAAAATTGATCAAATCGAATGCTTCGGAACATTACTAAATAGTCGTCTGAAACTTTTCTTTTCAATGAATAATGAACTAAAGAATAGAATGACATTAAAGGTGACCTTTATTGGAGCAAGAAACAATACTAAATAGTCGTCAGAAACTTTCCGCTTTTATAAATAATGAACTACACAATGAAATGGCATCAAAGGTTAACTTTAATGAAGCATGGTGTATATATCTTACCTGTAAACATTATCGCCTCAGTGACTCGAAATCAATATTATATTGAATTGGTGTAAACACACCGTCCAACCTGTGGGCGATCCTCTTTCAACTCAAAACTTTCATTACAAAAATGACGACTTTTGCTTTTAATTATGAATGCCCTGTATTGATTACTTTGTGTTGTCCTTTCATTAGTAGGAAGGCTAATTATTGTGTTGTGTCCCATGGGAGGGACTGAAATTATTCAGTGATAATTGGGCATGAAATCATGTCATTTGGAAATTATGTCCTTGTACCAGGAGATCATGAATGTACTTTAGGTGATATTAAAAAAAAATTAATACCAATTTTTACAATAATTGTACGTTATTTGTTGAAAAGTCTTATTAATGTTTCATACATTGGCATTAAAGCTATGGACAACAATTCACTATTCAGAAATGACAAATTATTCTACACGTATATATGAAACAAAAAATATGCATTCGTTAATGATAAAATTGCCATAACTTAAAAAAATAAGTTTCAGTTTTTGAAAATACAAGAGGGCATGAACTGTGACGCTTTACGCTAGCATACTTACGCTTCATGAAAAGAAATCTGGCCTGAACCATTGCAATCCATACCGTTATGTATTTTCAAAATACTGTGGTGGTAGTTGACAACTTGAACTCAGCACTAAGGATTTCAGTCCCCTGGGTAGGTAACTTCGATGATTTAGAACGCGATGTGTCATGAATATATATTAATACGTTATGAATAGAAAAAAGTGAAGGGCGGATCTCGAAAAGAAGATATGGAAGCATCATCAAATTTCCTAGTAATTCACCACTAGACCCCAACCTTAAAATATAAATCCTTTGGGTAGGGGTATTCGATGTTTCGCAACCTTTTGTTTGTGAAACTTTCTTCCTTTGCTAAGATCATTTTTACACTGTCCTTAACAGTACAACAATAGATAAATTGAGAGTAGAAAATTGTAATGAAAATATTTGAAGTAATAATTCATTTACCGTGAATGAACGTAATTTACACTTTTCTTTTACTTTCAAGTTTCTTAAACCATTTGAATAGTACATGAGATGCTTGGCAGATATTATTTATTATCTATGCATGCATTACGAACAGAAATTCAGCTAATGGTTTCAGCGTTTCTGTAATAAATAAAGACATTATTTTTCCAAATGTTATGATGATTAGAGTACAGATGAAAAGGTTAAGATAACTAACAGTATTCAATCTCATAATTCCTATAGAAAATACAAATCAGAGAAATGGGCAAACACGGATCCCTAGTCACACCAGAGATCAGGTGCATAGGAGAAGTAATCATCCCCACTCGACCGATTACACCGCCGTGAGCACTATATTCCGTTCAGGTCAGAATCAGTGTGTCAAGAACGACCTAACATTTGGTATGAAACACATCAGACAGCATTTGACTTAAAGGTAAGTTGTACTGGCACACTAGATCGTTATAACGACCATAAATTTTGCGAAATCCCGACTTTAGACGAGATTATATAAAAATAAAACCCGTATGTATGTATGTGTACGTATGCAAGTGTATGTATATATGCGATGTGTGTGTGTGTGGTGTTTTAGTGTGCTATATTAGTCTTTTTTGTAGTTAGCGTAACTAAATATAATTTGTGTTTTAAAATACCCCATATAGTCCTTTTCTTAATTTCTCTATGTTGTATGTATGTTTGGCGATATATTGATTGTGTATGTTGTAAAGCACTTAGAGTAATATTTATAATGTTAGATAATGCGCTATATAAATGCCTTGTAATAATAATAATAAAAAAATAAACCCCTGTAAGATCAACGTCTTTGTCAGTAGCCCGCCAGCCCGCCTCCATTTAAATATATATATATATATATATATATATATATATATATATATATATATAAAATTAACATTTTATATCACAAATCAGACAGAATAGTGGTTTTTGTTTTTGATAATTCCTTTCATACCCACACACACACACACACACACACACACACACACACACACTTTTATGCATAGTCTATATACCGGTATCGTTATTTTAAATTTGCATAAATATGATACAAGCAGATAATAAGAGTTAAAAATCCAAAATATTTTTCCATAATGACCATAATTTTTCAAATCTATGTACATCACTGTTTTGGATAGCAAATATGCTTTTCAATGTTGAATTTGAGTTTCAAATGAGATAATAACCCATATATATTTGCTAGTTTAAAAATTCAAAAATTGATCATATGCAGAACCAGCTCTTCCGTATCGAATCAGTTGGGAGATATAAACACCATATCCATGTGATGATAGAATATTGCCACATAAATAAGGGAAGTTGACAATGGAGAAATTGAAATTATCCCGTTTGTCATAAAATTTAGTTGTTAGTTTGCCGTCGGCATCTATTTTCAGTAAAAATATCTAAGTACGAAACAGAAGTGGAAGACTCTTTTATTTCAAGTTCACTGTGATATATCGAAACGAAACATGAATAAAAATGATCATTGTTGATAGACAAAACGTCTTCGATATATCTAAATGTCGAATTGACGGCAACAGCAAGAGATTTTTTCTTCTCATGTAGAAGCTTTCGACTGAATTCTGCTTCATAAGAATATAAAAATAGGTCAGCTAACAAAGGAGCACAATTCATACCCATGGGAATTACAACAGACTGCTGGAAGACCTGATCGCCAAAGACTACGAAATTATTGTCAATGAGGAACTCTAGCATCTTTTTAATATCAACTTCAGAGTACTTGTGCGTGGAGTCAGAGTAGTGTTTAACAAAATATTTTTGGGATGACCAATCACTAAATATAAATATTTCCTTTTACCATTTTTGTTGATGAAGCAACTGTCTATGGTGTCAAAAAGTCTAGTCTTTAACTTATCGTTAGGTATGGTCATGTAAAGTGTTGTAAAATCATACGTTTTTGTGTTTGTACGGGTTGTGGAGTTTGGGGATCCAGTATAAGTATGGTAACTCATATTCATCCGCTTCACTGACTGGGCTATTAAATGTATTTAAAACTGAAGCATGATTTTGAAGAATTTCATGTTTTGAAAGGGCATTGGGAGTATATGTGCAATTAATAAATGTGGAATTAATACCCAGTTCGTTTAAAATACAGTTGTAATAATGAGCCTTACAAATAAATACAATGTTGTTGTCCGCTTTGTCAGCTGGAACCAAAACATATTCCTCATGTTACCTATCTAACTCTTTTATCACTTTTGATTTACTAAACACAGAAGGATAGATGGTACGCATGTTTGTTTTGACATGTCTGCTACGGGATTTTGATATTCCTCTGACACTTTTTATCCATTCTGACAAGGTATCAAGTTCTTCTTATTCAGATTTAGCCCATCGTCTTGCATAATCTTCTACAGAATTCATAATAGAAATGAAGTTCAGTCGCCAATGGAAAGACCGAGGTTCTCTGAATTTAGGACCTTTTAAAATAAGTAATTTTGGATCTTCATTTTTAACTATATCAACATTACCAGTAATGACTTGTCCAGCTCGACTATAGTTAAAAGTAGACAGAGAACCAGAACACATAGGTGGATTGAGTATAAGATGGTCTATATCTAGGCACTTCAAAGTTTGTTTGTCGTTAAGAAGATTGGATGCAATAGAGGATGTACATCTGTAGGAAATACAAGGTGTAGACTTGAACTTGAAATACTCTGAAATACAAGACTGAACTTATGACGAAGAATGTTGCATACATTGACGGCATCGATTCCTTTGCTAATAAATTGGAGGTTAAGGAAGGCAAGATTCGGGAATATCATTCAAAACACATTCGCACCAAACTCTACTCTGTCTCTTTGAAAATTTTGTATGAATTACAAGAAAAAGCTAACGCTTATTCCTGTTTGGATTCCTCTAAACCGGAATACAGACTTCAATATATGATTTGGGATGTTGCCCATCACAGACTCTTTGGTCCTCCACGTATTATTGATGAGAGTGAACTCGAGAAACCTCGACGATTCCTTTATCTTAAATTTGACAACAAAGGAATTGATGCTGTCAACATTAACAACATCCTTAACCTTAAAAAAGTACAGTCCTGTATTCCGCCTTACTTTAAGATGAAATTCACACCTTGTGTTTCATATAGATATACTTCCACTATTGCATCCAAGTTATCTAATTATAAACAGACGTTGCAGTGCCTTGATATTGAGCAATTACAACGAAGTCCTCCAAAGTGTTCATGTTCTTCTTCCTCATTTAATTACAGTCCCGCTGGTCATATCATTACAGGAGACATAAATATTGTACAAAATGAAGATCTTAACTCCCTGATTTTAAAGGTCCTAAATTCCGAGAACCTCGCTCATTTAGATGCCGACATAATTTCATGGCTATCATGAATTCTGTGGAAGAATACCCCAGACGTTGGACGAAATCTGAAGGAGAGGAACTTAACACTTTGTCTGAGTGGATCAAAAGTATTCGAAAATTGTTAAAATCCCGCATTCACCATTTGACGGGGAAAATGCGCACATTTTATACTTCTGTTTTTCAGAAAGCAGAAGTGACAAATGAGTTACGTAGACTACATGAAAACTTTGTGCTAGTACCAGCGGATAAAACAAGTAACAACATTGCCTTTGTTTGTAAAAGTTACTATTATAAATATCTTTTAAATGAACTGGGATTTGCTTAACATCTGGAAATCCTACTTATACTCGAAGCAATCTTACAAAGGATGAAATTCTTCATAATCATCTTTCAGTTTTAAATACTTTTGACATTCCTAAGAATCAGGATCAGTTTGAATTACCATACCTTTATTGGATTCCGAAATTGCATAAAAATCCTTACAAACAAAGATACATTGCTGGTTCCAGTAAGTGCTCTACCAAGCCTTTATCTTTATTACCAACTAAACTGCTAAAAGTTATTAAAGAGTCACTTCAGAGATACTGTTCCACTACATATTCCAGAAGTGGTGTCAATCAGATGTGGATTCTCAAAAACTCTAAGGAACTTTTGGAAAATCTAAAGTCTCAGGATCTTTCTCAAATTGACAGCATCAAAACGTATGATTTCTCCACACTTTATACAACAATTCCTCACGATAAATTAAAATCTAGACTTTTTCAGATAATAGATAATTGCTTTTTGAACAAAAATGGCACTCGAAAATACAAATTTCTAGTGATTGGAAAACAAGGTACATATTTTGCCAGACACCACTCCCATAGCCCGCACAAGTACTCTGAAGCAGACATTCAGAGTATGCTTGGCTTTCTTGTAGATAACATTTGCGTAGTGTTTGGAAACCAAGTCTTCCAACAATCCATTGACATTGCCATGGACACTAATTGTGCTCCCTTACTGACAGACTTATTTTTATATACTTATGAAGCGGAATTTGTTCCGAAACTTTTACAGGATAAAAACAAAAAAAAACTTGCCGTGTCCTTCAACCATACATGTAGATATATCGATGACATCTTATCAATCAACAATCATAATTTTCATAATTATGTCCATTTGATATATCCCGGTGAACTCGAAATAAAGGACACTACAGAATCTGACGTTTCTCTTCATATTTGGATATTTTACTTAATATTGACTCTAATGGCAGACTGACAACTACATTATATGACAAGCGTAATGACTTCAACTTTGCAATCATCAACTTTCCATATCTATGTAGTAATATACCATTTTTGCCTGCTTATGGTGTGAATAATCTCCCAGTTGATTCGATACGCGAGAGTATGCCATGCGTATGAGAATTTTGTACAGCAGGGTTATAGCGAATCTCGTTTGAAGTCATCATTTCGCAAATTTTATGGTCGCTATAATGACCTTGTTTGCAATTACAAAGTGTGTCTGGGACATATGTTGAATGATTTGTTTCATGCCCTTTGTTAGACTGTCATTTTTCATACTAAATTTGACTACGGATAATCCCGTTTACCTAATTTCGACTAAGAGCTCACGGCGGGTGTGACCGGTCAGCAGGGGATGCTTACTCCTACATGGCACCTGATCCTACCTTCGCTTTGTCGGAGGTCCGTGTTGCCCTACACTTGAACTTGTATACGTCTTGGGGATTTATGATTACGATTTACACAATGTTTACTTTGCCATTCGATATTTAAAGTGTTTAAAGAAATTGTGATAGACAACATCCATAATTACAGAATTCAATCCATGTTTTTGTGTGCAATAATCCAGATATCCAAAGATATATCTTTAAAATATACCATATATACCGCTCTTCAAAATCATGGTCCAAAGAGCATTTCTCCAAACAAATTCGAATGCTTACTTGAAATCTATATAAACCAGGTATATGTAGAGCATATTTACTTTAAATTAAAGGTCAATATTAACCTGATTATCAATGGATCAAAACTCTTTTTGAACATTCTATTTGTGTTTCACTTGGAAGTTTCTTTACGTTTACAAATCTATTTAAAAGTTCATATAAAATATTAGTAGTGGTGATCAGCTTTTTCATACAACTAAACGAGAGCCTCCGTGGTCGAGTAGTTAGAGCATCGCGCTCAAAATCACAAGGTCCCACAACTCTAATAGACGCGGGTTCGATTCTTGCTCGTACCGATAGATATATAAGGAAGTTGCCAGTTTACTTTCGGAAGGTCGGTGGTCTCTCCCCGAGTACATTGAATCTGGGTTCTCTCTTCCACCAATAAAATACTGGACGCCACCAGATACCTGAAAAATTGTTGAGTGTATTGAAAAACAACAATCAATCAATCGTACGACTAAACAATGTTGCCGATCCAAAATTTCCCAGTAGAGATGGACCGTCCTTCTTTTTATGTTTTACAATTCTTATCAGCTGCTCTTCTGTTACAACAACAAATTAAATGTAAGAAGTCTACATTAAAAGGCAAAAATATTGAAAGAGCGGTTTAGACCATTGCACTTGCGACTTTTTAAGTGGTTTTGCACACGACACATTTTTAATAACACTACACCCACTTGTTAGGTATATTCCTACAATTTAACCTTTGTTCCGTACCAGTTACATATATGATACACTGAGGTTTTTAAAAAATGATTAATAGAGGTTCTAATTCCATGAAACAGAACAAAATCAGAATCAGTACATTTTATTCTGTTATTGAACTACATTTCCTTTACAAACAAAAGAAAATATAAAATAGATAAATGGATTGCTAGAAAAATGTACAAAACCTATAATTTTATGGATAGTAGTGAAACACGTTGTGACTGTTTCATCTGACACAAACATAGCGATGGTTGCCAGTAAATAGGAAATACCGTAAAATGCAAAGATGATTACGATAATGGACACAATTTTGTTCATTCGTAGTATAACACTGCCCGCAACAGAGGATGATTTTAACGCTCGTACTTTTAAATAATGCAGAATGGCCATGATAGTCAGGGTAGCAAACATGGTGACGCAGCGAATAACCACTTCAACAATTGCTGCCCACTCTAAGAATTTGTTTCGGTTATAGCGGACAAGAGTTTTGAAAACAACTCGAAATGTAAACCACGCGCAAAAATTGTATATCCAAATCATTGCGGACACAATCAGTATTAATGAAGATAAAACATGGATCTTGCATTCAATGGGCTTCACTGTTAACCCAAATCTCAATACAACCAGGAGAATAATCTGACACAGTGAGATGTGGAAGACCATCAGCTCGAAAATATAGAAAATGTCCATGATGTTTACAAATTCCAGATTGTTGGAATGAGTTCCATCCAAGTATATCCTTATATTCGTGAACCAGCTTAATGCGGAAAATACTAGACTCAAGAAGTCGGAGAGAGCTAGGAATCCAATTGCCGTAAATGTTGGCGTGCGTAATGATTTATTCCATACGATTTTACAGATTGTTGCTAAATTCCCAAACAGTCCCAGAATGACGATGATAAAACAAGGAATATATGTCCAATTTACTATCGCTATTGACCGCTTCATTTCATCAATCCACTGAAATTTCAAATTCGCAAGAAATTCTTCCATTTCACTAATGTTACTCGCGTTCGACATCATCACGATAGACTACAAATGTATTGTGTCGTTCGCTATTAAATCTAAGCGATAAATCCATTGATATACAACATAAAGCGGCTGGTATATGACAGATGTTTGAGCCTGATTTTAAAATATTTCCACAATAAAAAAAAGAATGATTTAAAAAAAAACCGCTCCAGTATGGCTCTACTGTGAACAAGCATTTGATCCATTTTTCGAAGAAAAAAAAAGTTTCTACGAAAACAATGCTGCGATACACTTTTTTCTGCATCATTTACAGTTTGGGTAGGCACCGATCAACTAATGCGATGATGAGACACGGTATGTAACAACGAAACGGTGTGTAACAAATTGTTACATACCGTAGCACGAATGGCGACGCTATGTATTATGTATTTTGTTACACACCGCCGCCAGTCGTGCTACGGTATGTAACAAACTTTTACACACCATGCCGGGATCGCACCTTTTTTTTATGATTATGGGTGGAAAGTAAAGATAAAGTCTTGTAGATTCCTTTTAATCATTGTGCCTGTGAGTGGATGTATGTGTATGACATTCATGTAATTTTTTTTTGTCTGTGTTTATCAGTATGTCTTTTTGCCTGTCATCTTTTTTATCCTGTGGTTTTTGTTTTCTTAGTCCAGTTAAAACTGGAAGAATTTTAGGATAAATTGTTAGTATATTCACCAAAATATAAAACAAACGGTACCAATTTTGATGCACCAGATACACATTTCGACAATCAATATCCCTTCAGTGATGCTCAAGTCAAGAAATCCGAAATAAGAACAAACTTGAAAAAGCTGAAGGAACCAAAAATAACAAATACTGGGGCCAAATCCGGCCAAGGATAAGGCCTATGCATAAGGGAGATAATTCTTAATTTAGGAATGAATTTTTTTAATTTTATCACAGCAAATTTTTATTCGTAATTCATGCTAGTATCGAAGTACTTAGTAACTGAGCTGGTGAAATCTAAACGTGTCCTTGCGACTCTCTTACTATATGGTTTAAGCAAGTATAACGTAATCAAGAATTGGTTTGTATTGCAAAAACGTTCTAATGTGTTGTGTGTTATTGAATGTAATTCAGTTCGACAGAGGAAATGAAAATCATTCCCATCTCTCATGGACCTCTCTTTCGGGCCTAGAAACTCTTTCATTGCGTTTTCCTCTCATTGCAGTGAGGTTAATCTATCATCGTTACTTAATTATCTAATCTAAACGTGTCCTTGCGACACTCTCACTACAGGGAAGTTAGAAACGCCTTGGACATTCAAGTAAACGGATCTTGCGCCAACTGTATTCAAAGGCGAGTAATGTCATTCAGTTTTGCAAATTAGAAGTGTCATAACTAATCATCTAACCTTTCGTTGCGTAGCAAATGAATTAACTCACACGAGTCTACAATGAAATCTGATTTGATACTTCATTTCGATTCAATGAAAATACATATTATCTAGGATCATTAATTCTAACAATCAGCAGAACATTAAAGTTTTGACTTTTCTTTTTTAGCAAAATTTGAATGCATAAAATACTGCTTTTTGGGCCCATTTCAGTTTCCCAATAAACCGCTCCACAGTGAATTACCCATATCTCCACCTATCAATTAACCGAGTCCTATCAATTAAAAGCGATTACATAAAACAAAAAATCAATAAAAAGATAAATCAACCAATCATTTGATCGATTGCTCAAACAACCGATGACCGACGGACTGATTGACCGACCAAAAGACCGAACAATCAAACAACCAACCATGTACCAACCCAATCAATCAATCTATTTATCTATCTATCTATCTTTCTGTGTCTGTCTCTCTGTCGTGCTGTTCGTCTGTCCTGCCATCCGACTCTCTCTCTCTCTCTCTCTCTCTCTCTCTCTCTCTCTCTCTCATGACAGTCAATGGCCAAATGACGACTTATTGTTCATACACTCAATGCAAGGTGTTTGTTTCAGACAAATACGTCATCGGTGAGCTTCATGGTTATATCAGAACCTATTTTTGTTCCTTTTTATGTTCTAAATGGTAGACATGTTTCGACATTTTAAACACCTGAATACTTTTTTTGATTGTGTCTTTTTTATGAGGAGAGAATCTTGAGAGAAGAATATCTTGAGCAAATATGCAGCGATCAAAGTGGAACAGTTTATTAAAGACCACTGTCGCCGACACACAGACCCCTCTTTCCTGGTCTCCACTAAAATTCGTCCAGTTTTAATTGGACTAAACGAACGAAAACTACACAGACAGGATAAAAAAGATGACAGGCAAAAGACATACTGATAGATTGAAGACAGGCAGCAAAAACTTACATGAACGTCACATACATATAACTTCTCACTAAAAGAAATCTACACGGCTTTATATTTCATTTCCACTCATAGTCATCCAAAAATGGTGCAGTCCCGACACGGCATGTAACGATTTGTTACAAAGCATAGCACGACTGGCGAGGCTATGTAACAAACAAAACATTTTTGTTACATAGCGTCACCATTCGTGCCACGGTATGTATATGTAGCAATTTATTATATACCGTCTCATTGTTACGTGCCGTGTTTCATCAATGAAAGACAGCATACATATTCCACTACTAATGCTCTATTTCTATATAAAAAATTGAACCCCCACGGCCACATCTTATCCCCCAGGGACAACCATTTGAACTGGAAATTTAAACTTGATATTAGGATATTGATTTCACAATACTTGTGCTGTATATGTTCATTAAAAATTGAAGGTGATGAACTTCCTTCTGTATTTCTAGTTGATAAAACTATAGAGCTTCATTGTAGCTCTTTTGTGAACAATATCAATAACGATATCACAAACACTTAGCTACAGTCCCTAACTCCCTATTTTAAATATTGGGATGTCAGAACAATAATTACGACGGAAGAGTGACATAGACTTACATAGAGAGGGGTTCAGAAAAGCTCAATTTTATCACAGAAAACTTGATGTTCATACTCAAAATACATAATAAACATATAAGGTTACAAAATATTTTATACCTTATTCTCTTGACTAAGATGTTATTCGTTTTTGTTTTCTTTTTTAGGCTCAACATAACCTACGTGATATCTCCTTTACAGGAAATTGACAAACACTGCGGTTCGCTCGTATTTATGATTAGAAACTACCCTATATATGGATGATTTCACGTGTTCATCATTATTATTTCTTCTGTGTAAATTTATGCTTCTTATGTTATAACTGTCAATGTTTAGTACATATAAAGAAACCCCATTTTTGTGAGTTAGAAGTTTTGAATTAAAATACAAGTTTTGTCATTGTCTTAATTGCAATTTGAATTTTAATATTTTTGAAATAATGTTTATGTCACACACCCTACAGTGTGACAAGGGCATCGGTTTACCTGGCCTAATCCGAAGGACCTCCCTATTTAGTCGCCTCTTATGATAAGCAAGGAGTACTGAGAACCTATTATAACCAGAATTCCAACGAGATTCGTTCATATATTTAGATAGTACGTCGCTAGATGTTTGACATACATCCTTAGTAAATATTAGAGTTGAATAGAAATACATATGATTGTTTCCAATTTGTCATGTTGATCAAAATTCGTATTGGTCTGATCATTTGTATTGCGAGATGTTTTGTATTATGCAATAGCATGGTAGTTAATAATGTATGTATATTGATTGATTGATTATGTATTGTTTAATCCCGCTCGAGAATTCTTCACCCATATGGAGACATCACCATTTCCGGTGAAGGGCTGCACAATTTAGACATATGCTCGGCGCTTATAGCCTTTGAGTAGGGAAGGATCTTTATAATGCCACACCTGCTGTGACACGGGGCCTCTGTTTTTGCGGTCTCATCCGAAGGACCGCCTCATCTAATCACCTCTTACGACAAGCAAGGGGTACTGAGGATCTATTCTAACAACCCGGATCTCCACGGGGCATGTATGTATATATTGTTTGTAACCAAATTAATGCATGCCGTATGGGTAGAAGATGTGCATTTGTGTAGTCTAGTATTGAGTATTATTGAAGTGTGAACTCGATTGGGCACACAAATTTTATCATATGAAGTAACGTCATGCAATTTAATTCTCATAATTATGTAGCGTAAAAATCTGAGTTTTAATTTGTTCAAATGGATGATTCATATTCATTTTCTTATTCAAATACTTTCATAATATGGTTTGTCTGCTGTATTTAAGATATGGTGGTTTTATGTTGTAAACAAATTCTATTTTTATTCCAAATATATTTTGAAAGTTTGTATGTCAATTTGACAGTATACCAATTTGCCAGGAAGTCTTGGTTGGTTAAAGAACGGTAACTCAGAACGATACCATACGACCATGTACTTATACAACTTTATCATTGTATTTTGCTGTTTGTTACGGTGTTATGATATCCACGATCAGTTACGAGTTAATGAACCTATAACCATCAGTACTGTCCTATATCTAATTAGGTTGGCTACACAAATCCCTGTGACCCCACCTTATCAGATTGAACAGCAGTTTCGCAGCAGTTATCAAGCCTCCTCAAGCTTTACTTCTTTAACAATTTTAATAAGATTTATAAACATTACGAACACTTGTTACTTTTGGCAATCAGTTGAAATCATCCCCAACCATTACAGAACCTCTATCACTTAATGTCATCCCCAATCATTACAGAAAGTCTATCACATTGTGATGTAAATATATAGTGTGCATTGATCATGTGCCACAAGATCCATGCTGCTAGTTTTTCCATGTTCTTGAAAGACACTTTCAGCCCTGCTAAATCGAATATGTTCGATAGATGATTACTAATGTCAAATCATGCGTCTTTACATGTCGTCCAAACGACGCTTTATTCACTGTGAATGTCTTCTTGGAGGCAGTCTGCACCGCGTGGTGCTCGTGATATTTCGTAAGACAAGGATTGTTTTAAACTACAAGTATATACCAAACTATTAACTCCGACAAGGACGGGCCCAAGCCTGGTTGAAAAGGAAAAGGGTTGAACATGGGGGCCGGCTACCCCAACTCGTAAAAACCCTTAAAGTACAGAAAAGCCTACGACAGATCGAGATATCTTAGTCCTGGGGAGAAATGGCTGTTCATCAAGAAACGTCAAAGATAACTAACAGTATTCAATCTCCTAGTTCCCATTGAAAATACATATCAGAGAGATAGGCAAAAGCAAACCCCTGGTCATACCAGAGGTGGGATCAGGTGCCTAGGAGGAGTAAGCATCCCCTGTCGAACGTGAGTCCTACATCTCGATCAGGTAAACGGAGTAATCCGTAGTCAGAATCAGTTTGTCAAGAACGGCCTAACAATTGGTATGAAACACATCAGACAGCATTTGACTTATTGGTAAGTTGTACTGACAAACTAGTTTGTTATAACGACCACAAAATTTGCGAAATCCTTACTCTAGACGAGACTATACAAACCCCTTTAATATCAACTTCTTTTTCAGTATCCTACCTCAATTTCAAAACTGATCATATGCAAAACAAACTCTTGCTTATCGAATCAGTTGGAAGATACAAATACCATATGATGATGGAATATTGCCAGATAAATAAGGGAAGTTGACGATGGAGAAATTGAAATCATCCCGTTTGTCATCAAGTTGAGTTTTTAGTTTGCCGTCGGCATCTATTTTCAGAAAAATATCCAAATGCGAAGCAAATGTGAAAGACTCTGTGGTGTCTTTTATTTCAAGTTCACTGGGATATATCGAATCAACATAGCAATGAAAATGATCATTGTTAATAGACAGATAGATAGATAGATAGATAGATAGATAGATAGATAGATAGATAGATAGATTGATTGACTAATTATGTATTGTTTGATTAATTATGTATTGTTTAACGTCCTGCTCGAGAATATTTCACTCATATCTATATGACGTCACCATTGCTGGTGAAGGGCTGCAAAATCTAGGCATATGCTCGGCGCTTATAACCTTTGAGCAGGGGGATCGTTAACGTGCTACACCTGCTGTGACAAGGGGCCTCTGTTTTTGCGGCCTCGTCCGAAGGAGAGCCCCATTTAGACGCCTCTTACGACAAGAAAGGGGTGCTAAGGATCTATTCGAACCCGAATCCCCACGGGATCATTGTTAATAGAGATATTTAAATGTCGATTTGAAGGCCACAGCAGATTTTTTTTCTTCTCATGTAGGAGCTTTTGAATGAATTCTGCTTCATAAAAATATAAAAACAGGTCAGCTAACAAGGGAACCAATTCGTGCCACTGGGAATTCCAACAGACTGTTGGAAGACCTGATCACCAAAGACTACGAAAATAGTGTCAATGAGGAACTCGATTATATTTTTTGAGAAAGTCTAGCATTTTTTAAATATCAACGTCAGAGTACTTGTGCGTGGAGTCAGATTAGTGTTTAAGAAATTAAATTTTGGAATGACCGATTACTAGATATAAATATTTCCTTTTACAGAAGAGGTATGACGCCGCATGGTGAAAGCCAGGATCCTGAAGCTACTAGGCAGACCACCGTTCTCTCCTCCAGGGCGACCAACTTCGAAGCATGGAACTTGAGGATCATGTACGAAGCTGGCAAGACAGATAAATGGCCATGAGCCAGTATCAAACATCACGAGACAAGCGCTGAGCCGAAATCCCCTAGACAGGAGAAACAAAGGCCTGCCGAGAAACACATGCCGCCGAGACTAAAGGAAATAGAGTACACCTGGAGACAGCTCGAACAGAAGGTTCAGGACCGAAACGTCTGGAGATTACTTGTCGGAGACCTATGTGACAGGAAGAGTAGCAGGCCTAAGCAAACATGAAACTATTATAGTACTCAAAACTGAAAAATCTTCCATAAAACAAAAAAGCTTGATTGACCTGATTAAAAGGTAACAAGACAACGTTTTGTCGAATTTATTATAAATAAAATTTGGTACAAAGAGTAAAGGATTACAAACATTTTGCAAATTCGTTAGCTTGTCCATTTTTTTTTCAAAACTTGACGGTATAGTTTTAGGTTCAGGCAAATAATTTGCCAAAAACCAAAATGACATTTTTGAGGGAAACCCCTCAGCTTGTCAACATTGTTTCATAGTTATTTTATATAAAATGAATCAATTACATTATATATGCAATATAGGATTTCATCCGACAGCTAGGAATTACACATGTGATTTTCTAATGCTGACATATATCTCGACGAGAGTTCTGGGAAGGAACGCTGATCCCGATTTCCTTTTATCTACTACTGACATTGATTGTGCAAAGAGTCAAACTTGTTGAATTTACTTGTAAATTTTTAGATACACAGCTTTAAAAAGGCCCCCAAAAGTGTTCAAAATGATGCCAGATTAAAAAGAATCATGTGGGGGGAAAATATTGGCCCTATGTAGAAAGTAGATTTTAAACCGAAGCACTGTTTTTCCATAATGATAAAACGATAATATATCTAATATCGAAAATTTGACTAGTCCATTACGAAATAACGTGAATGTGATAGGACCTTTCCCTGATGCAAGTAGACGTAGACGCAGCCATTGGACATCGTTCATATAAAGGGACAGTTTTTCTGGTTCTGAAACATGTAGACAGGGGGCATACATCAAAGTCTGGTTATGAAATATTAATGAAAAATCATATTTTCCTTGTATGTCAATATTTGTATTTCATATTGGTGTAGTTAATAATTCATAACACTAAATTACATGTCATCCATACATACTGGTGCTGGTGTGCAAAACATGCTCCAAGCAGGTGCCCCTTTCTCACTCCGATTTTTCTCTCATTTGGGCTGTATCCGCGCCACCCAAACCCCATCAGAGTACCTTGCGAGGGGATTTACACACTGTGTACAATCAAGAACTCTATCTGCCCTTCTTAAAAATCTATCTTTCATATGGGACCATCCGCCTTCCCTCTTACCTACAGACCTTTACCTGGACCATGTAGGTTTTCATCTGAATTTCTTCAGCAACTGACCACGTGGCTTAGTTTCGTACTTCCACCCATCTCTATGCTAGGAATCATGCACGTCATCAAGTTTTACAATAAGCACTCAGCTACACTTGACATATATCCTAAAATTATTTCACACATTTTTACACATGTAATATCGCTTCAAATATGGGGTACTTCCATTTTTTTAAGAACGTTACGGGCCTATAGGGCAAAACTATTCCCTGCTACCTTTTGCCTTACGTCAGTAGACAATTAGGTCCACATCATATTCGCATAAAACTTTACTCTTACTCTATTCCACCAAAACTAGTCCATATGTGGATTTTTCCACGCAAGAATATAGACTGAATTATATTATTATGGATGTTGCCCATCACAGGCCCTTTAAACCACCGCGGGTTTTGCATGATATTACTTCCGAAACTAGCCGCCAGTTCCTTACACTCACATTTACTAACAAAAGAATAATAAAGTTCAGTCTTGTATTCCAGAGTATTTCAAGTTCAAGTCTACACCTGTATTTCCTACAGATGTACTTCCACAATTGCATCCAAACTTTTTAACAAACTTTGCAGTGCCTAGATATAGACCATCTTATAGTCAATCCACCTACGTGCTGTTGTTCGTCGTCTTTTAGCTATTGTCCAGCTGGAAATGTAATTATTGGCAGTTCGAAATGAAGACCTAAAATCACTTATTTTGAAAGGTCCTAAACTGAGAGAACATCTGTCTTTCAATTGGCGATAGAACTTCACCTTTATTATGAATTCTGTCGAAGATTATGCCAGACGATGGGCTAAATCTGAAAAAGAACTTGACACCTTGTCAGAATGGATAAAAAAGCATAAAATGAATATCAAACTCCCGTATTAGACATGTCAAAACAAAAATGTATACCATCTATCCTGTGTTTAGTAAGCCAGAAATGAAAAACGTTATATTGGTTACATGTGGAATATGTTTTGGTTCCAGCTGACGAAGATTATAACAACAATGTATTTGTTTGTAAGGCTCATTATTACAACTGCATTTTAAACGACCCTGGAATTACTTCCACATTTAGTAATCGCACTTATACTCCAACTGCCCTTTAAACAGATGGCACTTTTCAAAATCATGTTTCGGTTTTAATTACATTTAATATCCCAGTCAATGGAGGGGGTAAATATGAGTTACCGTACCTTTACTGGATCTCCATCTCCACAAAAACAAACAAAGACACGTTGTTGGATGTAGAAAATATTCTACCAAGCCCCTATCCCTGCTCCTCAAGAATATATTAACTGCTGTGAAGGGGAAACTTCAAATGTACTGTGCCACTACATATGCCAGAAGTGGTGTAAATCAAATGTGGATTCTTAAAAATTCTAAAGAACTTTCAATGAATTTGAAATCACAAAACCTTTCACAAATTAACAACATTAAAACGTACGATTTTACTTCACTTTCCACGACCATACCTCACAATAAATTAACGACTAGACTTTTTGACATCATAGACAGTTGCCTCATCAACAAAAATGGTAAAAAGAAGTATTTATAGTGATCGGTCATCCCAAAAATTATTTTGTTAAACACCACTCTGACTCTACGCACAAGTACTCTGAAGTTGATATTTAGAATATGCTAGACTTTCTCATATCTTCGTAGTCTTTGGAGACCGGATCTTCCAACAGTCTGTTAGAATTCCTATGGACATAAATTATTCTCCTTTGTTAGCTGATATCTGTTTTTATATTCTTATGAAGCAGAATGCATTCAAAAGCTTCTATATGAGAAGAAAAATCTCTTGTTGTTGCCTTCAGTTCGATATTTATATATATATCGACGACGTTTTATCTACCAACAATGATCATTTTCATTTATATGTCGATTCGATATATCCTAGTGAACTTGAAATGAAAGCCACCACGGAGTCTTCCACATCTGCTTCGTACTTTTATTGTAAATAGATGCTGACAGCAAACTGGCAAATCAACTTTATAATAAGCGGGACGATTATAATTTCTCTATCATCAACTCCTCTTATCTATAATGCAATATTCCTTTGTCACGTGAGAGAGTCTTCATGCAATGATGTGTTTCAATGACAGCATGTGGATTTCCAAACTTAGATTTAGATTTGCTTCCTGTTTTTCCGTGTTTTTTCTTTCACCTTTAAGGCACCAATTCTTCCCTAGCAGCATAGGTAAATTGATTGATTTGTGTGTATGTGTTTGTGTGCGTGTGTGTGTGGGGGGGGGGGGGGGAGGGTAACGCCATATTGCCAATATTTGAGCCATTTTACCTCGGTTAACTAAAAACAAGATTATTGGTTTCTTACAATTTTGGAGCAGCATAGGAATTGAACGGAATAGATGTACAGTATATATATCGTTAGTAACTTTGTGACACTCTGTATCGTTCGTCACCTCGTTTCAGTAGTTTCAGTACTTTGATTAAGATGTGTCGCTTTTCATATTCAACATCCCGTATTTAAAACTTGGTTTATACCCCCCCCCCTCCCTCCATTTCTATAATGCTGAAAAGTGGATACTGAGTGTATGCATATTGATCAATACTAAAGAGCATCAAAATATTGTCAGTTGGAAAGTCTTGGATTTATATATATATATATATATATATATATATATATATATATATATATATTCTTTTGTTTGGTTTTGGGTTTTGTTTTTTTTTTTTGTTTTTTGGTTTTTTGGGGGGTTTGGTTTGCTTATTTTTGTAAATTATCTTCTAAATACAAGGGCGACCAAATCATTCAAAAATGGGAGGCTGTCGTGTAAACAGTGACACCCATTTTCTGATTTTTTTCAACATTTTTATTGTCTTGCAATGGTCGACAATCCGAATTGTTTTCATGCAATGTTGGAGCTAGGCAGAGGGAAAACCTATCACTTTTTCTTTTAGCTGCATATCTGATTTATTTACATTGATAATGTCAAAGGTCTTTCTAAACTGTGTGAGAAATTAGAAAAAGACTTAGATATGTATTTAAAATGATTTGCGTGACAACATTATTGTCGAATACACCAATAGAACTGCATAATCAATTAGATGTTTTTCATAAATATAGAAATTCATGGCACTTAAGGTCAACAGTAACAAATCCAAAATTGCCATTTTTGGTAAATGCAACCAACACTGCTGTTAAATATAACAATGGAATTCTTGGAAATAGTTAATAGATTCAAATATTTGGGCGTTACGTTTAGTAAAGGTGGTTCATATAACCTGAATATCAAAGAATTGTTTGACAAAGATAATACAACTATGTGTGGTGTCATTGAAAAAAGCAGAAAATATCACTTTTTTATTGATTGTAAAATTGATATATTTGACAAAGTTGTGAAACCTATTATTTTATATGAATGTGAAGTATGGGGATTTAGTCAATCACCTTTGTTAGAGAGACTTCATTTAAAATTTTGAAAGCATATACTCAATCTTAAATCTTCTACTCCTAATTACATGATACATGGTGAACAAGTAAGATATCCGATTGCAAGTAATGTAAAGGTACGCATGGTTTCTTTTTTGGGACAAATTGCAAAATTCACAAGGGCGAAAGATTTCTTCAAAACTTTATTATATAGTGAAAAAATACAACAGTCCTTAATTATATAAAACAAATTATGAATACAACCAAAGATACTCGTCTACCAATAACGGCTGACATTCTACAGCGTTTGTTAAGTGCTCTCGATCACACTGTAACCCAGTATTCTGTTAGGATTTTACTGCGTGCACTATTCTTGTTAGCTTTCCATGCTTTCTTGCGTCTAGGAGAAATTACGGCAAAATCAGTTAAATATGACAAGTATCTCCTACAACGCTCTGACGTAAGCTTTGAATTCCAGGGTACAATTCTGTCAGGTGTTCAGATTATTATGAGGGATTACAAGACAAACAAACATCATCGACCTTTGGTTATTTCCCTTCAGTCTAGTTCAGATTCTAAATATTGCCCAGTTCAGGCCCTGTTCACTTACTTGCAGTTCTACAAACACAAAACAGGCCCATTATTCCAAACTATGGATGGCTTACCCATTTCATACTCCAAGGTTACTGCACATCTGAAAACTGCTATCATTTTCATTGGTCTTGACCCAGCAAATTTTAAGGGGCATAGCTTTAGGATCGGCGCAGGCACACATGCTGCTTCATTAGGTTACTCGGAGAATATGATTAAAAAATTAGGTAGATGGAATTCTGATGCTTTCCGTCGGTATATTCGCATACATTCCTTTAGGATATGTAAGTCAGTTGCTGTTTATGAACTCTCCCTTTGGGTGAAAATGAGCGGTTTATCAAGTACTCCCTTACAGTCTAGAAGTAGTCTACTGTATAATACTCACACACACACCCCTACTTTGATGCAAAGCTTATCCCCCAAAATTGTTTGTTGTCTCGGGTCAGAAGTAGTCTGCAATTTGAGACATTATTGCCCAAGGTTAGCTTGTCCTCGGCTATCTCTAATTACTAGACAGGTCAAATTTTATATCTTTATTACCTACTGGTCAGAAGTCGTCTGCAATTCGAGATACCCTAGTCCTAAGTAATTATGTTCCCAGGGATCCCCAATCACAAAGCATGTCAGAAATGGTCTGTTGCCTATATAATTTTACATAATATGATCTAGGGTTTTGAAATTAGATTTCTGTTCTGATGTTATGTGGTTTGTCCTGCTGGTTGCCTTATTGCACCATGTTATGTTTTGAACTTTGAAAGCTGGATTATTTTGCTCCGCAGCTAATGTAATGATGTTTATGACTCTTCATGCTGTTCTTTTGTATATAGATATATATATATATATATATATATATATATATATATATATATATATATATATATATATATATGTTTTGTTTTTCTATCAACTTGGAGATCTTTTTATTGCCAAGTCGCCTTTGGGTGGGTGGATCCAATATACTATTGGATTTGTGGCCTGTATTTTTTAGATTACCCACCTTTTTTGTGGACAGGCAGGTTGTGTCTTGTACATATTAGATTAGATGATTCTCGTATTATCATGATTATATTATGTTGTTTTTTGTTATGTGTGTTGGTTGGGGGTCAGAGTGCATATTTCTTGTCAAAAGATACTCTTGATTTGCCAATGTTTTGCTAGTCTTATCTGGCCCCCCATATGGTTTATGTTACGTGTGCTGGGGGTCAGATTACGCAATACTTTTTCAAAGATATTCTTTGTTTGTCAATGTTTTACTAGTCTTTTCTGACCCCCATTATTTTGTCATGTTTCACTTTCGTCATTTTCTGATTAAATGACATTTTTTCGATTCAACCTTTGTTTCTGGTTCTGCCTGTCTTGCCAAAAAACTAGCTCAGTTAACTTGGCAAGGGTTTTCTACGACTAAGGAACATAAAACAAATTATGAATGATTACAGATTATCTTACAAATGGCAGAATGAACAGTCACTAAATGAACTTGGCTTAAAAATAAAGGTTTTCATGTTTTGTACGATCAATTCAAACTAAGTGGACTAATGACAATTCCTCAAAAGGAAGAAATTACAGGATTTTTAAACATACAGTCTGTATTGAAAATTACTTGCTCAAATTACCTGAAGAACATTTGAAATATTTTTTTGTAATTTAGAACTGGTAATGTAAAATTGCCAATAGAAACAGGAAGATGGAGAGACATACCTAGAGAAAGTAAAATTTGTCAGCTATGTAAAAGAAATGAGATTGGGGATGAATTTCATTATTTATTTAACTGTACTGATGTATCTGTAAAACAAGCTAGACAATTTATCATTTCAAAGTATTACTACACAAATCCTAACATTCATAAATTTAATCAACTATTTAATGTAACTAACAGAAACACATTGATAAGAATATGTTAATTTATAAGAATTATCATGGAGAGAGGTAGTTCTCCAGGTTAACATTCTTTTAGTAACTTTTTATTTTTTGCTTTTTGTTTTGTTTTGTGATAATTGTGTTAATATTCTTTTCAATGCTTTACTGTTTTGTATTTCAAGAAAATAAAAAGATTGATTGATTGATTGATTTGTGGTGGTATAGTCATATACCATTCCGCGACACACAATCTCCTCAATATGAAACCGAACTGCGAAACACGTGCTTGTATGTAATTACTATAAATGCTCTTAGATTTTGACTTTGTTTGGTTTGAAAATACGAGTCCCAAAACACAACTCCAGGAAGAGTCACGTTCTTTATTTTCAGAAACGAGATATATCTTCTATTCAAATCTGAATAGCATACTTATGTACATTCTTCCTTTTAAAACAGGGTAAATTCAAAAGAGTATAAAATAGCAATATATTTTTAAAATCTTGTCTAATTCTAAATTGAATGGTCGAGACCCAACAGACTCGATCTCGGGTTTTAAAACTTGCAGATTGGCAGCACGCCGTGTATAGAAATGTCGAAAAGTGATCCAAAAGATGACGGCTGCTGCGATGGAAGAACTTTTGACCTAATGACAATACTGTTTGGATTTATACATAGTGTTGGTGTCAAAATTGAGCCGGATCTTGTAGTACTTATTCGAATCATGATGGCAGCGTATGACTCGAGCGCTGAACTGATCATTTTCTCCATACAGAATTCGGACTTTTTCGCTGCCGATAGTAATGATGAAGGGTTGTTTGCGATGTGTTTCCTCGGCGTTATTGCACACTGGATTTATTTTGTATATTCAACAATAAATTATGACAAATGGAAAGGTGATACCATTGATGCCAAACTGGGGCTTAAAATTGTCGGACTTTTTTTCGATGTGTTCATGCTGGGCTATGCCGGACACATGTTCTCTGTTCATGACGCCACTGGTTTCAATTTAGCATTGCTTATTATCGAAAGTTTGGAATTGACTTTGGATTTATTGCAACTTTTACGTCTTATTCATAAGAGGTGTAACCCCGCTTCAGTCGAACCACAGAGTAGCGACAATGCATAGCTTTCTGAATTGTAACATTCCTACATTTAATCAGTATCCACGTGTATTTTGAAATCTTTATAACATTCAGTTAAAGTGTTTCGCTAACTTTTATATCACAAAGAAGTGGATGCATTTTATGGATGTAGATTTCAAATAAATTTTAACACAGTTTAAGACGATTGTACCGTACACAATTTATTTCTAACCTCTTCATTGGTTCCTGGTACATTTATTTCCTATGTAGTTCAGGAATGAAATTTAACTGGATCGAACATTTTTGTGAAACATGAATATTGTACTTTAAAACTGATATAAAGTGATACTGATATAAAGAAAACCATTTTTTGTACAAAGAATATTCACCGGTAGCTTAGTGGTTAGAGCGCTCTCTTCGTAATCGGGAGGTCATGAGTTCGAGCTCCGCTCGTGCCATGGCCACATCATACGTAGGACGTAAAGATAGGTGGTGATTGCTCCTTCGCCAAACGCTCGGTATTTAGAAGTGAGATTCACAGGTCTTTCGGATATGGCCTTAAAAACGGAGGTCCCGTTTCGCGACAAGCATTGGCACGCTAAGGAACCCTCATTGCTATGGCCCCGAGCGCAAAGCATAGGTCTAAATTTGTGGACTTCATCTACAGATGTTGACGTCTCAATATGAGTGAAAAATTATCAACAGGACGTAAAACAAACATACAATCAAAGAATGTTCACAAAAGGTTTGGTTATTTCACATACTGGCACGAATAATTTTTAAACAATGCACGGCTAACAAGAGACGCTATGGTCGTCTCCTTAGTCATGAAAATAATTTTAAATAGCGAAAATTTTCCAATAAATTCACAAATATGTTTCAGACATGATAATATCTACGAATATCACATTAAGTTTTAGATTAGGGCACCTCTGATTCAATTAAATTTATATCTGGCCTATCACCGATGACGCAGTATCAAGCCTTTCCCACATCCGAATACTTTTGACCGCTTGCGTATTTGTACTTTGGTAATAATTGTACAAGATAGGACATCATGATGTAAAGAGATGGTTAAAATCATATTAGGTGCATAGAGAACAAATGCATCTAGAACTTGGCGTAGCAACTTTTGAATTTGTCTCTTAATTCATTTTTCACTTCTTTCAACGTCACCGTTTCATGTGAAATGGTTATGACCTCTTCTGTCATCTAATCATTTTAGTAGTATTTGAGGTGAAGCCAAAGACAAAATCATAAAACCTAATATCGCTTAATAGCAGGGGTTCATTCACAAATATTACTATTTTCGGATTGAAGTTTCAGAAAGAAACATGCTTATACAATGAGTAGATTAATATTTTACCCTGTCCTTTATGCTTTAGTACTCGTAATATCAGATTTTGCAATGGGTACTGGGTAGAAATTATAATCATCATCTATTTGATAATATACTATAATCAAAAGCTACAGAGCGCCAATAGGGACATAACATTAGAGTAATTTAATAGATACCCTTATTTTCCTTTGTTGAATTTGCACCTCTATTGTGAATCCTTGCTCCTTTGGAGGTAATGATGTTACTAGACCGTTATCCCTCTACTTGAGTATGATGTGTGTATAAGTTTCTTTCCTGACAAAAACTCAAATTCAAGAAAAGTATTTAATATTCTAATTCACGACAGAGAACTGAGAAACGCCAGCTTGAGCAGCCTACTGCTCAGGCGGCTAAATAGCACTATCCAAAACGTTGCATACATCATATACAGACCGTTTCAACAGTTTTGTTTTGATTATGATATACTTAATTGTTGATACTTTTGTTCTTTTAATTATGTTCCATATTTGAATTGTGTATTACATCAAACATTTTGATATCGTTTCCACATCGGTTACGCCACAAGTGTATTGACAAAACGAAAGTTTGCAATTCATAAACTGGTTTAAAATCACAAGTGAAGGAAACAATTTTCAAAACCAAATCGTTAAGCACTGCATTGCAAAGTGTAATGTTTAGAAATAATTACAGGACTTTTAAAAACCTTGTGCATATATTTGATACAATGGCGTGTTCAAAATAAAGTCTTTTAAACTTTTCTTGGTTTTAAAAAATCATCCAGTTTACCTTCTAAAGAATGTAACGATTGTATCAAATAGGGTCGTTGGACCGGACTGTTCAATGGAGTTTGTGCATTGAAATTCCATCATTGAAAGCATCGAGTTAATAACAAAATGTCTACAACCGTCTTCTTATGAAAAGTATAAATTTACTCGAATTCCACTGGCTAGATTAATCAAACACCCTTGCCAAATATTACGTATTCTGTGCAATCAATGTATTCATTCTAATAAACTGACAAATACAATGCAGAAGAAAAAAGACAGTTACAGTTGACATGTCCATGCAAAAAAGTCCGTAGATCTATATGCATGAAAAAGTTAAACGAAAGTTGTCCGAGGTTTATTTTTTCATTGACCGGTAGATCTAACCCTCTCCATAATGATTTTGTAAATTTACTTAATCTGATTGTTATAGTTGTATATTACATAGTTGGTCATATTTACAAATGTTAAGATTTATACAATAATATTTTGATCTAGACATATATCAGTGCCGTTACGTAAATAATTCATCACCATTATCATTTCTGTTATGCAATTGACAAATTCTGTATTATCTGATAAATCATACCATCTACCAGTCGCTATGGGAACGGTTCTTAACTCACAATTTTTTCAAAGAATGTTGTGCTGGTAAATTAAGTATATACCTCTCAAGACCGTTTTTAAATATCCTGTAATCAATATCTATTGATGATATATATATATATATATATATATATATATATATATATATATATATATATATGTATATCTGTGTGTGTGTGTGTGTGTGTGTGTGTGTGTGTGTGTGTGTGTGTGTGGCCAGCTTTATTTGAATTGACCGAAAATGAAAAACCTCCCTTCAAGTACAATGGGTTTTTTTTGGTTTTGGGTAATTTCATAATTGCAATTTCATAATTGCAATAACTATTTTTATGAAAAGAAATGCATTATCGTTGTTAAATTGTATAAACTTTTTTTCTACCAAATTTGTTTGAATGCCCTGTGTACCAAACACAGTTTTTTCATATCTGAGTTGATGCGAATTCCCCAGTCCGCCAACGAATGTAAATTTATTACAGGAATAATGCATATTTTAGATGATTCATAAATTTTGTCTATAAATCGAAAAGATAATTTTTGTTTCGTGTGGGCATACATCGTAATTGTGACTAAAATTGTTTTTATTGATAGGTTTGCCATTTTTGTTTCCACTGATAGGTTCGTCATTTTTGTTGATCGGTTTACCAGGAATTTTTTTCTGATCGAGTGCGTGCCCGGCCTCCATATTTATTCAGAATTTTAATTCATAACAAAACCGAAGTGCAGTTGTACGCGATAAAGAAAAGAATTCATTTTCCGCTTCAAAAATTCCCCCTCCATCCTCTTAGAGGTTTGAATGACAAATCACTGATGTCAGATTTCAGAGTCTAATTAACAGAGCAAAACAACCAAATATGTGGGAAGGAGAATAAACACTGTGGAGAGTGAGGGTGACGTGAAGTTACTGCTGTAACTTCCGAATTCAGTACAGATCGTACTTAACTGACACAGTAAGGAGTAACGAGGAGTACATCAGGATCCGGTTTAAGATAGTATATAAACAGGTGTTACAAACTTCACCAAACCATCCTCTGTTAAAGAACCGAAGCGACCAAATATATTATTGCCAGAAAAAGGAAGAATAGTATTGCAAAGACGGTCTCCGAAATTGGACAATAATGTTCAAAACTATAGTTACATTATGCTGTGTGGGCCTAGGAATCTCTCTGCCGTTGAATGAAATACCTCTCAATATTGATGTATGTATATAAGCCCCCATATAAGCTACAACTTATATTTTTAAGCTAATTTTACTATTACTAGTGGCTTTCTTCCAAAATTATATCTTCAATGAAGGTTGATCACTTTGTTTCAGAATTATCTTGTGCAGTTTGGATATCTCATTCCATCCAAGTCGCCATCAGACGTCTCCAGCAGTGATGCAGACAGACGACAGGCTGTCTGGTATATAGAAATAATTTTATATGCTTTTGTCCCAGAGGAAGAATCTCATTTTAAGAACGGTTTTATTCAGAAAAAATACAAATGCATGCATCATTTTCAGGGATTTTCAGAAATTTAGTGGATTGGAAGCTACCGGAGAACTGGACGAGGCAACTATTCTTAAAATGAGGCAGCCTCGTTGTGGAGTAGCAGACAAACTACCATCATCTCTTGACGGTCCGCAGAACTTTTTGACAATAGGTAAGTATCGAAGGATTGCATCTTCTGATAAATTGAAATGTACAGGTATCAATTCTAGAAGAGCATAAATCGTAAAGGATTTTTTATTTACAGGAAAGAAATGGCCAAATAAAATCATTTCATGGAAAGCAAAGAAATACACAGAGAAATTGCCAGTGTCCGAACAAAGGTATGAAATATGTATGATAAAGAATGACCATTAAAACAGTTTATAAACTCGCAATGAAAATCCCGTCAATCATTTAGATACGGAATATATCAATGGAGTTTAATTTTCTTTCTTTTATTCAACTAAGGTCTGCTTTTAAGAACGCTCTTCAGTACTGGGCAAATGTTACTCCACTAAAATTTGAAGAAACTGCAGAAGAAGCTGATGTAAAAATTTCGTTCGGGAAAGGCAACCATGGAGATGGAATTTATAACGCTTTTGACGGCAGAGGTAAACGGTCAACTAATATATAACAATTTAATAACCGATTATTTTGATGATTTGGGGTAGTGGTACGAATCCCTTAAAAACAAGATGATGTACTTGTATTTCTAATCATTGTGGAAAAAGAGATACATTCCATTTATGGAGATTGTTTTTTATAAACAGGAAGGGTGCTGGCTCATGCCTTCTACCCCACCAGCGGTGAAACCCACTTCGATGATGACGAATTATGGACCTACCAGAAGAACGGGACAGAGCTGCAAACCGTTGCAGCCCACGAATTCGGGCACACTCTTGGCCTTGGTCATTCTAGAGAACCAGGAGCACTGATGGCCCCATTTTACAAAGGGTTTGACCCAGAGATGACCTTGCACCAAGATGACATCAACGGCATCCAGTCGCTCTACGGTACAAATGTTTACCACTTGGTTTAATATTCACAGAGATATGACACAAGTGGCT
>JAMZEH010000055.1:21660000-21775000 GCA_024699665.1 Ostrea denselamellosa
GCCTCTTCAACAAAAATGGTAAAAAGAAAGACCAGTCATCCCAAAAATGATTTTGTTAAACAATCACTTCGACTCCACTAACAAGTACTCTGAAGTTGATGTTAAAAAGATGCTAGAGTTCCTCATTGACAGTATGTTCGTTGTTTTTGGCAATCAGAGCTTCTAACAGTCTTTTGGAATTCTCATGAGCACAAATTGTGCTCCTTGTTAGCTGACCCGCTTCTATATTCTTATGAAGCAGAATTTATTCCAAAGCGTCTACATGAGAAGAAGAAATCTCTTGCTGTGGTTTTCAATTCGACATTTAAGTATATTGACAATGTTTTAATTTTAATAATGACAATTTTCATTCATATGTCGATTCGATATATCCCAGTGAGCTTAAAATAAGACACCAGTCCTCCACATCTGCTTTTTACTTATATATTTTATTAAAACTAGATGCTGACGGCAAACCAACAACTCAACTTTATGACATGCGGGATCATTTCAATTTCTCCATCGTCAACTTCCCTATCTATGTAGCAATATTCCAGTATCACCTGCATATGGTGTTTACATCTCTCAACTGATTCGAAACGTAATAGCTTATTCTGCATGTAAACGGTTTTTAAAACCGACGCAGGCTACTGACAAACAAGTATAAAGTCACCATTTCACGAATTCTATGGTCGCTATAACGATCTAGTTTGCCAGTACATGACCATTGAGTCAAATGCTGTCTGACGTGTTTCATATCAATTGTTAGGCCGTTCTTGGCACACCGATTCCGAGTACGGATTACTCCGTTTACCTAATCAATAGGGCTCACGACAGGTGTGACCGGTCGACAGTGGATGCTTACTCCTCCTAGGCACCTGATCTACCTCTGATATGTCCAGGGGTCCGTGTTTGCCGATCTCTCCGATTTGTATTTTCTATAGGAATTGTGAGATTGGTTGTCTCAACATTTTCATGCAATAATGCAGAAACATATCTTTTAAATTTGAGCCAAAACAAATACAACCAAGTCCAGTTTAGCATAACAAGATTTTCAAATATCAAAATTAATCATGTAATGCTTGAACAGCTGTTCTCATTTTGCCTGTTCAGGAGCAAAAAATAAATAATCTATCTTTCCGTATATAACATGGCCTATATATTTAGCTCCTCCTTGAGAACTTCAGTAATTTTACATGTACATCAATGCTCGCATTTCATTTTTGAAAATACACGAGGGTATGAACTGCGATGCTTCATGCCGGTGTAACGAAGAATTTTGATCCGAAGTCATTTTTCACAGTCGAATATCGAGACCAAAGGTGTTGACTTAGACCCTAGTCCGTTGAAAATTGAGCAGCGTTGTGAAATTCTGATCATTAAACTGGTTCTTCATTCAACACAAACACATTGATATTTACAACTATGATTTGTTCAATTAAAAAAATTAAAAGCTAATTCATTCTTTAGATTAACACGTCCTACATTAATATCTTCAATTTCAAATGGGCAGTCTGTACAAAACATAAACCATTTTAGAGTTTTGAATTTTCTGAAAAACCCTCAGAATCAAGTGATTCATTTATAGTTAAATGTTCGCGTGTAATCGTAGTTTTGTGCGATACTTACTTATAAAAATCAAAGGCCTGAAGGGCCTCAAAGGCGTCGAGTGCAATGTCATATACATTAGAGTTCTCAATAAATTTAATGGGCAGGTAAATTATAGATAGTAAAAATGTTTGAGTGCCACAGGAGACATTTCCTCATGTTTAAGTACATAAATAAAGCATTACAATCATTTAAAAAATGTAAGCAGTATGTGTTTATTTGCATAAAAAGAAATAAAGAGAGCTTGGGCTGATGTTACTTATCCTAACAAGTTCATACATTTACCCTCCCCTTGCTAGATAATATCCCTTCAAAACTTGGCAATAAATAACTTGAAATTGCAGACGAAAAATGCTGAAAGAATATAACTGTTGCAGAGTGAGACTACTTGTTTATAGAAGTTAGGTCTTCTGTTCATGTATGATGTAACAATTATACGGTATTAACTCTCTGTTTTCAATAATGTCCAGGGCCTCCGTGGCCGAGTGGTTAGAGCATCGGGCTCAAAATCACAAAGCCTCTCACCTCTGTCGGCGCGTGTTCGAATCTCGGCCGCGGCGTTATGTGAGCAAGTTTGCCAGTTTACTTGCGGAAGGTCGATGGTCTCTTCCCAGGTACATTGTATCTGGGTTTTCTCCTCCACCAACAAAAACTGGACGCCACCAGATAACTGAAAAATTGTTGAGTGTGGCGGAAAGCAATAAATAATCAATCAATCAATAATGTCCAACAATTCAAAAGTTCAACATAATATGTAGTAAGTTTATTGGAATTCTGAACAAGAATCAGTTCCAACCGAATGTTACCTAGCCTGGGTTTCTTCGCAAAATAACCTGGTATTTTCGTCGCGATGCACACGCTACTTTCGTTTTAATTAAAAATCGGGATTACCGAAAACAAAACCGGAAATAGTCTGTGTTTTTGGAATAGCAACCTAACCGTGACCACTAATTTATGTTTCTACTGATCTGAAATAAAGATTCTTGGTGCAACTACCAGACTATATATAGATATAAAAACCCACATTTCAGCAGGTTATTTTGTAAGTACTTAATGCTATCGTACGACATAAATTTCGCGGGGAAATCCGTTTCGTAGAAAATCCATCTGCAAATAATAAACTTCTCTTACCAAACAATCATAGTTTAACTATTGGACAATGATACAATAATAAACAACGACATCAACAATGAAAATGGTATTGTGCCTTTCAAATATCAATTAAATTCAATGTTTCAAAGTCTTGAATCGTTAGAAACATTCAAAACCAATAAACACTATTTGATTTCGTCCATTGAGATAAAAGGCGGTGAACAGGCAATATTTTGCATGATCGCTAGAAGGCTCTCGAGCAAGCTCGACGCCTTAAAAAATATATCCAAATTACAATATTAGCATACATGGTTACATAATACATTATTTAGTTCAAAAATGCGTTTATATTTGCTACAGAATAACAGTAATCGTTTTCCCAATATTCATAAAATTCGTAATTTTAGTATTTGGAAAATGTTGGAGGTTTGAGTCACATACAATGCTAGTAACTATATCAAATTTGAAAACCGTTTTTTTTCCCATAAATATGAGCTGAAAACACAACAAAAAACCTCTAGAACTTTCACTGCCTAATTTACCAAACAACGAGCTCCACGACACTAACTCATTTTAAATAATGATAATAATAATAATGCATTTATGTGGCGCCTTATCTAAATATAGTCTAAAGCGCTTTACACTATACTAAAACGCAAAACAAAATTATACAGAGTAAAATCACATAAATGCCAGACAGCAATATCGCACAATGAACAATTGAAACTATGAAAGAAATAAGCTAGAGAAAATTAGAAATTAATTCATATTCTAAAAATCATTTTTTTTTTTTTGATACCGTTCTTCGGCATGTTGCATAAAATACTGATCATAAAATGTAATTTATATATAAGTCTATCGGTCTATTACTGGTACATGAAAAACAACAGGTATATGGCACGATAGGTGGCATTTAAACATTTGGGAGAAAGCTTATATAGACTGTCTGCTGCCTAATCCTATTATACATCATAACATATTTCTAAATTGAACTTGAATTAGCAAGGGAAAAATCGTTTTCTCCATATCAGTAAAATCAATACATATACTAACATCAGAAACTCTGTCTTTATCGTATATTTATCAGCAACCGTCTTTTAACATTGAAGTCCAATAATTCCAAGTTTTAGGTTTTCTCTTGGGATTTTTTACCACTTTCTGACATATTTGACACATAGCTTCGGAGAATACTTCGCCATTGCCAACATCAAAATATTTGTCTTTCTCTTTCAGATATCCGGTGTACTTTTTCTCATCTGAACCTATTTCAAGTAACTTATGAGCAAGCTCCTTCGCCGAAGCAAAGTGTATAGCGTTGATATATGTTCCATTGGGCAGGTATTCTGCAGTGTTACGCGGCCCATTTACCACCGGGATGATTTCAAGATCATATAAATACAAATTGTATAACTTTTCCGTAGTGTAATAGTGACAAATTGTGTTTTCAAATGAGAGATAGAATTTATAATCACGTGCAACACCCGTGAGACAGTCACTTAAGAGGGTAGTCCTTGACCCACATGGACGAGTGCCACATTTACCAAAAAGATCCACATGCATGTATTTCCCTAGTTCCTGTGCAAATGCTTTGCGTTTGGACGGAACGGGGCAGTGTCCAGACATCCACACAGCGCCCAGCTTCTTCCTGTGGAAAACGTCACTGTAATTTCTGCTTAATTCCTTTTCACGGCGTTTTATTTTCCCGTAAGGTCTGAATATTTCTGAATGCTTCCGAAAAGACATTGTGTAATCAAATTTACCATCCCACTGTTTTCCTGGTTTTGGCGTATATTGCACGGTTTCCATTCCATGGAATATCCAATATTGGTTTTCCATTTTTTGGGGTGGCGTGCCTGGCATCGATACTGCATTAAAAATCATTACCGTACTGTTTTGAGAATCTGACGGGTTTTTAGAAACGAAGCAATTGGGCACCGTGGAACACTTCTTTTTATTGAAATGGTCTATGAATGGGAATAAATAACCTGGGGCCCTGTGTACGCTGATAATGACTTTCTTATCAGATATGAATTCGCTGATTTTCTCATCGGAACTGACATTGTTCATTTTCTTATCAGAAAAACTTGTGTTTGAATTTTTTGATATTAGAAACACATGACCATTCATATAATATATATAATTCACTACGAGCCAAAATGCTGATGTCACAGCAATCAGCAAGACAGCTTTGAAAGTGATGAAACTGTTCCGTCATTTCATCCTAAAAAAGCGATGAAGACAAAATGAACTATACATTTAATTTTTGAAATATACGTGTAGTTTTCATTGTAATTATGATTTACACTACAATACATACTATAATTACAATCATGATTTAGATTTACAAAGCTGTACATAATAATTCAAAAATTGTGGTTTACTTTAATTATGGGCCAGCACGAGTCAGCCCATTATAAGTCGGATGTGTTGCTGCTGGACATTTGTCCGTTACCGCGGATGTGTTCAAATAAAGATGACGTTTTTTTTTAAAAAGAAATATTTTAAAGAAAGGTTTATATGTTATTTATTTTTTATTGCGACAGACAAAAAAGAATTCATGGTATAATAGCGAAACTGATATACCAGTGTATGTGATCCACTTACTATTGCGAGATTCATTAAGGACTTTAGACTAGTGATGGAACATCGGTTAATTTTTATAATCGATCATCGGTTGGAATCGGTTGCTGCTTCTGATGCGATTTTACCGATTATAATAGGAAAACATTTTTATCTTAAAAAGCATAATCTTACAAAGTGTTTCATAATTTATTTCATTTACAAATGTATATTTAAATATTTACACACACATATATGATTATATGTAAAGGTAAATATTTCAAAGGCAGCATGCATCTAAACTTACGTCAAATATGAATTCTCAATGACCATGTATTGAGTGACAACATGGCAAGAATTCCATCATCATCAAAAGGAAGTTTTAGTGACTTGTCTAAATGGTCTAGTGCACTAGTCAAAAGCTGTTAAGAGATTTGGTTCTGCAGGTTGTGAATTCAACGCCCGGTAGGGGCATAAGTGGGTATCCAAATCTATTGAATTTTTCTGTGCTTTATATTAAATAAATCATAACTTATGTATGTTTAGGAGTTCATATTTCAATCGTTGTGCTTTGTAGGAGGTGGAAATGGGCTAATACCAGAAAGCATCCTATAAGAAGGGTAAATGCATCCGATGATCGATTATGGAAAAAAAAATAATCGATCATCAAAATTGGTAGCTTTTTTTGTAAACAATCGATGTTTTCTGATGATCGGTACAACACTACTTTAGAAGTCTATATACAGGGATGACGTCATACAAGTAATACTAGATCGGCAATTTTTCTGTGTTAAGAAACAAAAGTTTATGTTTAAAAACAGATAAGAATGCTGCTAGCACCACTCTATTATTTAACATGCAAGTACAGAGTGTATAAAAAATGTTCAATCAATTAATTATAGAATTTCTATCATGGTAGATTTTTAAGACCTTTACTTTATACAAGTAATGTTAGGAAATTTTATTGGATGGTTTGCGGTGCAATGCATGATCGACAGGTAAAATATTCAATAAATAACTCAGGGTTAGATTAAAGATTCAGTATAATGTATATAATTACATTGTAATACAAAGTCGTCAATTTTCAAATAAAACCGTTCTCCGCAGGCATGGTTATGACTATTTTCATAAAATGAAGGGTTTTATAAATAAATGTAATACACGTACGTTACACCATATTATTTACATTTAGATTGTGGAAGTATTCTTCATTGCAAAGTATATTAAGTATATTACATTAGGGGAATGCACTCCCCTTTTTTCTGACAAAGAACATATTCTTATTATCTGAAATGGGAAAATAAATATACCGTTCTACTCCCCTCCTCCACCACACACACACCCGGTTTACTGATGTTAGGAACTTTTTATTAGAAGAAAAATACTACTAAAATTTGTACAGTTTTGAAGAGATTTAAACAAAAATTGGCTTGAGCTTGAATACCCCCCCCCCCATTTTTGATTTTTTTGGGGTTTTTTTTGTTTGGTGAAATAAGTGGTATAGGCTAAATGATCACTTTTGGATATAGATACAAAATAGTAAACACACTTTAGAGTTTTAGATGAATATGAATTTTTACCAAGTAATTTTCCGGAAGTTGCCGACAACAGAATTCTTCGCATCACGGAAAAGAACAAATCATCGGACAAATGTACATTGTGTATAGCCTGTTGTTTCCTCTAAATTTCACAAGCCCTCGTGTTATAATTTCCGAGGGCTTTTAAAGAAAGGAATTCTTTGAAACATTTTTCTATTATGGAGAAGACTTTACTTTAGTTGACACGTGCAAATAATTTTTTTATTAGTTCTTACACTTCCCAAAACCTTTCTGACCAATAAATGTGGTGCTTCCAAGGACCAATGTTTCTCGTTTTTAATTAATGGTACAGGCACCACGGCTCTACACTTCGGAAATTGATATTTTGGAAGGGATGAAGGGAAATTACCGTTTATAAAGAGTTTCACATAGAGAATGAAATTTTTCCTGAAATTTATTTACAGACTATTTTGAATTTCACGTTTCCTTTTCCAAAGCATTTTGACTTTTAATGATAACAAATACGCTCATATCTCGTGCTATTTTCACTTACCACATACAGATATTCTGGAAAGGTAAGCGCTCATAGTTTCCAGTGTTACAACCAAGCAACTGTAAATATGTACTTTATCAACCCGATATTTGCAAGGAAGTGGACACGTTATGATTTCGACGTCTTGTCCTTTACTGCCTTCAGGGAGGTCATACATATGTATGTATAAACCTAAATAAGGGTGTACCGATAAACGTTCACGGTGTCACATTTCATTCACTTTTACCTAACATCAACCAACTTTACAGAGCTAAGATATAGGTCATCTTAATCACAAACTGCTCTTTGTTTTTTGCCTGTTTTTGAATTTTAGTCCAGTTAGATATATCATTACTGGTGTTGTCAATTTAGTTGAAGATGAGGACCTGAAATCATTTATTTTAAAAGTTCGTATCTTCAGAGAACCTCGATCTTTCAATTGGCGACAAAACTTCATCTCTGTTATGAATTCTGTCGAAGATTTTGCAAGATGATGAACTAGATAAATATAAAAAAGAAGTTAATACCTTGTTAGAATGGGTAAAACATATAAGAGGAATATTAAAATCACATATTAGACACATCGAAACTAAATTGAATACATCTATCCTTCTGTGTTTAGTAAACCAAAAGTTATAAAAGAATTATATAGGTTACATGAGAAATGTGTTTTAATTCCAGCTCACAAAGATTGTAACAACGTTGTCTTTTGTTTGTAAAGCTCATTATTACAATTGTATTTTAAACGAACATGGCATTAATTCCACACTTGGTAATCCTACCTCTACTCTAACTTCCTTTGCAAAATAATGAAATCCTTTGAATGCTTCAATTCTAAACACATTTAATATCTTTGTCAATGAGACGAAAGACTATAATTTACCCCGCTTGTACTGGATTTCTAACTTCGCAAAAACCCTTACAAACATAGAGACATTGTACATTGCTGAATCTAGTAAATGTTCTACCAAGCACCTGTCGTTGTTCCTCATGTAAATAGTAACTACTGTGAGCGAGAAATTTTGAACGTATTGTGCCACAACATATATCAGAAGTGGTGTATATCAATTGTGGATTATGAAAATTCTAAAAAAAATTTAGTAAGTTCTGCATCACAAAACCTTTTGCAAAACCAACTACAGCAAAACGTGTGACTTCTCAACACTTGATATTACCATTCCTCATGATAAATCAAAGCCCAGGCTTTTTGACATAATAAACAGTTGCTTCTCCATTAACAAAATAGAAAAAAGAAAGAATTATTACCTAGTGATCATTCATTAAAGTATTGCTTTGTAAAAGGGGCATGGACACAATTTTAGCTGAAGATTTTCAAATTCTATATTTCTATCTTTAATGTTTAAAATGCTTAACAATTTTTAATGGTCAACCAAATTTTACTATCAGTTGTTGAGTTACAAGTGAGATATAGCACCCACAATTCTTTGTTATGTAAACAAGGCTCGTGTCATGTTTTTGTTTACATATAAACTGCTTAATAGAAAATATGTTTAAAACAAAATGAGATGTGACAAACACTAGAAACTATTTGTTTGTGTTCAGAATTGAAAACAAAATCTGCTTTTACTGGTATATTTAACCTATGTAGAAAAAAAATGACACCAGCCTTTTTCATATAACAAAGAATACTTAATAATGCCGGATATCAACATCGCAATGAACATTTTAAACTATGAAAGAAATAAGCTAGAGAAAATTAAAAATCATAAAATGTGCTAGAAAAAAACACCCTTTTTTTACCGTTCTTGATTGACTGATTCTTGTTTAACGTCTCGCTCGAGAATTTTTCAATTATATGTAGACGTCACCACTGCAGGTGAAGGGCTACAAAATTTAGGCCTATGCTCGGCGCTTATGGCCTTTGAGCAGGGAGGGATCTTTAACGTGTCACACCTTCTGTGACCTGTTTTTGCGGTCTCATCCTAAGGACCGCCCCATTTAGTCGCCTCTCACGACAAGCAAGGGGTACCGAGGATCTATTCTACTTCGGATCCCCACGTTCTTCGGCATGTTGCATAAAATACCGATTATAAAATACGTCAGATCGCAATAAAGCCTGACGAAAGAGATGGGTTTTTAAATTTTTTTTAAACAGTCAAGTTTCTGAATCTTTCCGATTTTAGATGGAAGACTGTTCCATAGAGTGGCTGCTGCTTTATCAAACCTGCGTTCTCCGTACATCTTAGTCTTGGTTACATGCATATCTGTCAGATGTGCAGATTCCGATCCAAGAGATCTGGCGGGTTTGTATGGTTCCGACAGATATGCTGGTGCCAGATTGTTAAGGCACTTAAAGACAAACATAAGTATCTTGTACTGTATACGGTAGTTGACTGGAAGCCAGTGTAGTTCGACAAGAACAGACGTAATATGTTTGTGTTTTTAGTCCTCATTACTAATCTGGCAGAAGTGTTTTGTACCCGTTGAAGTTTTTCCGTACACTGTTTGTTCACATCGTACAGCAAGGCATTTTCGTAATCGATACTGGCGGTTACCAACGAGTTAACCAGTAATTTGCATGCCTCATCAGAGATGAAAGATCGCATGCTACCTATAGGACGGATGTGTATATAGCAAGATTTGGCAACGGCTGTACAGTATCTGTCCATGGCAAGTGACTTGTCAAAATAGGTCCCAAGGTTTTTCACCTACTCGGCCTCAGAAATGTTTCCTTCGAACGAAATCTGGTTGTCAAGGTTCCTAGATAGATTGCACTTAGAGACAAATTTCGTTAAGAGAATGTCATGCGTGTGGGCGACCTTCCCTTTTGGGATTTTCAGAGTTTAAAATCTGTACTACATGAAATAATACCCTCCTACGTATCACGGACCCCTTGCAACTTTTTAAGATTCTACATATGCAGATATCAGCTGGTGCTTCAGAAGTCTTCAATACCCCCCTAACCACCCCCCCCCCGAAAAAGTTTCTGTAGCAGCCAAAGTTAAACACTGCCTGGCCTGCAGTATGACAAACTATATGGTGTCCTACTTTTTATACTAAAAACACTTGGTTGTTCGATTTTCATTGAAATTCAGTCTCCCTATTATGGTGACATATTTCTGCCATCACTAGTCACTAGTGGACATAATTATTTTACAAGTGATGGCAAAAATATGCCACCATACCTCATGCTATATAAACAACATTCGTTTTCAGTTTTTTTAATTTCTGTCCTAGGTATATGTCACAGATAATAGAAACATTCGTGCATGAGAGTTACACATATACCTAGCTAACAAAACATTCATCAATAATATTCACTATATACATTGAAGTTTATCAAAAAAGTAGAATATTACATTACATGCATATACACGCAATATAGCAAAATGAGAAATGGCAAACCACCACTGCTGCAAATCTTTGAAACAAACACGGACTACATAAATGAAATGTAGTTTTAACAGTATGAATGACCTGACACAACCTGTTTTATGAGATGAATGAAAATCTATATATAGAAATGTAAAACATTTCACAGATCTGATAAATACACGTTCATCACACGCTATAAACACATGTTTATCACACCCGCTATTACCACATTTCTCATGTTTTGGGGTGATTTCTCGTCCTCATGGCATAAGGAGCTGCTGGTTTGGCGGTACCTGGTGTCGCCTGCTGTGAAAGACCGGAGGACTGAGCAGCTGAAGCCACTGTTACATTTGTGGCTGGTAAGGCAGCTGCTGCTGCCAAGGCTGCTTGGGAGGTGACTGTGCTGGGCTGTGAGGTGGCTTGGGCTGTCTGGGTCACAATCATTGGTTGCTGTATAAGTGTCCCCGTACTTGGAGAGGACTGGGCTGCTGGGGTTATAGTCACAGTAACAGCAGTGGGTGTAGAGGGCCCAGTCTGGGCAATGCTGCCAGTCTGCACTTGTTGGATGGTCCCAGGAGTGACCTGTATTTGGTGGGCTGTCTGGGTAATGATTTTCTGAGGGGTGTGTGATGCTACAGGCACCTGTTGGACAACCTGTGTCTGTGGTATCAGCTGCTGTGTAGTAGTCTGTGATCCTTGTTGAGATGACGCTGTTGGCTGTACCTGTATTGTAGTACCTGAGCTGGCATCCTGGGCCACTGTAGTGACAGTCAAAGGTTTTCCAGCTTGGCCAGTCACTCCTGTGATGCTGATCGAGGAGACAGCAGGCTGAGCTGTTACATTAGAAGCTTGTACAGCTGAAACATGAGTAACAGAAATGGGTGTGGCAGACAAAGTCTGAAGGTGAGTAGTAGGAACTGCTGAGGTACCAAGAACTTTTGTCATGATTTGCCCTGTGGGTTGCTGACTCTGTGTTACTGTGGTAATGATGGGTTGAGAAGTGATAATCATGCCAGAACCTTTGCTTTGCTGCATGATTTGTTGGAGAGAGTAGGTCAAGTGTTGTCGTCCACCTGTCCCTGAAGCTGGCTGCTGAATGATTTGGACAGCATTCAGTGGGATCTGTCCTTTTCCAAATGGCTGATTTACAGCTGTAACGAGTCAAATGCCATTATAGTTCATTTTATTCGTTTCTTGTAGTCAGTACTTTTCATGGTACAAAATGTATATGAATACTTACAGGTGATTTTCTGTGGTTGCTTTGATAGTTGATGCCTCATTTGCTGTATTTGTTGAATATGTTGGATTTTTGCTTGTGGAAGCTGACTCACAGTGGCAGATTTACCTGAAACAAGGTGCAATACAAGCTGTAACATTCTCCTCACTTTCTCTTTCCATAATATTTTTCATGCCTGTACTGTCGTCTCTTTGAAACATCCACTTACCCACCAATCCTTTTTGTTGTGGCACACTGACATTGATGTTGACAGTGCTGACAGGGATCTGAACTCCACTAGCAGGAGCAGACACTGTCTTCACCAGCTGTGTTCCGGAAGTTCCAGCAACGGTAGCTGTCTGGGCTATATGCTGAACTTGTGCCTGAGGAATCAACTGTGCTGTCGTAAGCTGTAAAATCAGATGCTCCTATTAGTGCTTATAGTGTACAAATTCAGTATTTCAAAACATAATGAAGCAAACATACAATGAAATTTCCATTCTCACTGAAGTTCATTCTGTCAAGACAGTTTTTTAAAAATTCATTTAATTTTTTTTAAATTTACGAGAAATACTTTAAAACTATGTAAATGGTGCATGTTCTTTGAATAATACAAATTATTTTGTATGCAATACAAATTTTAGCAATTGTTGAAAATTGAGGGAAACTGTGCACTCTTTAATAGATGCTTACCAATTAAATAAACAATACAAAATCATCAAGAAAGAGAGGTAAAATGATACCTGGCCAACACCTGTCACAAGTTGCTGAGCAATAACTGTTTTCTGACCTCTGCCAAGCTGCTTCAACTGTTGCTGCTAAAAATAGAATGAGGATCTTATACAAAGACATTTACTTTAGTCAGCAATTTTTAAAGATCTTAATTTTAAGGGACAATGTAAATGGTGTATATTCTTTGAATAATACAAATTATTTTGTAGGCAATACAAATTTTAGCAATTGCTGAAAATTGAGGCATTACATACTGCAGTACAAGATAAATTGCATCAAATTGCAATGCAGTTTTTCATTGATATTTTAAGCTTTTGTACAAAGTTGTTAAACAGTATTTACCAATGTTTCTGAAACTAATACAAAAAAAAAGGAAAAAAAAAAAAAAGGGAGAAAGTCAAATACACTGTACAATGATGCAACAAAATAGACTGTTTCATGGCTTAAATGTATCTAGTATTAATATGTCATATCCCATCTGTGAGAAATCTGTGAGAATAATGATATTCTGCCAGATGTTTATTGCTGACTGCAATTTCAGCAGTGTGCAAACAATAGTTACACATGCTTGCTCAAAATGTTGTATCAGCTACACTTTGTCATTTGATGCTTCAAGATTTTAACACACATGTAAACAAAACAAATCTATTTTTATATGGATGCATAATAAAACAGATCTATAAATAAAATAACCTCCAATAGTGGACCTTCAATCAGTGAGACTTTCATGCTCTATCTTACAGATTAGAACTTATCACATTTTGGACTTATCACATTTTGGACCCCATGAATTGTCAGCTTTTTGTCTTGATACTGATACCGTGATATTAATTTCTTCACCAGTCTTACAATTTTGTGTTGACAATTTTCATATTTTAGCTAGATAATCATGCAATAAAATAGATCATTACATGATCGAATAATTCCAATCTTCAATTGGCCAAGATCCAGTAAACTAGAAATATTGAATGTATTAATCACTTCCACATGCCTTCATGATGAATATTCAGTCATATCAATTTTGACATTTTCTCAGTCAAATTAAAGAAAGGCAGCACATGCCATGATACAGTGACTGTGCATGGCAAGATGAACATCACAATACACTTTTCCTGTGTCATTGCTTATGTTGATGTATCTCACTTTCATGATATTGCTGGTAATAAGAATTCAGAGTATTTCACTAACTGTTAGGTTGACTTTCTGCATTCTGAGTTGTTGCTGCTGTTGTTGAACCTGTTGCTGTTGCAATTTCTGGTTAATCAGATTCTGCCTCTGTTGCAGCTGTAACAACTGCTGATGAGTTAGGTTCTTGGTAGCTGCCTGCTGTGTTAGTTGCTGGCCTAATAAATGAAACAACAAAACAGGATCAAAAGATCACAAAACAAATTTTACACCAGTTATCTTAAAATGTGAACCACTTCCTGCAATACTTGCAGCCTATTGCATGTGGTGCACTCCACCAATAAGAATATCTTCTCGTCATATGGTACTTACCAGTGCTAGCTCTCTGAACTGCTGCCAACTGAGCTCCAGTAACTGTGGTCTGTAGCTGTGTTCTGGCCACCTGTTGACCAGTCCCTATGGACATGGTGACCTGGGTCTGAGGCTGGGATGCTATGGCTGTTATCTCCTGTATTGTCAGAGGTGCTGCTGTTCTTTGAGTCCTAATAGCTGGTGTAATTGCCCCAGCAACTGTCTGTAATCAGAACAAGAGGTCCATGGGCCACAAAGCTCACCTAAATTACTTTAGCTTTGCTATTCTTCAGGAGAAGATTTTGAAATGACTTTCTTCTCACTTTACTCGCATGAATTTTTTTTTACCCAATCTAATGACCCCACCCTGGCTTCATGGGGTTATGACTTCACTGAACTTGGATCCACACAACAAGGGGATTAAATATGAATATGATCAACATAGCCTAATTGTTCTAAAAGAAATATTTTAAACTCCCACCCCCTATATTCATGTAATACATGCATGTAAAATTTGATCCCCGATGGTAACCTCATCCTAACAAAGATTCATTATTTGGAAGAAAAAGAAAACACTCAACACAACTTGGGAATGTTTGCATATCAATATGATTTGGTGTGGCCATTTTACACTTGAAAATATTTTTTGAATATATTCTATGTAAAAATTTATAACACACACACACCTTGAGACCATGAAAATCAACACTAAACTTGAATCTAATGACCCCACCCTATTTTATTGCCTTTTCTGGATTACATCCCCTTGGAAGGAATGACCCACCAATAGTTCTGGAGAAGATGCAATATTTTTAAAGTTTACAATAAAGACAGACCATGGGCAAACTTTGATTAAAAAAGCTCACTTGAGCCTTTGGCAATGGCTCAGGTAAAGTATAACAAAAGCATTGCAATTGTTAGGTTTACAAACTCTTAATCAATTATCAATGTACACCTCGGGTTGTACTAACCACAGTGGCTGGCTGAGCAATGGAAGCTACAGTGGCCTGCTGACTCATTCTCTTGTTGATGGCAGCAAAGTTGGTCGGTACTCCTCCCTGAGTGTTGACCACAATGTTTCCTGTTGCAGTCCTGGGTAAAGACACCGATACCTGTCCCACTGCTGCCACTTTCTGTACCACCCCCGTCTGCTGCAATATACATGTATATATGTATTATAAATATGATGGAAAATGACAAAAACTCTCACAATTTGAAAGAATTATTGCTTATCAATTGAAAATATTCAAATTGCACAAGATATTTTGAATGCTGGGATTATCAAATACATAAATTAGAAAACGTTAATTACCAGAACAGCTGAGGAGACGACTGCTGTTTGAATGGGCTGTGCCACTGGAGCCACAGTAACGGTGGAGGTACTCTGCTGCACTACAGAAGTACCAGTTGTAACAGCCGTCTGAGCAGTAGATCTCTGGGCTGCTAACTGCTGGTCTGCTTGCTACAATACCAATGTAGTAGTGTGCATATGTATACCTTCATAATAAAAATCTATATAAAAAAAGACATGTATTGCCAAGGCAAACCACACACACACACACACATATATATATATACTGCCCACCAAAAATAAGTACATAATCGTCTTCAATTAAAAGGCATATACATGTGTCTGTTAAAGAAAAAAGAATACTTTGCCATATATGATATGAAAATCACTTCACTCTTAAAAGTTTTTGCGCTTATTTTTAGGTAAAAACAAGAAGAGCAGAGGTGCTGATGATTTGAAAAATAATTTGATTGATTGACTGATTATTTGTTTGTTTTATGTCCCGTCAAGAATTTTTCACTCATATTGAGACGTCACCAGCTGTAGATGAAGTATCACAAATTTAGACCTATGCTTTGCGCTCAAGGCCGTAGCAGTGAAGGTTCTTTAACGAGCAATCACCTGCCGTGACACAGGACCTCCGATTTTAAGGTCATATCCGAAAGACCCGTGATTCTCACTTCTAAATGCCGAGCGTTTGGCGAAGGAGCAATCACTACCTATGTTTACATCTTAGGTTTGACGCGGCCATAGCACGAGCAGGACTTGAACTCACAACCTCCCAGTTACAAAGCAAATGCTCTCACCACTGAGCTACCTTACCATATACATGTAATATAGTCTTTTAGGGAATAATTAAATATGATACAGACATGTAGACAATGCTACCCCCCCCCCCCCCCCCCCCCCAAAAAAAAACCCCAACCATGAAGCATTTTGTACATTTTATGACTGTGTATCGTGCAATAACTAGCAGTAAACACTTCCTGTGAACCAAAAGTAACCTTTCCTATTAATCTAAATATGCAAAGACATTGTATAATTTTAATTAGATCGTCACTAGGAGTTCACATATTTTTAGTGGACAGAGTATATAGGGAACTATCTTTTCCAAGCTATGCAAGAAACAACATAACATTATCATGTGTTTTCTTTCCAATAAAGAATTAATTAAAAGTTAAGCTTACAGCAGCTGCCTGACTCTGTTTCTTTTCCCTCTGAATTCGCTGGGCACGGATCTCGGCCACGCTCATAGGATTCAGTGGATGGTCATAGTTGATGTTATTCTCCGACAACACTGTGGCATGCTTGGGATTTTTCAAGGTTGGGTTGACCAGTGTTTGTTTCAAAGGAGGTGGTCTCTTTCCTGCTATCTGTTTTGAAGACTCGAAACGGAATGAATACAACATGGTCACAGCCTGGTTGTTGTCTTGGATATACAACTGACTGGTCCTCATTGGTCGATTGTTTTTCGTCTGCAAAAGATGAAATGCATGTACATTTACATGAGACCACACACAAACAAATCTGAAAAATTCATGAATATACTTCATATACTGTATAGAGCCATAATATAATGTTCATGCAAACAGGACACAGCCTATTTACACTAGTTTCACTTTCCATCTCATTTTGATAAAACTTGCCTTGTATATTCCCTTCGTCTTTTTGCTCTGCTTTCTCGGGTTAATGTCATAGAGAATCCTGCCCTCTTCTCTGGGGATGATTACATTTTCGTATCGATTCTTACACTGTTTGGCTGAACGATACACACGACTACATGTGTTTACTACATCAGCCACCAAGTCCCAGTTTGGGTGATGTGCAGGAGATACAACTAGCAAGTTCAGAGGAACATCAAACAGACTTTGGACAGCCTATAAATAGGGAAACATGAAAATGGGTTAACATTCATTTATGACACTTTTCAGTTTTTCGGCTTAATTTTTCACCCCAAACTTCTTTCCTTACTATTTTACGAATAATAATGAGATTGCAAATTCAAGCTACACTTGACATAAGTAAACTTGCTACCTGTAGGAGAGCCCAGTCCTCATGGATAAGCCATTCAGGGTGATCTGCAGTATCCACATTGGGTTTGACAATGGGTGGAGGTACAGGTCGGAATGGCTTAAGAAGGCCGCTTTTCTGTTTGTGCTCTCTGCGAATCTTTAAAAGTTGAGCCGAAGGACGGTCAAACAGCGATCTAGGTACTCTAGTCTGTTCTTCCTTGCGCTGTTTTTTCTGGCGTGCTGAAATGGAATAAGCTTGCACTTTGTAATGGAGTAATAAAAAGGGACAAGATGATTGGTTGTTTCAAGTCCCATCAAGAATTTTTCGTTCTTTCTAAATGTCAGTTGTAGTTTAAGTACAACAAACTTGACTAATGCTGATTCTCAGGGACATAGCAGTGAGGTTCTTTAATGTGCCAATGCCATGCTGCAACATGGGACCTTGTTTTTAAGGTCATATTTGAAAGACCTGTGATTTTCACTTCTAAATGCCAAGAGGGGCTCTAACTCGCAACATCCCAGTTACAATAGGCAACTGAACCAAGGAACCTTGAATATAAGGTCAAGAGCCTTACTGACATACAGTGTATCTATCCACTAGTGATCTGACTGATTACTACAGTACATCTACATGAATTTCTACATCAAATTCAAATGTACTTCATGCAAAACATAACCTGCATGTCAACACAGTTTAATATATGTTGGTATACGTGTGCGTTTCCTTACTTGTAATGGACTCAATTTTGGGTTTTTTGTGTTCCTTCTTGATGTAGACTGGGGGAAGCTGCGTCTCTGGCATCACATTGGGCTCATACAAAAACAGCAGACTCTGGTCTATATAGATGTCATTATCATCATGGGGTGGGGTAGGTGGTGCCCACATCTATCAAAATAATCAAAGTTTTTTTCCAATGGAAAATTTTGTGCAGTACTAATTTCTGCTATGTCTGCAGTCACATAAAGTCTGCAGAATTTCATATCAGCGGACTTAACAGTATGCAAGCTATTTTCACTTATGCCATATGAAAATCATGATTCTTTGGAATTAAATCTGTCTACAGTATCATACCACATTACAACACTAATGCAATACTTACAGGCATTTTCTCCTGATCAATGTCAGAAAGGAAGACCTAAAATTAAAACAAACCGACATTTAAATGAAATTTACTTCTTCAGCATGCTAAATTCAAAACAAATTGACATCTACTTCTTCAACGAGTTAAGTTTCAGTAATATATATTACTCACACTCAAAATGAAAACCACAATTTCTGTATTATTCTTAATTTTTTTGCTTACAATTACTTGAGTGTACTTTGTCAGTTAATGTGTATATAAGGACATTTGTCAGCTTGTATCCATTAATGCGTCTTTCTTCCTGTGAACAGACTGTACTCAATATACAATTTTCTTTGGAGTAGTATATGCTAGGGTAATGTGACCATACAACTTTCCTCAAGCAACTTCAAAAATACCTCGAAAATTTTAATGGATATAATAAAGGTGAGTTATGTTTATCATTGGCTCTGGAGGTTCACTCACTGTTATCATGTTTTCTTATAAAAATGACCAAATTCCCCCACACACTGTATCAAGACTTAACCCTAGCAACTACTTAACAATTATCAAGACTTACAGGACCAAATTAGTCACCGACAGGAATTTTTAATAAATGATGAATTTGAGGCTGCCAAATTTCCTTATCACTTTAACAAAATTCTTCAGATATACTTAAGAAATATAATTCATGACCACCAGGAGTGTTTCCCTTTTCATTACCTCAATTCTGAGCAATCTTAGACTTGCAAATATTTTTTTGACAACTATCATTTGCTTTGCATATACTACCGAGGTAATTTTCCCAATCTGGTTGGTCTTTTACTATACAATGCTCGACTTTACAATCCACATTTGCAATGGAGTTGCAATAGTTCATTTGTTCCTTGCTCATTTACATGCAATATCTAACATTCATCTTTGACTATGACCTTAAAATTCCTCCATTTGTTTCAAATGACAAGTAGTTAATCTCATACAACTGCTAATCATTGTTGATAATGACACACATGATGATGGATTTTGTTTCCACAACAGAGAGCTCCTCATTGCATGTTTTTTGTTTGTTTGGTTTTTATAGATTTTTTTTCTTCAAATATACAAAAAGGGTGAATTATATTCTCAAAATGATTAACAGAGCTCTCTTGATTGCGTAACAAAGTCTACATCTCATTTCTGAGGGTGAGCAAAGACTTTGTGGCCAGACAAAAGGTGATGGTGCCGGCACCTCGCTCCACCCACAGAAGAAGATGAGACTGACACCAGGACCTTGTGTGCCACTACCCCAGAAATGAGATGAACACACTTTGCAACATATCATCGGTTTATTCTCACTTCATTTGAAATGTACAGTCAGAACTTTCTGTAATAACAAAATACATGCATACATGTGTGTACATAAAAAATGCCATGTTGAAATACATACATACATACAGTCACTGGCAAATTCAATTTACCTAGTAAACTAAATAACACAAAAAATTTTCAACAATTTCTTTCATAATAATCTAAATTTTCAACAATTTCTTTTTCAAAAACTTTTGCATTCGACTTTCTTCAGCACTACTGAAAGTAAATTACATGTGAACCATTTTCAATGACATCAAAATATATCAACCCATTCATCTACACAACTTGCACAGTTCTCTCATTCTTCTCATTTAGCACTATTTATCATTGACATCACATATACCTTAACTGACATCATTCACTTGATTAGTCAGAGGTCCATTCGACATTAATTGAGGTTCACTATTTGCTTGACTCACAACAACCATCCCCTGAGAGGATACAATAGCATTTTGTTTTATCACAACATTGGACACTTGGCCCGAGGTTGCGCCAGCCTTTAGTAAACTAATAAACTGATTGGGAGACCCTCCATTAGTATTGGTCTGTGTAGTGGGTGGATTAGAGTTTCCTATAACAAAGGGAAGATTGTCACTAACATCCCCCGATCCTAATTCTTCTCTAGATACTTCGGGCTGAGAGACTGCTTTTCTTGTACGAATAACCAGATTAGGATTCCAAAATGGGGCAGGTGTTGTTGAAGTGTTCGTGGTTGGACTTTCTTTAACTGGTTGCGGACTGATTTTGGGAATTCTGTACCGGGCATGTTGTACAACAGTAGGTATACCAGAGGACTGAGGACTAGAAACTAATGGACTATTCTGTGGGACAGAATTGCCCTGACTTGCTACAACAGTTGTCTGAAACCTTGATATGGGTGCAGATATTCTTGTTGGTTGAACATTTCTAGCAATGTATTGTTGGGGTAATGCACTTTGTTGCACAACATGGGCAACTTTCTGACTGCTGTTTGGTACAGCCCTACTAGCTACAAGTCTGGCCATCGGAACAGACATTGGTGATCCCTGACCTAAAGACACTGGGATAGCTTTACCCCCTCCTAATTGAAGAAATACCACACCCTGCTGATTTTGAGGGCCATTGCTTTGAATTCTAACTTGACCTGTGTTGCCAACAGAATTGTTGACACAGTATTGCAAGACCGGCTGCTGAGTGTTTGAAGTGTTGACTTTGATGAATTGTAAAGTGGGTTGTCCTGCACTGTTATGGGATACAACTTGCTGTATAGCCTGTGTGGGCCGGGCAGTTGTAACCTGAGCTGGTTGGGCTATATACTGAATAGTCTGACCCTGACCTTGATTGACAATTTGAGCAACCTGAGGGGAAACTGCAACACCCTGAGGTTGAGCAATAACTGAAGTTTGCCCAACAAGCTGAATGGCAGGCTGGTTTTGAGTTGACTTGACACTTAACTGTTGTACCAAATTTTGTTGACCAGCTTGCACTATGCCTGTTAGATTGGACTTTGGAGGTGCAACCTTAGCAAGGTTTGTGTGAGCAGCTTTAGAAATTATTTGTTTAAGATGTTGCAGTTGAGAGGCAGATAACAACTGTGAGCTGGTAATGGGTTGATGGGGTAAAGTTGGGGCCGACTGTCTGGCAAACTGGATTGAGGGTTGCTGTTGATGTGCTTGATACATGAGCTGGGCTATAGTTGGCTGGCTGGTAGACGTTTGCCGAGCTTTGGCTAGCTGTTCTTGTACCTGCTGGATGTGAACTTGTGACAGTTGAACTATTTTTTGGGGTGAAGCAATACTTGTTATCACAGGCTTTTGTGGGGTTGCAACAACGTTATCTGGACTTGTTTCTTTATTTTGCTTAAGTATAGAGGGTCTCCCACGACCTCTCTTTTGTTGAAGAACTAATTTGGGTGTAGTGTCTACAACTGGTGCAGACTCATCATTTGGAATTGTGACATTATTATCAATTAAAACTTTCCTATTTACTTTAGCAGATTTGGGTTTACTCTTAAAAGTAACATTGATAGCACGATCTCCCTCTTCATTCACTACAACAGCTTCAGCTTTTGCTAAAACTTTGTTAGACTTTTTATTTCGTCCAACACTAAACTTTGGTGAGATAGTAGTTTTAGTGGCTGTCACTTTTGGAGTAACCTTTACAACCCTGCCAGTAGATGGAACATACTCATCATCACTAAATTGCTTAGTTTTATTTCTGACAGGGGTAATACGAGATGGAGTGACAACTTTGGCTGGCGTTTTGATTGCCTTCTTGGCTTTCTTGGCCTTTTTCTTCACCTGGTTGTAAGCATCATCCCTAGAGTAGATGTACAACATTTCGTCTTCCTCCAACTCAGCTCTTCTTTCCTCTTCCTCTTTCAATGCCTTAAGACGACCTAGTTCCCAGTCTTTCTTGACATTTTCAATGTCCTCCTGAGGAAAAACCAGACAAGGTTAAGATTCTACTTAAACAGATACATATTGTAAACAGTAGTTTCTTTGAAGTCATCTAACTATACCTCTCCCATTTCCAATTCCTCCAGTGGATCCATTTCAAGCTCCATAAAATTGACTGCATACCGCTCGACTGGAGTAAGCTGCAATATATAGTATTAACCTCATAATACCACTCTTCAAAATAGTATCTATACTAAACTAATTGTAAATCATGCTCTAAGTGATTTAAATTGAAAAATTTATTTAAATGTATGAATCAAAATCATTCAGTATATTATAAAAAAAAAAAAATATAGTATTTAAACAACTGTCAAAGTGTGTATGTGTCCCTATAATCATTCTTTTCTGTTTGAAAGCATAAACACACCTCTTTGTCTAGCATAGCAATTTCCTGTTCTACTTTAGACAGTTCCTCCTCTTTTTTGAGCTCTGCTTCTCTCTCATCCCATGGAATGTTTTCATCAAACTCTGCCAATTCTGCTTTCTGTTCAGCTTTAACAAGATCTGCTGCTTGCACATCAGTCTCATCTTCAGCCTTAGCTAAAACCTACAGAGATCACAAGATGTACGGTAATCAACTTCAACTAAGGCAAATTCCCATCATCAAAAGGGTTAATGTGTGCTCACTCAGAAAAACAAGAGTACTTGCAGCCATTGGTTATTATCAGAATGTTATCAAACGGTAATTATTATCATCACAATGAGCAACTCATGTAACAATGTCTAGTAAATCTGAGCACTATGAACAATGACTATTAACCTTTTCAAATTGAGCCATGATGTTTTTCTCAGACTGCACCATATTTTCTTCCTTGGCATCACCTCCCGCTTTAGTCTCCTCTGTCTCCTTCTTCACAGTCACAGTCTCTTTGATCTTTTCTTTTTCTGACATTTCATTTGCCAAGCTTTGTAGACCTGATGGTTCAGTGAACAGGTCCTGTATGGTCTGCTGTTTGAAGAAGGAAGTGGTGAAGTTACCACCTTCAATAGCCATATCACCTAGCATTCTTTTTTGGTTTGCCTTCTTCAAGATGTTTTCTTCAACTGTCCGTTCACTAATTAACCTGAAAACAAAAACTCAACGTGAAGACTTTCTACGTTATTTCAACTTGCATAAAAACCAATCATGCCATTAAGGGCAATGCTATAAGCTGAAAGACACACTGAACATTTTTACAACCTTGAAATTAAACATGATGGAAAACCCTGTTACAAAGTTTTCTCATTTCATTGGTTAATGTGCAAGAGACCCCCCCCCCCCCCCCCCAAACAGATAGACAAAAAACTGCGAGTCTTAATTTACAAAAAGCTCATTCAGCAAACAAGAGTACTTGCAGCCATTGTTTTTTATCATGCTATATCAAACGGTAATTGTTTTCATCATCATGAGCTTTGCTGTTACAATTATTGTATTACGTATATTTAAGAAGACTTCCAAATTCATGTACTTAACAATATATTTTCAATGTTTTTGCTTATGATATCAATTGAAATTTCCCCATAAACATGAACAATGTGCATATGAATTTTGATAAATATAGTATGATTATTCTAAAGGTGGAAATTCAGACAGAAATAAAAGTATAATGTAAACAAGACGTGTTTGTGAAACATGGATGCCCACCGATGACAACAAAGTGGAACATAACATTTGTATAGGTTACTAGGTCAAAAATTTTGGTATCTATGGAAAGGTCTTGCGACAAGGAATACACTTAACAAATATGAAAGGTCTACCTCTTCTGGGATAAAAGATATTACCAAGGGTAATTTTTGGGGGAAAATTTCCAAAAACTGAGTCAAAGGTCTAGGTCACCAAATCTAGCATCGTTGAGAAGGTCTTCTTACAAGAAATGCATATTCTAAATACTAAAGCAATACTTTTTATGATTTGAAAGATACGACTTGTATTAAAATTTTCTAAAAGTAGGTCAAAAGTCAATGTAAGGTCACCAGGTCAAAGATTTTAGTGTCAATGGAGAAGTCTTGACACAAGGAATACACATACCAAATATGAAAACTTTACCTCTTATGGTGTAAAAAATAGGACCATGATTAGAGTTTTTGCCACAGACAGAGAGGCCAAAAATTATATATATGCCCCTGAATCCTTGATTCCAGGGATATAAAAATAAATTTTGAAAATGCATGTGGTTATGAACTGCAACACATCACACCAGCATACTCTTCACGAGACGTTAATATGCTTCATGAAGTATGTTAGCATAAAGTGCCACACACAGTTCATGTCCTCACGCATTTGTCAAGAATGAAATTTTTATCTTAAATACATATTTAGCCAACTGTTGAATGATAGACAATTACCTGTAAATGTGAACATCTCTGGTTTGTCCGATCCTGTGACATCTGTCTTGGGCTTGAGCATCCATGGTAGGATTCCAATCACTGTCATAAAATATTACCGTATCTGCTCCAGTTAAGTTCACACCAATACCTCCTGAACGAGTGGATAAAATGAAGGCAAATATACGCTTGTCTGCATTAAACCGCTCCATAAGAAACTGGAATGACAATACCATTTCAGCATTATTAAACATGTTAACTTAAAAAAATACTGGGTAAAGTGAGAATTTACAAATATGAAATTCCCTTTTACCTGTCTCTGTTCCACCTTGGTTGTACCATCTAATCGAAGATACCTATGACCATGGTAATTCAAAAAAGCTTCCAAAATATTCAACATTTTGGTCATTTGGGTGAAGATGAGCACTCTGTGACTTCCTGACTTAAGTTTTCTCAACAATATATCCATGACTTGTAGCTTTCCTATGAATTTGAAAATAATGATGTGTAATATCTATAGTTAAAAAAAAAAAAAAAAAGCAAAACATTTATTTATCTATACCAAAAGGCATGTCACTTACCACAGTCATACTGAATTAAGCGCAGCTCTGGGAACTGTACAGTCATTTTGGATGAGATTTGATGAAGACAACCAGTTTTTGGCGAGACGTGTTGTCTTAGGCAGAACTCAGTTCTTCTTTGCTCATTGAGGTAGGATGGAGAAGGATGAGAAGCGTGAAGCTGTATTTGAGGAGACACAATTGTGGGTGTCACAAACACAAACCTGCAGGGAAAACACAATAATCTGACAATACAACCAATCTATACACATAAAATACATTCTATTTATCGCAATTTGTGGTTCGATTGCAACACATTCATTAAACCTTTAACAAGAATTCTGTTCTTTCATTATAGGAATCACACATGCATGTACATTTAACACACTCCCTACTTACCTAGAAAGAATATCTTGCATTTCCCTTAAATAATCCATTGGGGAATGAACAAGTTCTGAAAGCACTGTGGTTTGTTTCCAATAAATATCTGGATGATTTGGATTTCTCCAAGATTTCACATTACGACAATATGCCATACCAAGTCCCTTCCATGCATTATCCTTCACAGAAGTTTTGTTCAAGTCTTTACAAACATCCACAGCATCACACAAGTCTTGTCCATACACAGGTTTACAGTCACATCTTCGTGCATTGATTTTTGATATGCACTCCAATTTTTGCCTCCTTAGATTTTGAAGCTTTGATGTCAGAGATTCCTGAAATTATTACACACATGTATTTCACAAGTACACATTTTTAAAGTTGGATTTCATAATTCCTACATTTTTAAATAAGAATGGAACTGTCCTTAAAAGCTCCGCAGTTGTACAACAAAAAATTTCCTTTAGAATTTTTAATTTTCAAGACTTGCAGACGGTTGGCATCTCAAGACTGACAATTATCATGTGTTCAAAATATGGTAAGCTGTGTAAACAAATGTTCTTACCATGTAAAATGGAGAGCTTTTGTTTTGTACAGGTTCACACTGCAAAACAGACATCTTAGATGACTTAAGTGACATAGTAGTCATCACCTGTGCTGTGGACGGCTTGGATACTGAAAGCAACAAGAACAGAAATTAACAACTGGAATTCAACCTAATTTTCATGCAAGAAATTGCAATCCTTTGATTATAAACTAAAATTTTTGTCTTACCAGAAGGGTCCTGAGTGGATGTGGTTGGAACGGCAGAAGAGAGTGGCGATACCCTCATTACAGGTTTTGACGTGGTTATACCAGTGGTGCTGGTTGGCAGTTGTACTGCTGGAGTTGTCTTCACCTGGGCATTGACACTCGTTACCAAGGTACTGGAGGTTGAAGAAGCCACTGTTGTAATTGTGGGTGGGCCATTAACTATAATCATAAACAGTCAGATAACAACATAAATTCAAACAAAATGGGCATCCACTACAGAAAAGCATAAATCTGTATGTAAAATGTAAATGTGACAAAGTTCATTTGGAATGCAGGAATAGCAAAGAAACAAAGGATAATTATTCCCACACCTGTCACTTATAAAGGACAAGCCATCACAAAGGGAAACATGTTATGCAATCATTTCATGTTGTCATTTAACATTAGAGACAACTCCAGCAAAACTAGTAATGCAGTACGGAGTGGTAAATCTAATTTTAGAAACATTTAGTGTATATCAACACTTCTACATGTACCACTACGAGTTTTGTAAATACAGCTCTAAAAGGTATATTCCATGTACTGAAATTTAATCCAACATTACATGCAGAAATATATTCACCTGATGGCACTTTTGTAAAGACATGAAAAACAATTTTGCTCTATATTTGCTTAAATCATAAAATGAATTTTGTTTTGACCACATCTTGCTCATAATAATCAAAATGACTGGAAAAGAGTTCTTTCCACTTACTAATTCTTCTCCTTATAGTAATGAGTTAACTTAAAATGGCCATGTCTCTTATCAAAAATTTTCGAGGAACATGTGGTGATCTTATATTTGACCGTTAATATCATGAGGTGTTGCAACTTCTACGGAAGTGTATTTGCAAAGTAAAAGTGGGGCGAAATTAAAACTGCTGCATCTTTGGATTGACTGACAAAAGCTGGATAGAAATGTTCTTCATGTCTACCATCAGCAAAGGAAATATGTAAGATAAGTTCTCAGGCACTAGTAACAATTTGAAAGACTTTGAACTGTCTTAAGTTTGGAAGACCTTGAACTGCTCGAAAGACCCTGAAATGTCTAAAGATTCGGTGATTGGCTGTCACATACACATGACAGTCAATGCATAAATCTTGAGAACTTTCTTTGTCCGAGATTTCTTAGCACTTGTGAAATATTTCAAATCACAAGAGACTCCGCTCGGATAAAGTAGAAAAATTAACTCCCTCTCCAGAAACTGATACTATCTTTTGTACTTGCCTATTGAATTCAACAAAGGATAACAAATAGGAAATTTAATTAATGCATGTAAACAAACTAGCACAATTTCCCAACCTTACTAAATATAAGCTTCATGTTTCTTGCTAGGATGATAGATTTTACAGCAGATTTGATAAAAAATTCAAACTTTCAAGGAACATCTGTTGACCTTGATCTTATATTTGACCTTTAACTCCACCAAGTGTGGTATCTTTTCAAAATATGCACATTGCAGGAAGGGTGCATATTTGCAATAAGAAAGATTTCAGTTGACAAGTTCTATGAAATTACTTTATCTGCCTTTCTACACAGACAGAAACTGGATAGAAAGGTTCTTTCACATCTGTCATGCTAGCAGAAAAAAATAAAATGTATTGAGTAAGTTTTCAGGCAACAATTTCAATTTAGAAGACTTAACAGTCTTGACCCTTAAAGCAATATAAGCTGCCAAAATTGCATTTTTTTTAATAGTGGCATTAAAAGAGGTTAAAGGAATGTTGATATGATTGAAGAACTGCATCGAATTTCCTCTCTTATGCATCGTTTACACACCTTTACGTGATGAAAAATATATTCCTCGACATTCCGTTTGACCCTAACAACGGCAGCTGATTAATCGTCGGCGACAATCCCGAAGATAACCGATGTTGACACGAATGATTCTGATGCTGATCGGGGTGGATCGGGTTGTATCTGGGTCATTCAAATATGGACAGCGAGGTGAGATAAAATTCTAATTACCATCATTGTTTTGGCATTGTTAACGATGTTATATGTTTTTATATCTTTTTCGTCCTGAATCAGTCAAAGTCGGCTTTCTCCCTCGCTTCGAACCTTTCGTATCAGACATCTTTCGTGCTTACCGGAAATATTGCGCTTGCGCATTTGATTTTGCCGAATGAATTCAACTTAAGGTCATTGCATACGGAAATAATGTCAGAAAAATTAAGGTACGGGAAGACTTAATTTCAACTGTAGAACAATTTTTACATTTAATGCAAAAAATACAACATGTCAAAAGTTTAATCGATAAAATCAGGTATTAGAAGGTAGATGTTTACAAATTTTTAATTAAATTTTAGGGACCCCAAAATAACAATTTTGACAGCTTATATTGCTTTAACAACTATGGCAGACATGATAATGTTCTTTACAATGTCCCAAAATGTTTTAACTAAGGCACTGCCTATCATTTCCAATGATACATAAAATATTCAGTGCAGAGCAGCAACACTGTATTAAATTAATGTATAGCACTCACAGGCTAAATTTAGCAGATTCTGAAATGTCTAAAGATTCGGTGATTGGCTGTCACATACACATGACAGTCAATGCATAAATCTTGAGAACTTTCTTTGTCCGAGATTTCTTAGCACTTGTGAAATATTTCAAATCACAAGAGACTCCGCTCGGATGAACTGAAAAATCAATTCTTTCTCCAGAAAATGGCATTCAAAATATCACAACTTTTTGATGTATAACTACACTTCTCGTCTCTTGTAAATGCGTGATAAAACATTCCCTTGATTTACTGAACAACAAATCACAACCTTAATTAAGATAGCTCATTACACCATGACTTATACTATTTATGACACTAGGTCACAACATGGCTTTCTAAATGTTTTGTGAAATTATTTGTATTGATTAACTTCTTTGTCCATCACAGTGTCTTGTTATTAACTTGCAGATCTTAAGTTCAAATCCCCCAGAATGTTTTGCTCACATCTTCATATTTTCTGGTGTGTGTGTTTTTTGGGGTTTTTTTTTTTGTACATCTTAAGATGTAATGAGCCACCTTAACATAGATAAACAAATTAGCAGGACTTCTGGATTTTAAACTAAACAAACTTTATGCACGTCCACTACAGTAGCATTGCATATCTTACCAACAACGGAAGAAGTGGTAGCCACACTTAAGGCCTGTACAGAGGATGTAGGAATGCTGGCCAAGATTTGACTAGATGTAGACATTGGGGTTGATGTAGCTATGATCTGCTGACCAGTGGAAGTTTGCACAATTTGTATGAATCCAGCTACAACATAACATGAACAATAGATCAATTACATTTTCAGTATCATGCTGAAGAGGTTGTATTCAGAATCGAAAATAACTGCATTTTAGTATGTCGCCATAATTTAGGGACCTGCAAGACGTGAAAATTCTTTCAGGCTCGTACTAAGGCATATCATTTCTGCCTTTCATGGAATTCTACCAACAACAAAATTAAATTGGAAGAACAACGAAAAGGCCATATTCCTTAAATATCTGTATGAAGTAGTTTAGCATACATCTGACTTAAAACACCATACCTGGTAATTGCGACAGCTGACCTGCAGGAATCATTAAACGGGCTCCCTGATCTGTTTGTTGAATGTGAACGGTGAGAGGTTGCTGAACTCCAGTCTGTCCAGCTGTAAAAGACAAAATGTGACAAGACACTAAATAATGCATCTTCCCCATAGCACTCTAGATATATTTAATGTGTACATTTGTATAAGTGTACCTGGCTGTGCCTGAACTTTGACTGCTTGTTGTACTGTAGAAGGTATTGCACTTGTAACTGGGGTTTGTACATTCTCTACAGGAAGACTATTCACTGCAAGAATTTACAGTTCATTTGGTTTAAAAAACTGAAGCTACATGCAAGAGAAAAGGCTTAATTTTTCATTTTTTTCTTTTGGAGTACATGTAATTATCACTTGAGAATTGTATGTACCTGTTTCTGTCTTCACTGCAGATAGAACAGCTGGTGAAGCAGGGGTACATTTCCCAGCAGTAGTGGGTGATGCTCTTCCAGTCTAACAAAAGAGATGATGTTTTGTTATATTTTGGGGAATTAAACAATACCTTATTTTCACAGTACATGTATGTTCTACAAGTTCAAGACTTAACTCACTGCTTGAACAGAAGCAATTCCCTTGAAGATAACTGGTTTAAGCTTTCCTGGTGGGAGACTGCTCCGAGGCTCTGGCTCACTGTCAATTTCCTCAATCAATCTCCTCTGAGTCTGAAGTTTTTTCACTCTATGTGCCACAAAAGCTGGCAGATTTAACTCCATGTCAGCCAAACTGGGATACAGCGAATGCAAATCAATCTCCTACAACCATTTTACAGGGATGAAGTCAGCTATACTTTCACTTGCATACACAGATCACAAAATTGTAATATAGAAAAAACACACACAATCATGTACAGTTCATATATTTATGTCCTTTTTTGAATGTTATCAAATACAAATCATCATAATTATTGACACAGCATAAAACAATCAAGACTTACCTTGAAAGGATCATAATTCAAGCAATTTAGCACCAGTGATGGAACTAAGTAATTGATGCCATCTGTTTTGAATGGTGATACAATTGGTCTTGGATCAAAAAGACTTGGATGGTTGCAAACTTTTCTCAACTGCATCAAGATATTGATTACACTCATGAAATGTCCAGTGGCGAGCGTTTCTTTAGTTCTGAAAGCCAAGAATTGATTTATCCATAAGAATCAGGCTACTCAGGACTACCCCCCCCCCCCCCCTTAAAAAAATAAACAAAAAAAACAGAGATAAAAGCAAGATGCCCATGAACCTTATCGGTCACCTGAGTATTGGTTAAAAGTATCACTTAGTTTCAAGGGCTATGAAATCTACAAAAAAAAGTTGTTCTGAATATCAAAAATAAATTCTAATATTCAGCAAAATCCACAATTTTGGAACATCTTTTTCTGTTTTTCCCAAATATGCATTTAGTTCTTATACTGTATATTAACTTAAAGAAGTCTTTCAAATGATACAGAATACTCCCCGTAATAATTTTGGTCATCCCTGGAACCAAATCCTTAACCCCTAGGGTCCTGAAATTTACAATTTTTGTATGGCACTACCTACTACTCAATACCTATTAGTTTCAATTTTGTATCAATAGCACTTAATGTATTATTTAAATGTTTTACACATATACATTATATATACCAAGTTTGGCCCTGCCCTAGAGTCAGAACATGTACCTTGGGTACCATGAATGAGGCCTTCTTGCTCTATATCACTTTTTCTTACACATGTGCAGTTGTAGAAAAGATTTTTGACAAAAGATCAAGTTTTGGCAGTTTTTGTCCTGCCCCAAACTGAAAATAGCCCCAGAGGTGCACCAGTTCCGAAATTTACAAATTACGTTCCCCTTGTCCCAATGACTATGGATGACGCGTGACGATGGACGCAGACTAATAGGTCACCAAAGTTTACTCAGTTGACCTAAAAATTAAAATGTAGCAAAATCGTTTCCAACTTACTTAGCCTGAGACATAAAATCATCATATAGGTATCTTTGTCTCTTTGAAAGGTGGCACATAACCACATGTTCATATTTTTTTGGCATCTGTTTTTCCACATCTTGCTTCAATCGACGCAATAAGAATGGCCTCAGAACCTTAAATACAGAAAACCACATCTTGGATACACATGAAACACCATACATTGAAAGCAACAAACAATGAGGTTTGTGTACTTATCAAATACCTTGTGTAGTCTTTTAATGAGACTCTCATTGTATTCATGACTTCCCTCAATCATTCCTGTTAGAGGATTAGCAAACCATTCTTTGAATTCTCTATGAGATTGGAACACATGTGGCATAAGGAAATGCATCAAAGACCACAATTCCATTAGACTGTTCTGGAGAGGTGTCCCAGTCAAAAGCAGACGTCTCTGACTTTGAAAGTTTAGAAGAGTCTGCCACCTTTGAGATTTGAAGTTTTTTATATTCTGGGCCTGGAATATCAAATAATTAATGTTCAGCAATTTAAAAAAATTTCACCATCATCCAAAAATACCCACAAAGCATTTCTTACCCAAATATAATGCATTTTCTGAATACAAGTACATTTAACTTGTGGATTGGTTTTTTATACTATACCCATGCGAGAATTTTCCATGACACTAGCTTTAGTATTCAAGTGTTAAATTTTGCCTTATGCAATGAGCTTGATACAGTGTAACTTCTTCAAAGTTTGAAATCCAAAACCTCAAAAAAGTTTCAACTGTCCCCTGTACAAAATTTCAACACAATTTATGGTCATGAAGGGAATGCTTACTACACTGTACTCTGAAAGATTCATACTGCTGAGAAATTAGAGTAAAATGTACAAAGAAAAATGTATTTAGTACAGTATACAAAACTGTACACAAATGTATTTCCCTTCATTTTCATATCCGAGAATTTCTCACATAGTCTTTCTATAGGAAGAAAGATACGCTATCAATCTCGCTTTCTGCATCCAGAGACAAAGAACACAACTGAATAAAAGAGGCCCATCCCATGGACCATACACCACTGGAGTAACATGCAACATCTCTATAGACAGTCCAATCAAACAATAGGTAAATTATTGAAAATGGAAGGAAACAAAGAAAGAGAAAATAATCAGCTTTTTCAATGTCCACGGGTAAGAGCATTTTAAAAGATTCACATACTGTATTCTCTTCACAAAAATGCTGCTACCTGAGGCCATAGTAATAAGTCCAAAGGTCATAATATACAATCTTCACAACCATACAGTATTGCATCGCAACACTACAGTCAAGATGATGATTGTAACAGATAAAATATATCATCACACTTTACTTAGTTCTGCCCCGAGTCTGGACCCATGATGCCAGGGTAAGGAATTTCACAACATGAGTAGAGGACTACATGACCTCTGTAACAGTGCAGGAAGTATTCATTCAGAAGTAAAAGTAGAGGAATTTTTTTTTAAATGCATTTCACAATACAGCATTAGGATTCTGCCCTAAAGCCCAAAACCCTGGGCCAGAGGTCATGAATTTCACATATTTGTAGAGGGATGCATGACCGCATAACCATATAGTTTTTCTTCAAGCTGCAAAGGGGAGAAGAAGATAGATTTTAAATGCAATTTCACTCCAAGTCTTGAAGTTCCATCCTAGCATCCCTAATCCAGGGATCATGAATTTCACATTCCTGATTAAGGCACTCTTAAACGTCATGACAAGACAGTTTGTCTGTTAGATAATCCGAGTAGAGAATTGAATTCATTTTTTAAATTATCACCTCATTCTTAAGAGTTTCGAGTCCTACTTTCAGGTCTCAGGGGGTACAGACTTTGCCGTGAAATGAACAATTCTAGATAGACCTCTGAACCCAACAGATGTTCATACCAATTTTGATGAAAATTGACTTACCAAGAAGTTTATTACATTTAAATATCAACACATAAAAGACAACTACCAATCACAATAGGCAACTGGAGTGACTCAGGTCACATAAAAATGCATTGCTTATGGAAACTTTAGAAAGACTTCTTCATAATAGTCTTTACATGAAAAAGAAAACATTAGTTATACCTCATCCAAAATAAAATATTTCCACTTTTTTCTTCTGAAAGACTGATGGTCTTGTATAACAAGCTTATAAGATGTTATACAGATATGAAAGGCATTGGTTTTGGTCCAACCCTACAAAAGAGAGAAACATTTCTTTTTATACGAAACACCTTGACAGTATTGTCATTAACTAAGTGAAAATGTTGAGGTACACTTATATATATTGTTTCTGTCATTCTGATTGAATACAGCATACTGCACTCAATGGATGATAACAGACAAATAATCTAGGGGATTTCTCAACTACTAAGCTATGGCTGAGCTACAGAGCCTTTAACATCCCCTAATTCCTATCCTGATGAATTATTGTACACACCTGTCTTTTTAGCTTTCTTTCCTTCAGAGATCCATAGTAAGTGAGTATTTTGAATGCAGGACACCATTTCTTTATCTCCATCTCCCAATTAAGCATTACGCTTGTTGGAACAACAATTAAATGGGGTCCCCATATACCTGAAAAACAGACACATTTCAAATGTCATACCTAGTATTAAATTGAATTTCCAATGCTTTTCTTTAAAAAAAAAAAACAACAACAAAAAAAAAACAACACGCATACAAAAAACAAAAAGGCTATGTACATACTTTTCTCACAGGCCAAATGAGCTAATAGAGCAATCGTCTGAATTGTCTTTCCAAGACCCATCTCATCAGCCAAAATTCCATTTAATCTTTGCTCATACATAGTGGCAAGCCAGTCTAATCCAACGTGTTGATATTCTCGTAGTGTGTGTTTCAGCAAAAATGGTACAGCTGTTTTAACCTGCATGGTCATAAAAACATTTAAATAAAAAAAAACCCAAAAAACAGCAAAACAGATCTACACATATTTCAGACTATTGAGAATGTGCCTACCATGAGACATGACAATTTCATAGAGAAATATCATAGCAATGGGCAGATTTTATGTTGGAGATTGGTACAACCACTCTCTAAAAAGTTGAGAGCGGAGAATAAATCTCCCAATTTCAAACAAAACAAAAACATGACTTACAGTTGTTGTTTCCAGGGTGTATCCTTTGGGTTGAAGACTTTGGGCTTGTGCTGCAATATCATTGATTTCTTTCCCTGGACCTTCCTGATCATAATCACCCTACAACATTTTGATTTATAAAATGAATAAGCATTTAATAAACAGATGAAATAAATCAACATTAAAGCTTAATGACAATTAAGTCAACTTATCAAATTCCAGTTAAGATATGCCCCTTTCCATTTTCTTTTACCTGAGAATTAGAGTCATTGTCTTTCTGTGTTAAAAACTCCAATCCTACATCATCCTTCTCTGCAGTATCTTCTTCCATACTTTCTTCTTCTTCTTCCTCCTCCTCATCTTCATCTAATATCAAATCAAACACTTTTAGAATGACATTCAATGATTCCCAATTAAGTTATGGACTATTCCAGGAAACAATTATATGTGGGATTGGACAGCAAAACAGATACATTTTTTCATTCAAAAGGGGTGTGGAGTTAAATATCAGTACCCATTTATACATATTTTAAATTCTCTTAGTATTTACACTCTACTAATGGATTTTTTTCTAATGCTCCGAAGTATCTTATTGATTACATCTTCAAAAGGACACACTGTACATATGGGCAGAATACTGTGAAGTATGAAATGCAATATTGGGTTGCATTGATACTTAACTGCAAATGTTTGACAATCTAGAAATTGAGTGTGGATTACAAGATGGAGGAGTTTAAAATGAATTCCTTTTTTTATTTTCTTCTTTTTCTAGGAACATGTTACAATGAAGCACTGATGAAATTTACTCATTTTTTAATTTCTAAGTAACAAGGTTGGAATTTATCAGTATGTGTTCAATTTTAAGCCTACGTGTTAACTCATACCCCTACACCAATGTAAATAATATAAAGGGCCACCCAACCTACATTTTTTCCTAGAATTGTTCTGAAAAAATTCATACTTTTCAGTTTTTATACACATTAAATTTCAAGAATTGCGATAAAAGCCAGCAGTTTCTACCATCACTCTCTTCTTCCTCCTCTGAATCCTCCTCTTCACTATCATCATCCTCTTCCTCGGGCATTTCAAAGTCACTGTCGTAAGCTCCAGCATACTTCTGATATAATTCCTCCATGGTCATTTCACCTGCATGACAATAATAATACTGGTGAACAAGTCAAGAAAATTTAATTCATCTGAAACGGAACTGTACATACAAAACATAATGCTATTACTTTCATCCTTTAGATCAGTCAATTCCTTGGAATAATCTATTTTCTTTTCTTGTTCCTCCTGTTCAGCTATTGTGTCTTCTTCATCCTTTTCATCTTCAGTTGCTTTAAATTCTGAATCTTTCTCCTCCTGGAAAGAAAAGCTTACAAATAGAAATTGGATGATAAGACATCTTTAGTTTCAAGACTAACTAAATATGTGTTGTCTTTTGATTAAGTGCATATCTTATCATAAGACATGCTGCAATTCAAAAGATAATTACTATTCCCCTGCAAGATAATCCACAGTGACTAAAGCCACAATGGGAGTGTACTCGGGGAGCTTATTTGATCAATCTGAAATAGTAGTACCTCATCTGGCACATCTGAGGGTATGGGAACTTGATTTTCTAGAACTTCTTTTGGCAGCGTTTTCAAGAGTTCTTCAATAGGAAGTTCACTTTCCTTCTGCAAAGCATCTAACTCTGCTTTGGTATTAAGCTGCAATAAACAATGAACAAGTTAAATTATCTATACATGTGACTCACACTGTTAATATGAAGTTTACAAACACAGAACATTGAAATAATCACCTGATCCTGTTCAGCTTCTTCCTTTTCAATAGTCTCTTCATCATCCGATTCATCTTCTTTGGTTGGTTTGAATTCTTCATCTCCCACATCACTGTGGGCTGGAGTTACAGTATTGGACTCGCTTCCTATTGAAGTCCCTTCCTTCTTTAGTCCTTCAGTTAGCCAAGTGGAATATTTCTCAGTTTGGTCCACAATGAAATTCAAGTGTAAATCCAAAGCCTTCTTTCTTTTCTCCTCTAGTCTTGCTTGTGCTTTGTACTGAACCACCTGCAAATTCAACAAATGGTTAATGAAAATACAATTCTTACCAATGCAGCAAACTTTTCACAAAACGAAAATAACAATGATGCAAGAACCCCCTTATCATAACTAAAATGTATGTAATGAAGTCTACTAATCTTGAATCATGGTTACAGGTCAGGCAATTGGCATATGCATGTCTTAAATACTGTTTAACTTACTGTAACTGCATTTACTTTGGACCCGAAAATTATAGTGTCACCTAGCAGTCTATGGGCCATCTAACAGTCCAACACATATGACAAAAGGTTTCTCTAGTTAACAGTCTTTCTAGAGACATATGCAAAGAGATATGCACCCCTCTTCTTAACCAAGACTTATAAAGTTAATGACATGTAATTCACACTCCTAAATGTTTCAAAAGTCTTGTTTCGATGAAGACTAATTTGAATTTATCTATGGCCATCTTCACAACACAGCTATTTATATTAGTTTAGCTGGTCTTGGTAATAGTGGCCATTCTCCAGAAAGTTCTGTGTCATTAACCACCAAATGCATACTTTACCTTCTCAATATTGTTCCAGAATTCCCGAATCTGTTTTGCCATTTGACTAGCTATTTTCTTAAGTTTCAAAGCCTCTTCTTTCTCTGCTCTTATTTCTTTCTGCTCCAGATCTTGGAAATATTTGGAAACCATTTTCGCTACCTACAAATAAAGACAAATAAGTTTTGCAATTGTATAAAGACTCACTAAACTAATACAGATTTTATCCTGTACATTTCACTTCAGCATTATTACAATCAGACAAAAAAATCAAAAAAAAAAATCAAAAAAAAATAATAAATTTTTATTTAGGCATTTCTGGCAACATGCCCCCCGTAATATAGTAGGGAGGTTGTTTGTCTTGGTTTTTGTTGCTTATATAGCATTACAAAATTAAAGGTTATGACATACAATCTACTCCTCATTCCCTTGTGTAGATCAATGTTGGAAGTTAATGCAATAAGCAATTTCATTTTAATAGAACATGATGAAGAGTCATTTCGAGGATCATATGACTAATTATGTCCAAAACATTGATGGAAAGAACATATATACTTATAAACTTCCACATAATGCAGAAGCTGATATCTTGTGGAGGAAACTCAGAATGAAAACATCAATGGCTACATGTTACAAGTCCTAATTTCACACCATCTCTTTATCCAGCCATGTTAAAAATGATTGATGATGGTAAACTTCTCTGTAATCTAAATGTATTTAGAATTATTTATGAATAGAATTTGTTGTCTTACGGCCATGCCTGCCATACGGTCACACATGTGTAATCTCGTTAAACACTTTGAAAAAAAAAAGAAAAAAAAGGAAAGAAAGAGGTTTTTATTGCGTTTGGTACAAGCGTCTTTTCAACTGCACTTTGTGAAAAATTGCACTAGTTAGTAAAACTAATTAAAGTTTACAATCTGGATATGAGGTAAAACATACTAGGGTCAGCAGGTAAAATCAGGGTTGGTCGGATTACCTGAAACACTTTTTATTTTGGCCTCATGACATTCAATACCTTTCTTGCAGCTGCCTTTTTCCATTTCCTTTCCTGTGAAAAATCGGCAGCTAACCATTGCATTTCTTCTAGTAGATAATCCCAATGTCCTTTATTTCTTGGAGGTTCTTGCACTTTCGGAAGCCTTCTTGTTGACCACAATCCCTCCTTTCTAAGTTCAGCAACTCTCTGCATCACTTGGGCTTCCTGCAAACATTTAAACACAAATTTTCTTCTTTACATTCCATTATATTTCAAAATTTTTAAAAACCTATTCAGAGCCAGATGTTGCAATATTCATTGCCAAAACTGGTACTAAAACCAGGCTTGGAAGCAGCATTGCAATATTCTTTCATCAATGTTTTTGGGAAAATTGCAAACCAATTCCCTATTCCAACACTTGATGACATTTCCTGTAATCTACCCTAGTCCTCCCTTATCATACTTGCCTGTTTTGCTCTTTCTACAATAGCTTCCTGTGTTCCTACACCTGGTGTACCATCATAAACACCTGCTATAGTTGGAGTCTTCGGCTGCTGGATACTTGGCGATATTGGAGGCGATTTGGTAGTTTTTGTTACAGAGATTGATGCTGACACTCTGTAAAGAAAGCATAAATTTTACCTTGCTTTAATGAGCTTTTTAAAATTCATTTCATAAAATAATAAGAGGACAATGGACAAAATCCTCACCAGTGCATTTTCGCATGGAAAACATGCAATTCCAATAATTACCCCCACCTTAACACCTAGAGCATTGTAATAAAGTTGGATATACGCTACATAAGGACTTTAACATAAATTTGTATTCCAAAATTTGTGGTTTTTCAAAAGCATTTCCTTAATATTCCTGTAAAACTCTATAAAGCATTGTTGTGGCCCCATCCTGACTGGAAATCAGGATTTGAATACTGAATCTTTACTACTCAAGGTTTTTCTATAGAAAAATGTACTTCAGTTCACCGACAAAAAGCTTTCAGCTCAGCCGAGCAAAACAACAAATAACAAAACAACAATGCACAACACATATATTGAAAAACAAGTTATTTACATGGGCGAGGCAGCAACAGTGGACTTTGTAGATGATGTCTGGGCCACGGTAGATTTGCTTTCTGTGATGGCCTTGGCTAGATGACTTTGGAGTTGTGGCATTGATACAGGAGCGGAGACAGTAACTGTGGTCACAGTTGTGGTAGAAACAGTCCTCTGAACTGGATTTGGCTGTATAGCACTCTTTGGAGTTGAGATATCTGTGGAAACTGTACCTAATTTTGCATCAAAGGAAATCCAGAAATCTTTAGTCCAGAATATCCTAGACTATGCTTAAATATTATCAAAAATATTGTACTAGCATGTCTATTATGCATTGATGTGTGTACCTGGCAGAATAATGGGACTGGCTTGAAGGATAGGGAGAATAGTAGGAGGTTGTGAGAGATGCTGCACGTGACCAAAAATCATCCCATGTCTTCCCCCTGGGCGTCGTGGATCAAAGCCTGCTAATTTCATATTCCCATGAAAGCACAAGTCTCAAACCATTTCTCATCAACCCAATATGCTGTGCTTCACAAGCATATTTCTTTGATTTCCAAAATTAAAAATTATCCAAAAATCCCCATAAAAATATCTGATATTCTTTTTAAAGCAAGTTTGAAGTTTTACAAAGTTTAAATTCCTACTGAAGCTACAGCAACATTCAGCCAAGCACACACATCACATAATAAAGAAAATGAACTCAAGGATAGATTTAAAGAAAAATGAACTCATCAAGAGAACCTCATTCACAACATCAATGCTTTCTACTACAGTATGCCACAAACTGAAAAATATATCTTTGAGAAATGTAAAAAATAAATAAAATATTAACATTAGTGGATATGTATCAAGGTTGCAAGCTGGATGCCTATGAGGAAGACATACAACGAAATACTCTTGCAGAATTAATATTCCGTTACAATAGCACCCAAAAACTCTAAGAATTTAAGGCGACTCCATAATTGCAACGGTTAGAATTTTGATCCTACAATTCAACAGTAGATGTATTACAGCCAGCTAGAAGTTAAGCAGCAATACCCTCATTATATATATCTATATATATCCACACACACATATGTATATACACACATATACATATATATAAAACAATTTTTCTTTTCATGACATTTTCTTGTCATCTTGTTATTCATATCACTGCATAACCTCTAGCATCCACTGTAAATACTTTCACCATTGAAACCAATCCTCTGGAAATAGCTTGCTTTATGAAACTTCCGACTCAATCCATCTTCATTAAAGTTTTACAAATTTGTGTTTATTATATTTTTTTTTCTTATTTAACTTAACCCTAATCACACAGACATGGAAGATTAGCACTTGATTATAAATATTTCAAAAACAAAAAAAGTCAATACACACACTGAAGGTAGTTAAAATATACAGAATAGAGTGCAAAACAAGTGACAAAATGAAAATACATCCAGCAAAGGCACGGACACTTTCAAGAAAGTGGCAATAATGAAGGTACGATTTAATTTCTTGTACATGTCACAGATTTGAAAAATCTTCCATTTTAAAAAACAATTGATTTTGCAATACTTTAAGTATATTTTGTTGAGTGGAAAATTGCTCTGAAAAATTTGTCATGTTGAATCTTAACAACTGTATCTTGTTTGAATGAGATTAAATACTGTACATGCTGTATTAGCATTTCCAGACGATATTGGGATTCAGTCAATTAAATAAAAGCTATTCAATGATCATTAAAGATTTAAGCACTAAAGATTGAGCCATTTAAGATTGACGTATATTTGTGTCGATTTTACTTGGAAATCCTTCCAACTAAATTTGAGCTGAACGAGCTCATCAAAAAACAGCATTTGCAAGAGTTGTAAGTATAAAGAAGCCTAGGAACATTAACCATGGCTTCCTTGTAGGAATACATTAGATACAACATAAAGCACACACAAAATGTTTCTACATGCAAGTCTGGTTAATTCATGAACACAGCTGACTTTCAAGTGCATTCTTGCTTTTGTTACATTTGAATCGGCATGCATTTTTTCAAAAAATCATATATAAATAATATTTTATATCTTCCAGTGCATATTCTAGTCGAAAGAAGAAGAAAAAAAAAAAAAAAAACCCACCTCACTTTCACTACAGTTAGTACAAAGCAAATAGTACACACCAACAATACCTAAAGTACATTACTTTAAATTTGAGATAGTATCTATGTATGTGAAATCTAACACTTTTTCATTAAGAACATCCGACGTTACCTTGTTGATTCAAGGCAGCTACAGATGGAGGTAGAGTGGTTGATATAGCTACAGGTGTCGCCAATGGGATGTTGCTTCCACTGCATGTGATAACCTTCACCTGTCACAGATGTAGAAATTATCTTAGTCATGTTGTATTCAATTATCCTATATCAAAGTCCACATTTAAGCAACTAGCTATATCCCCACTTTCTTTTTTAGTTTTCATTTTTACCTCATTATTAATTTTCCTCTCTAAACTACTTTCCTCTTCATCATCACTATCCAAACTCCCAGATTTCAAAAAGTGAACCAATTGTGGAGTAGGTCTTTTTTTCCATGCAAGAAAATCCATCAAATTTCCTCCATTTTGTAGGAAGAACATTTCTGTCAGGTTATCTATGTAAGGTTCTTTTATATCTAACATATTCTTGTACTTGAGATCCAAAATCAACTTTCTATGATTTGCTATCTCTTGGGTAGCTGCAGGCTTTTCCTCTAACTTGATTTTCTTCTTGGGAGATGGACCAGACTGATTAGCATATGCAGTCAAGTTTGGAAAAGTTAAATTCAATGCTGGAGGTTTTGAATCCACTAATGGTCTGCTACTGGAAACTGAACTACTTGTTCCCAGCAGAGAACTGGCACTTTTATGTGTTTGATTACTCATGGTCACTATATGTTGTTGAGGTAGGTTGGGTCGAGAGCTTTGCCCTCCAAAAGAAGGGCCTTGACCGGTGTGGTGAATGGTTCCCCTGCCAACTGTACTGCTTTTATCTCCTTTTGTGGCAGTTCCTTGTAACGATCTTTGCAACTCTTCTAAACCAGCATTAATAATATCTGAAATTAAGAAACAAAATGTTTGAAAGATTTCATTTTTTCATAAATACTACAATCAAGGTTTATTACAAATGTAATATACTTTTAGTTCATGCAAGCTTTTAGTATGCAAGACATAATGTGTTCCATATAATAATTTTATTTTTTTAATTACAAGATGTGTTCATGAAACACTGATGTCCCCATATGACAGCCAAGTAATTCTGGTACCCAATGAAACACAAGGAATGCACTTATGAAATATGAAAACCCTATTACCATCCATTCAAAAGTTATGGCCAAGGTTAAAAGTTTCTGCAGACAGACCAAAAACTATATGCCCCCTAATCACTGCTTACAGAGAGATAAAAACACTTCACATCATACAAAAAAAACAAACAAAAAAAACCGTAGTTTTAGTAGACCTTTCAAGTCAAACCTGTACTCTCAACAAAGATAGCATTACACTTGTGTCTGGACTAGAAAGTAGGAGCTAAATTTCATTAGGACATATGCAATGTTTCTCAATAATACAAAATTTTTCATGACATTTCACTTGTGTTCCATCGCATTCCTACAAATTAATCTTGGGGTGCATTATCAAGTCGGTTTTAAATTTAGCATATTTTAATAGTTCTTGGTTGTTGGAGAATGAGAGAAACATCTTTGGAACAATTGGGTATTGAAACCAGGACGTTTGTATTACCAGTTATTTGATCTAAACACTGAACTATCCAGTCCGATATATAAAGTATGTAATATTACAATAATATAATATAGATATATAGGGAAGTTCTTTAAACTAGTTCAGTTGATACTATGCATTTCATAAACTTTACCTGGTTGCCTTGATGGTTGCTGTTTTGTGGAATGCACATTGTGGACAAGTATTGTCTGTGGTAACCCAGATGGGAACACCACCTTATTTTCATCAACAATCTCATGTTGTTCTTCTGCCATTTGTCTATCATCATTCTGCATTCTTTCAACAGCCCTGCAATGTTAACAAAGGAGTTTAGAAAACCTGTAGTTTTTAAGAATACCAAGTCACTAGATAGAGTAACAAGTTTGTCATTTACAACCGTTTTTTCAACAGACCAGTATTAATAATTTGACTTACAGACCTGCTGCTGGGAATGTTTTGGAAAAAAAATTTTGTTAGATTTTTCTCTATATTTTATTTCACTGGACGTCTTATTTGCATTGGGAATAACATATCTAATTTACTTGCAGATGGAGAATAATATGCTATTAGTGAACTGCCGTCATAAATAATGTCCATTCCAGGAGTATCCAAGTGCTCCACTGACCTGTACGACAAGAAATGGATCTTGTTCTGACAAGTATCTCAGCATTATTTGCTTTTCATGAAGCACCCGTTATTCTAAACAATTGTAAATAAAAAGTTTATTAATAAAAAACATCTCAACTTTTAATTAACTGTTACATCAGTTATGACAGTGTCCATTTTGAGTAACATTTTCAGAATATGCATACAGAATTTCTTTTAGTGTAAATAGGCTACAATACCTGTCTTTAGCAGTTTATTTTACTGCATTTCACTAGCAATATTAACTTCAGAAAGTAAGACGCCAGGGGTAGTCAAATAGCACTGCCCAATACCCAAGACATCCATATTTTGGTGTCGGGCAGGTAAAATTATAAGAAGAACATGTCCATTGGCAAGTATATTTTTAATGTAAAATAAAAACATATGATATTGATATCAAATGTAAAAGCGTAAACAACATTGATTGCCATTATATCGAACATATGTCAGCATTCTTCTGGCGATATAAAATGCAGTCCTCCTCTATCGAGATGTGACACTGTCACTAAACCGCTTAAATGTACTGAAATTAAATTTAATGCAAAGTATGGAATCTACTTAGATGCAATGTCAAAGTGAACTCACAATGCCATTAATGAATTGAAACAAGGACAAGTTCTTGACATTTAGTGAAAGTATACAAAAAGACCCAGAATATAGCAACAATTATCAGTACCTCTTATCATTTGAAAGATATTGATCATAATGTATTTTTCTAAAAAGTAGGTCAAAGGTTAATGTTAAAGTCACCAGGTCTATTAATGATTGATTATATATTGTTTAACATAAATCAAAACAATGAAATTTTCTGTTGAAATCACCACTTGCTTCATCGGACAAGTATGTAGCGAGTTTACATTTTCACTTGCCCTGGGCAATCTGACAACCGTTAATGTTGATCCCTGGAAAATTGTTTCTTGTTTTTATTGTAGTCATTTATATGCAATGAAATGCTTTTGTATCTTTCTGGGTATGAAATTGAATCAATTTGGACAAAAACAATAGAAAAAAAATCAAAGGCTTGAAGGGCCACAAAGGCGTCGAGTGCGATATCATATACATTATAGGGTTCTCAATAAATTCAGAGGGCACATAAATCGGAGAAAGTAAGAGAAGAAAAGTTTGAGTGCCGCAGGAGTCATTTCCTCATGTTTATGTACATAAATAAAGCATTACAGTCATTTGTAAAATGTCAGCAATACGTTTATTTACAAAAAAAGAAATAAAGAAGAGAGCTTGGGCTGAAGTTGCTTATCCTAACAAGTTCATACATGTACCCTCCTCTTGCTAGTTAATACCTCCTCAAGACAAAACAGGTTATTTTGTAAGTATTTATGATATTGTGCGACACAAATTTCGCGGGAAAATCTGTTTCGCAATTAATCCATCTGCGATAGTGAACTATTCTGGCCAAACAATCATTTACCTATTGAATAAAGATCCAATGTCATTGACAAATTGAAAAGATATCTGAATATAATTTTCATAATAGTGATTATAGATAAAAATAAAACAAAGCCTACGTTGTAAACATGACGCAAGAATGCATCAAATATACAAAGCGTCTATCCAGTGCAAGGCCCCATGTCTGACCCAAAAACGAAATGTCGAAAAATCTGCTTGGACAGGTAAATATTGGCAATTTAAATAGGGCCAATTTTTAAAATCAAATCTAAAATATTTCAACCTGACTGAAAGCAAATAAAATCAAGTTGCAATGTACACGATATTACATTTTAATATGCAAACCCTTCGTATTAAGGCGAGCTTGTTAATACAAATATGTTGTGCTGGACCGTCAGTCCAGATAACCAACTGAAGAAAAAATATGGCAAGTTATGGCGGTATCTATTAGACCAGCCAGTGGTCATTCTACTCCAGCTTCAAAGTCTGAAAATTTTACAGATACAGGTCTAGATGTATATGAACTATTTTCAAATGAACAATGATATATGCAATCTTAGGTGTGGAATGACAGACTGAGATTACCCATTTTCACAATGCAATATACTAAATACATATGCATTGCGCCGGGTACTCTGGAGCCTTCCCATGAATCATTGTGCGCCATTTTGAATGCGTAAATCTCATAGCTTACCACTAAAATGAGTTACAGATTATTCGTTGAAACCCCATCCATCTTCGGTCAGAAACCCTCAATCCAACCTAATCAGTTACTCAACGACACATTTTATTGCATTGAGTACCATAGTTCGTTTTCTCGATGTAGGCTTTTGATGAATTTTTTTTTGCGGATATCTCTTTCTTCGGCTACATAACGCATCCACTTTGCGCCACTACCGGAATTAAGTTACTACGCATGAGCAGAAAATGATCGCTTCGGAGTTCTTAAATTTTTACCTATGGAAAATAAAGGTCACATCGAAAGACTTCCGAGGAAGAGAATGAGATATTTTCATTGGTTTAATTTTCACAATATGGAGGACAACGATGAAACATGTGCTATATCAGAGATAAAAAACAAAACAAACCAATGTTTTGAAAGTAGAAAACATGCAAATTGCCTTTTGGACATTATTGGGCATTCTGAGGTTACGTATTTTGTATATGATATGTTAGCAAATTAATATATGAGAGTAGAAAAGTTGTTGATTTTCCCCCCTTTCATTCAGACATACTGTACGGGGCCGGGTAGAAATAGTACCTGTCATTTTGACTTGTTAAAAACTTTCCGCGAACAGGTAAAATTTACAGTATATTTCATTATTCGGACTAATAAAAATCTTGAAATTTATAAAACGTTGGTACCACTGAAGGAAATTAGACGAGTCAGGTGTCAAAGATTTGGAGTGAGAAAAAAACCATGTCAGTCCAAGCGCAGATTCTACTGTTTTCACGGAAAGCTTTCTTGCCCCCCCCCCCCCCAAATATGTTAAAACGTACAATGTTTGCTCCATCCAGAAAAACGTATAATTTTAGAACTAGGAACAGTGTATGTGTGGTAGTGTTTGATACATGGCCTTCCTATTAGCTCAGGCTAGTGGGTTAACCCTTTAACTCGATCGGTAGAGCACTGGACTGTTGTGCCAGAGGTCCCGGGTTCAATTCTCATCAGAGGCACAAACCAGTGTCTGTTACATTTGGCTTCCACGTTGGGACCCGGGTAATCTCTGAGGGGTGAAAGTGATTGCTCCCAGAACTTCGCCCCAGAGGAGCTGGAGGGGGACAATGTGGTAGTGTTAGATACATGGCCTTTCTATTAGGTCAGGCTAGTGGGTTAACCCTTTAGCTTGATCGGTAGAGCACTGAACTATCGTGCCAGTGGTCCTGGATACGACATATACATTTAAAATCATGATGATACCCAATTGGAGGACTAGAGCAACAAGTGATTTCCTAATATGAATTGAATAATGATATTTTTTTGAAAATGTGATTGTCATAAAATCATACAGATGAATAATAGTGATAGGTCCATAGGGTGCTCAATAAATCAAATAAAAATGAGCATTAAAATTTCTTCAAACTCTGACCCTAAATATTTGGAATAGTGATGTTTTTTTTAAACCTTCTCAGAGTTGTCTGGTGCCAGTTCCGTAAAATTTGAAGAGCTCAGTTTGAATCCAAGTCTCACTTTTATAGAAGGAACAAATGTTGATTAATTGAGATTAAGATTATGTCATATAGCAGGTTTTTCTGTGGGGTGATAATTTCAGCTTATTTTGATAGTTTGTTACCATGCTGCCAAATTTTTATTAGCTGAATTTGCACCCAAATATTTTTGTAATCATAGTACATATTTTCACAAGAAAGATAACCCTGTATAGCAGTTGTTTTTGTGTCAAAGGTACATGTAGCACACTTCAGTTTGGGAGGTAAATAAACTTTTTTATGTGCGTTTTTGAACTTGTTTCTGGTATAGTAAAAGTAGTTTAATTTTCAGATGTTATTAACACTACACATAGTTAAAGCATGTCAGTGATAATTCCTATCACTGACATGCTTTAACTATGTTCCCTGTGTCAAAGACTGTATAACATGATGATAAATAAGATAACGTGATAAGACAAGAAAATGAAATAAACATTTCATTCAGTTGTTCAGTCAGTTCATTTGAGAAAGGGGAATATTTGAAGTTCATTTAAAATTTTCAAACCTAGTTCTTTTCATGCATTCATCAAGAAGTAGACTAAGTGAAGAAATTGAGTCGTACTCTATATTGCATACCTGTTATTATTACAGTGGATATATGAGCTGTACTCTGTATTACATGCATGTTATCAGTGGATATATGAGCCGTACTCTGTGTTGCATGCATGTTATTACAGTGGATATACGAGCTATACTCTGTATTACATACCTGTTATTATTACAGTGGATATATGAGCCATACTCTATATTACATACCTGTTATTATTACAGTGGATATATGAGCTATACTCTGTATTACATACCTGTTATTATTACAGTGGATATATGAGCTATACTCTGTATTACATACCTGTTATTATTACAGTGGATATATGAGCTCTACTCTGTATTACATACCTTTTATTATTACAGTGGATATATGAGCTATACTCTGTATTACATACCTGTTATTATTACAGTGGATATATGAGCTCTACTCTGTATTACATACCTTTTATTATTACAGTGGATATATGATCTATACTCTATATTACATACCTGTTATTATTACAGTGGATATATGATCTATACTCTATATTACATACCTGTTATTATTACAGTGGATATATGAGCTCTACTCTGTATTACATACCTTTTATTATTACAGTGGATATATGATCTATACTCTATATTACATACCTGTTATTATTACAGTGGATATATGAGCAATACTCTATATTACATACCTTTTATTATTACAGTGGATATATGAGCTATACTCTGTATTACATACCTTTTATTATTACAGTGGATATATATTCTTTTGTAGACAAACAGTAAAGCTGTTTTATTAGCCTGCATTCGATCCTTCCACAAACTGTTTACAAGATACCTATCTTCTGGAGAATTATTCCTGGATATTCCAAGTGATCTCAAAGACACAGGTAAATATACTAGATCAAAGAAACATACAGGGTAATAGTTAGCGTACTGGCTTCAAGACTCAGAGGTACTGGGTTTGATTCTTTATTCTGAAACCATGCCAAACTTTAGAAGTTTCACGTGGATATAGACTGTCTCTTTGTCAAGCACCTGGCACTAGAGGTGGCATTCAGGGATCAGATTGATCTAAAAGATGAAGGTCGCATGTCATGGTAGGCATTGTCATGATGAAGAACCCTCACTGCTTTAGGAATTGTGCCTGTGAAGACTTTGTTCAAGGATCTAGGACAGGACAACGAAAATGAAATGTTACATGGGATTTGAAAAATTTTCTTAAAATCCACAAGGATGTCAAATTGAAATACAAAATTCCTCATAAAGTATAGAGTAAGAGTTTGAACACACCAAAAACTTGATAGGTACCACATATTGTTTGTTTGCAGATCTTACAAAAGAAGAAAAATACAAAGCTTGGTTAAAGGAGCGATATAAAGATGTTGTTACCAGGCTGATTCAGCTGGTTCATCATGAAAATCCAAATGTCAGGGTAAATACACGATCTGTAGTTGCAGGATTTTTATTCCCCTGTAATCAGAGATTCAGGGCATATATTGTTTGGTTTGTCTATCTATCTGTATATTTGTCCATAAAAACTTTAACCATGGCCATAACTGGTGAATGGATGGTGATAGGGCTTTCATATTTCACATGTGTAGGACAAGACCTTTCTTTTTGTACCAACATTTTTTACCTCATGACATTGACTTTGGAGTTTGACCAACTTTTGAAAAACTTTAACCTAGGCCATAATGTTTGAATGGTTAATGATAGGGCTTTCCTATTTTCCAAGTGTGTTCCTTGTGACAGGACTTTTCTTTTGGAGCATAAGTGTTTTGAAAACTCATCTTGTTTTGTTTTTTTTTGGTTTAGATAAACTTTTCTCGTCCCTCCACCTTCTTACAACATCATACAATTATAGAGTGTTATAGTATATTGAAATGCTAACTTAGTACAATAAGTACATATCATAAATATGAAAAAATACTGCTCACAATTTTGATACCGAAACATTTTAGTTACTGCACATATGAATTTTAAGAAAAAAGTTTACCTACTCAAACAATTACATAGTATATGGTATTCATTGAATACAAAAAAGTAAATTGATGATCTTTTGCTGCACTATACTATAGAGTTTATTTAATAAGACCTATGCTGTGATTTATTTAGGAGCTGTCTTTGTGCACACTGATGAAGTTTGTGTTGGAGGAGGGCCAGCTTCCAGTGGCTAAACACACACAGAGCAGAACTCACTTCCCTCTAGCCTTGTTTAGGGTATGACCTGTTTTGTAAGAAAGTTTAATGTATGCCAAGTATGCTGTGTAACTGAATCAGAAAGGTGTTGCTTATTTGATAGCATTATTACTGTATGTCATGATTCAGTCTTCCCACCATCTTTTTTTCCTGAAGAAGAACTTGATGACTTTTTTTCTTCAGATTATTGCTTAGGTAAAGGTCATCTGTTGAGCAAAGAAAATTGATATATACTGTGTATTAGTAGAAGATGAAAAATGTACAATGTATTTGATTAAGAATTTGCTTGATACATCGGTTGTATATTTTCTGAAAGGAAAAAAAAAACCACCTGAATTTATGAACGTTTTCATTGATTGTGGCATTTTTGCAGTTTTTTGCCAACTTTATTCTCTTGTTGTACAAAACAAAGCATTTTTAGAACATATATTCCAGATTTTAGGATTTCTGAGTTAGATGTCTGTAGAAACTGTATGGGCTTCTTTGATATGAAGCATCTTTTGGACAAGGGGAGCATGAATTGTAATTTTCAGGATTCCTGCTTCCACTGGGCGTTAGGGGTGGGGCAAAAATTGCCACAAATTTTCAAAAATTCTCTACAATTGCACACCTGTCAGAAAAATTAAATGCATAGTTATGTAGTGCAGGAAGGCCTCTTGCAAACTTGTAAATTTTAGGATCCATGGTAAAGAGGTTCTGACCCCAGGGTGGGGTCAAATTGGCATATTTTCATAGTTTTAATTTGTAATGCATTAAAAAAACATTTTCTTTAATGCTATTTCAGCATAGATATATAGAAGGAACAGGTAGCCCTTTACCAGCATTGGAAATGTAATGATCCCAGGAATTGTGGTTTTGGTATCAGGGTGAGGCCAAACTGGTTATAGTGATTAAAAAAGTGCATTAACAATTGAACATTTTTAACTTCTTGATAGCTTCCCTTCCAATTCTTTTCATAATTGGCATTGAGTATCTTTGGGACAAGGGGACATAAAATTGTAATTTTCAGGACACCCTTGGGCGTTAGATGCAGGTAAAAACTGCCGTACATGTACATGTAAACTGACCAATTTTCAAAAATCTTCACTACAACTGCACATGTGTAAGATTGCTTGTTGTTTTCTGTCACACTCAATAAATTTTCAGTTATCTGTTGGTGTCCAGTTTTTTATTGGTGGAGGAGAGAACCCAGATACAATGTGCCAGGGAAGAGACCACCGACCATGCTGAAAGTAAACTGGCAAACTTTCTCACATAATTCAGCACGAATGAGAATTGAACCCACACTGACTAGGGTTCAATTCTTGCTCGAGCCAATATATGTTAGAAAATTTGCCAGTTTACTTTCAGAAGATCGGTGGTCTCTTCCCAGGTACATTGTATCTGGGTTCTCTCCTCCATCAATAAAAACTGGACACCACCGGATAACTGAAAAATTGTTGAGTGTGGCCAAAAACAATAAACAATCAATCAATCTACGGCAGGTCCAAAATAATTGTACAGTGTTAATATAACATACAGTTAAACTTTGGTATCTCGAACACCGATGACTCAAATACCATGGATATGTCAAAGTGATTTCGAAGTCCCAGCTACTTATTCCTTAAGTATTTTACCCTCGATATCTCGAACACTCAGATATCTCAAAGTTTTTTCTTGGCCCCATCAAGTTCAAGATTACGAGGTTGGACTGTATATTAAATCTTTCATCAATATGGACACTTTTGTTGGCATTTGATTTTTACATACACATCTTGTTTTACACTGCTGCTGAATATTAGAATTTAGCATAGATGTGCAGAACAGGAAAATTATTGTAGATTTTGCAGCCCTTGGTGCTAATGACACTTTTAATTAATATTCAGTTGACTGACAGGCCTGTTATCCTCTTGTTATTTTTGCTCACCAGACCTGAAAACTCTTGAAAGTGAGCTTTTCTGATCACCTGTCTAAACTTTTCACATTTTCATCTTCTCCAGAACCACTGGACCAATTTCAATCAACTTTGGCATAAATCATTCTTACGTAAAAGGGATTCAAGTTTGTTCAAATGAAGGGCCACATCCCCTTGAAAAGGGAGAAAAGGTGGGGGTCATTTAAAAATCTTCTCAATAGCCACTGGGCCAGAAAAGTTGAAATTTACATAAAAGCTTCCTGAAATAGAGTAGACTCAAGGCCCCAGGGTGACAAAAAAATCCTTTAAAAATTACATCAGTGGGACCAAGGTGACTCAGGTGAGCGATGTGGCCCATGGGTCTCTTGTTTCTGCATATTTTAGAAAGTTACTCCAAAATGTTTGATAATTAATATGTCAAATTTTGAATACTTTCAGAGAGTTGTGCATTCATTCACATCTGAATCAATTGATCTTAGTGCCGTGATTGGTCGATTTCAAGAGTACTTGGCATATGATGATGTTCGGTATCATCTCATGAGGATTATGCACAAACAAATAACATCCAAGGCACAGGGGCCTATGACTGATGTATATCTAAATAACATTCTGATGCTGCTTGAACAGATAAGTTTCCCATCTGGTGGAAGTGAGGATTCCGAGGAACTGCATCATTTTTTGACAAAGTACCCAGGTGATCTTGACAAAATTGATTTGAAATGAACATGATATTTTGGATGCTTTTCTGACTCCATTTTTCAATTCTTAAATTTTAGAAAAACTGCATTTATTATTTTATATGTTCGATGTATATCATGTATATCTTTTGGGGTTCTCATTATTTTCTTTCGTACACGTACGATATTTATGCCTTGGTTATTGATACATTAATTGTATTATATGTGAACACTGTCTTCCAAAGCATTTACATGGTAAATTATAGTAAATTCACAATTTCCCCTGAGGTTAGAAATCACATGGTAAAACATAATATTGTATATGTATTGTATATTGATGAGGTAAAGATTGAAAATGTTGACAAAAGAAGCAAATGACAATCAATTGTAAATATTTCCATTCATCAAACTATCTGAACTGTATCAGCAGATGTGACAATTTATCAAATGAGTATTTTACACTTTTATGGGAGGAAATAAAATAATCTATATCATTATGTAAGGTAATAAAAAATTTCCTTTCAATAATCTGTCATGGCTCAGAACAAGACACCTGTACATTAATGTCCTTGTGTAATGTCCTTGTGAAGACAACCTGTGGATGTGAGAGCATGGATTGGGTATGGATAACAATCTGATTAAAGACTTCATAGCCCCTCATACTTGTAGGATCACTTTTCACCATGAACTTAAACTGAGAACAGAATTGCGTCAAATTTTCAAATAGATCTAAAACTTAAGATATTGGTATTCATACCAGGGGAAGTCATTAAAATTCACAATGAGAGTAGATTTTAAATATATTGATTCAAAAATGTCAATCAAGTATTTGTTTAATTTTAGCAAGTTAGGATATATAGAATCTATAATTTTTCACTCAATTAAGTCTACTTTTAGTTCATTGTTATAGAACTGGATTAAGGACTTTATGGTTCTGGACTGTTGTAGCGTCGTTTTTCACAATTTAATTTGCTTAATCTACTTTTTGCTTAATCTACTTGCGTAACATGTTCTTGTCAAAATTGGATAACTTATTGTTACAACTGTTATACGATCTTTGTAACATGACTTCAAACACAGTGACTCAAAATACAGTGCTGGCAGCATAAAATCACATGAGGTCCATGCAAGGTAAACAGCACCCATTTACAGTGGTAAAAACAACCAGTGTTTTGATTGTTTTATTTTTTATTTTTTTTTTAGAAAATTAAAGATATTAATGATGAGTTTTATTCTCTTTTATCCTTAGAGAATGATTTAATTTTACAATGCTAAAAATTATCCATATTTTATAGTATTTAAGGACATTAACCTTGAGTGCTGTTATCTTCCTTGAGTGTAGTGTTGTTAGTCCCCTCCTGGCTTCACCAAAAGTGGCTTCTTGTTTTCTTTCTGCCTGTTTATCTATCCTTCAGTTTTTTGTCTCCTCTCGATTTTCTGGACTTGTTTTCATCATGATTTGATTTTAGAAGCAGAGATTTGGTAATTTGCCAGTTTATGGTATATGCTTAGAGATCAAGTTCAAGTTTCATCACGGTTAACTTCTTTTTTACGAAATGTTTGGAACTTTGTGCTAAATATAGTTTTCTGGACTTTTCTCCACTATGCTTTAACTTAGAAACAGAAATTTGATAAGTGGTGGTTATCTGATTGAGTAGATACAAATTAATTTGTAAGTATGATGTTTGTCATGACCTTTGGGCTTGGTGGGGAAATGTACTGCTCTGGCTTATGCAATACCTACAGAATGCTTGTTATGTTGGTCTATGTTTTCTTTAAACAGAAAACGAAAATGCACCGAAAGTCAAAAGCTTAGATGAACAGAAGAAAGTATTTACAAATTTATGGATTGATTTCTTACAATTAAAGGTAAGTTTTTATTTGTTTCATATATTTCATATTACTGAAAAATATCTGATTATGTTAAAAAATAATCAGAGATTTTGACATAGTAACAAGAATAGTTCCATTGAATAGCATATTGTGACACAATGTACACATTATATAACTCTTATTTATGAGTTTTCTGTTAGTAGAATTAATTACTTTTTAAGCTGGATATCTCCTTATCTGCTCTGGCTGACAGACAGACAAGACTGTAAATTCCTACATATATGCAAGAAATTTATTATTGCATAATTTAGTCAGGAACACCATTTGCAAAATAAAATTATGATCTATTCTAACATTCTGGAACCCCACAGGGTTCAGCATATTATTTTTATTATGCTGAACCCAGTGGGGTTTCAGGTTGTTAGAATAGATCCTCAGTAACCTTGCTTTTCTTAAGAGGTGACTAAATGGGGCAGTCCTTCGGATGAGACTGAAAAAAATGATATTTCAGTACCTGTGTCATTAATGTCAATACAAGTGAAAGAAGCATTATTCGTGCAATGTCTTGTTCTTGTGTGGAATTAATCACACCTATATTGCTGGCTTCTGTTAGTCTGTTCATTTAATGATACTTTCCTTTGTAGCTTCCAAATTCAGTGTACAAGAGAGTATTAATCAATCTCCATGACAAGGTGATGCCACACCTGACTAATCCGCTGTATCTGAGTGACTTCCTCACAGCTTCTTATGATGTGGGTAAGTGGAGGCATAGTTCAAAACTTCAGTGTTGTCAAATCTCACTGTGAATACATGTATCAACCAGTTGCAGTAGCTCATTGATTGAGCATTTTCTTCATAACCAGGAGGTTGTCAGTTTGAGCCCTGCTTATGCTATGGCTGTGTCAAACCTAAGATGTAGTGATTTCTCCTTTGCTAAATGCTTGGCATTTAGAAGTGAGAAATGACAAGTCATTCAAATATGGCCTTAAGAACAGAGGTCCCGTGTTGCTGCAGACATTGGCACATTAAAGATTGATTGATTATATATTGTTTAACATCCCACTCGAGAATTTTTCACTCATATGGAGACGTCGCCATTGCCAGTGAAGGGCTGCAAAATTTAGGCCTATGTTCAGTGTCTGAAGGACCACCCCATTTAGTTGCCTCTTAAGACAAGCAAGGGGTACTGAGGATCTATTCTAACAACCCAGATCCCCACAGGGCTGGCACATTAAAGAACCCACACTGCTATAACCCCGAGCATTAAGCATAGGTCTAAATTTGTGGTACTTCACCGACAATTAGTGATATTTTACATGTGATATACTAGGATATTGTACTTTTTCATGACATCATAATGGCTATTGATCATTGCACTGCAGAATTTTAGATGTAAAATACTGTGACACAATGGATGCTTTCCATTCACGTTGTCATGCTAATAATTGATGTGAACTCAGCAATACATACATGCAGACTACAATTTCTAATGTGCAAAATTTCTCTATCAACTGAAATTTTTAATCTTCCCCTGATTTGAGGTAATGCCTAGAATCACTTCTTGCATATATTTCATTCCAAACTTGTGTATTTTGAAAAATGTAAGTAGTATAATACTGAAAATACTATAAACAAAAAAAAAAAAATACCAGACATTTGTTCCATAATTTTACAAAATTTTGCAGAACTGATCCATTTTTGACCAGAAAATTCTAATGGTCTGACAAATTTATGTAGTCTGTACTTACTTGCATAATGAGTTAAATCTGTTGATAGGCATTTCTATGCAAGTGAGATAATCAAAATGCAAAAAAAAAAAAAAAAAAAAAAAAAAAAAAAATTGTCCTCGTACATGATTTGAGCATGTGACAGTTGTATGTGACATAACATCACGTATTACTTAACTTCTGATGAAAAGCAGTAATATAACAAACAGTCTTATTACAAGGGTATGCACTAAATAACTTGAAACACTTTAGGTATAAGAAGAAGCAACATTTTCTATCCAGTGTCGTTATTACTGCACAGGTGTCATTTGTTCATTGTGTAAGTAAGGATTTGTAGGTTTCAAATGTAGATACTGGACAAAATGCACAGACCAGTATCATTGACTTAAAATAATGACCAAACTAGGTCATGCATATGTGTAGCAATAAAATTCATATTTATTTTATTCCACCTTATAGAAATTGCACTAAAAGAGTTAAAAGTGCAGGCTGTTGCATGAGATCAATGTTGTGTTGATATTCAAAGTCCACAAGACATTATCACTTAACATGTCATGCACTTAGGTATCTGTGTTAACTCTGTCTTACATAGTAAGAGGTTTGTGTGAGTACCATATATGTTAACAATCCCAGCGAGCAGACATGTTTTTGTTGCTAAAAGTTAAAACTTTGATCTTTTCTCTTATTGTCTTGTCTTTTATTTATTGGAGATTTCTAATGCTGTATGCTGGGTACTTTTCACTTCCATTTCATTTTTGTCCATTTTATTTCAAAATAGAATGGGGAATTAGAACTGGGCTATTTCAGATTTACTCATTATCGTGAAGTACATGTATTTAATTAATGATAATGGGAATGAAATATCTTTGGGTGAGAATGATTGGTGTACAGTATTCTTCACAGGATGTTTCTTACTACTAAGAAAATATCTCCATTTTTCTTCACAGGGGGCGCCATAAGCTTGTTAGCCTTGAATAGTCTTTTTGTTCTAGTCCATAAACACAACTTGTAAGTATTTGCGGTGTAAACTGTACATCAATTGAAATTTATGTAATAATTATATATGATATACCATTCATTGCTTTCATTTTTTAGCTCACATAAGCTATAAGCTTAAGTTTAGCATTACTAAGTAAGTTTGTCTGTCTCCTTTGGCCGTCTGTCTATCACTTGTAAACTTTTCGCATTCTTAACATCTGCTCATGAACCACAAGGTCAGTTCAAGCAAACTGGGCACGGGAACTGCAGTAATGATATTTTTGAGCAGTAGCTTCTGAGAAATGACTCAGTAAATGTCACTTGTCTATCCTGTAACTTTACTGGCCAAATTATACCTGTCACTGGAAACACATGTAACACTTTAGCTGCTGGTAACAGCTGGGTTGTGATTGGCTAGTCATATGTTTTCTACTTTTGATTTGAGTAATATTTAGGCTATTTTAATACTAACATTAAAATGATTTTTCTATATGTGAATTACCCTTGGGCAAGTATTTGTGAAATACATACTTGTCTTCCTTAAAAAAAAAAAAGAGTCCTGGTCTGATATTGTGTACATTCAATTCTGTTCAAACCCCTTTTACTGGGGGCCACCATAAGGGGACAATAAAAGTTAGAAATTCTTTCAAAATCTTCTCATGAACAACAAGGCGATACGATTTAGTAAAATCATGATATTTTTAAAAGCATGTTTAAATAATGATCCCTATAGACAGAATAGGCTTATTATAGAAGTCTTTACATTACTGGTGGAAATCTTTTAAAGTCTTTCCAATACATATATTAATAAAATAACAAAAGTGTACTAAAATAAGAATGGTGTAATATACATGTAATTGTTCAATGATAGGTTCTAGTTTATTTTTTGGCCACCAACTACAATCTTGTATATGAGAAATGTGACTCAGATGAGCATTGTGGTCCATGGGTCTCTTGCTTTTTATCTACAGAGACTACCCAGATTTTTATGAGAAGCTGTATGCATTGTTTGAACCAGGTGTCTTACATGTGAAGTACAGAGCCCGCTTCTTCCATCTCTGTGATCTATTTTTATCATCAACGTAAGTCTCAGACAAGTTAACTTTTAAATTTTGAAAATTTAAATTCTGTGTTTCTTATACAGAAATTTGTAAGATGATGAAATTTAACAAAATAATTTTTGATTTTGGATATGCAAATTACTTGTATGTAATTCATTCTGAAGTATGAAGGTAATTGAAAAATCTACGAAAAACAGAAGCAGAATTTAGCATGAAGTAAACATTTAGCATTTTCAACTCAATTTCAGCCACTTACCCGCTGCAATGGTGGCAGCTTTTGCAAAGAGACTTGCCAGGATTTCTTTGACAGCTCCAGCAAATGCCCTGGTGATAACTATACCATTCATTTATAATCTGATCAACAGACACCCCAACTGTAAAGCACTCATCCACAGGGACCCTCCTACTGGTAAGGCATTTCTCAATTCATTCACTAGGACCTTCCCACTGGTAAGTCACTTTCCTCATTCATTAGGACCCTCCCACTGGTAAATCATTTCCCTGCCACATTCACATGGAGACTCCCACTGGTAAGTGACTTTCCTCATTCACTAGGACTTTCCCACTGGTGAGTCATTTTCCTAACTCATTCACTAGGACCTTCCCACTGGTGAGTCATTTTCCTAACTCATTACTAGGACCTTCCCGCTGGTAAGTCATTTTCCTAACTCATTCATGAGGACTTTCCCGCTGGTGAGTCATTTTCCTAACTCATTCACTAGGACCTTCCCACTGGTAAATCATTTCCCTAACTCATTCACTAGGACCTTCCCACTGGTAAATCATTTCCCTAACTCATTCACTAGGACACTCCCACTACCAGAGGTCTTGGGGTTCATTCTCGGTAGAAGCAAAACACTATCTTGATTAATTCACTGAACACAAGACATGTCCATTCATTTGTTTGTTCATCCATGGACATTTTTCTTCCAGATATTTTTTCTTGACACAATGAATTCTTTGAAGATGAATATCAAACCACAGTAAAATACATGATTCATTTGATGTTCATTGTTCAGAAATATCCACACTTTCATCCCAACAAAGCCACAAAATATTGGCACTCCATGAAAATTAGGGCTCTATGAAATGAAATGATTCTACATGGGCGTTGCACTTGGAGCATAAAATTTTTAGTCAGTCACACTTGGCACACACAGTGTGACCCGAAGGTGTAACATGACCATCACCCAAAACAGTTCTATTTTTTTCTGACATGCTTTGTAGTGTATGAATATGAATAAATTTTTCATACATATAATATGGTATTAGAATTTTATTACTGTATAGCTAGGAGTCAGTCCCGTTAGGACAGGTATAGGTTTTTTTTCTTTGTTGTGTGTGTGTGTGTGTGTTTAATGGATTTTTTTTTTGTCAGTTTTATGATACGGAAGGTCAATATATATACTATTATAGTGAAGATGAAAATGTTGATTTCATATCTTCTAGACTTTTTTAAAGCCATGGTCAAATGTTAAGGCTAGTTTTACTTCAATAGGAAGAGGGATATTTAGAAGTATGATTTGAATTGTGAATTTCAGAATTGCAGGAGGACCCTTACATCCAAGAAGAACCAAATCCTGTCAAGAGCAGAGCAATAGAAAGTTCACTGTGGGAACTGAAGGTAGGGAGAAATTAAGGATTTATAGCAGTAAACTGAAAGTAGGGAGAAATGAGAGATTTGTAGAAGTAAACTGAAAGTAGGGAGAAACCAGATATAATGACAGTAAAATATTGGAGGAAGAAATAAGAGATAATGAATGATATTGTACAGATGAAAGAGATCAGATGATCTTTTCATAAAGCAAATGATTTGTAAAATGAAATATTTAGCTTGTAGGGACAAAATGTCCCAGGAAAGAAATTGTGGTATCCCAAGCATAATTAACGTCCATGGACAAGTTTTCTAATGGCCCATTGACCTAACACAAGTCAAATTTTCATGGAATGCTGCATGTGACCTAGGTTCTCTGGGTGAATGCCATTGATTGGATGACTTGTGATGTTTACAGTAACCTTAGCTTCTGTGTGGTTTAAATTGGCATGGAACCAATTATTATTCTTATTACAAATTCTTCAAATCCTTGCATTTTTTACGAAACGAAATACAGTATTTGGATTTATTCCACTTTTGTGGATTTCATTGATACCTTTTATTCAGAGAGGCTCTTAGTATTACTGCGAAATGTCTACTACAGTATCCATTCTATCAAAAATTTGTAGAAATTACTGTAGTTTGCCACTTTACCTGAAATGCACCTTTTAAAATTGAAATTCATCCAACAAAAATTCCAACATCACATACTTATTCATTACAATTACTATACAGACGCTGCAGAGCCACTTCCATCCCGATGTAGCTAAAAAAGCCCAGAGAATTGACCAGCCCTTGTCAAAGGAAGAAATTCCATTGGGGGACCTTCTGGAAACCTCTTACAATGATGTAAGGCTTTTGCTATGTACACATTTTGTCATAAGTATGGGCAGTCTCTCTCTCTCTCTCTCTCTCTCTCTCTCTCTCTCTCTCTCTCTCTCTCTCTCTCTCTCTAAATTATGCAGGTATATGTTGAATTATTACTGCATTGTGAATGTGTTTTAGTTTCAATTTCTTTATTTCAGCTTTATGCAAAAGACACAAGGAAGAAAGTAAAGCATGCTCCAATGAACTTTAACCCGCCAAAAGGAATTATGGGACTTCCAAGTGACAAACTGAACCTGTGCTGGACATTGGAATGAATAGTTTTTATTTAAAAATTGTAATAATGAAAAAAGTTATTGATATACATGTTATATTTTCAACGAAAAAATGAATTGATACTGTAAATTTACTTAATGAAGATCAATTTTAAAAAATATAACAACTTGCATAATAAATCAACAAATTTGGAGAGAAATGTGTAAAGGCATTTTAATTATAGATTTGTGCAATGTTTCTGTTCAATTTTTATGATTAAAGAGTTTGTTTTTTATTCAGTTTAAGAGTTATTATCAAAGGGACATGGACACAATTTTTGTGGAAAAAAAATTATTTGGATATTAATTGATAATGTGGTATTATTTGATTCATGTAAAACATAGTAGCAAACCAACTGTGCAAATCATTACACTAATGATGCCATTTTGTACAATTTACCTGGAAGTCAAATTTGTAACTGAATTAAACTTTGCATATAAAAATACACAAGCAATTAAACTCCAATCACAAGTTACATGTGAAAGTGTCACAATCAATTCTTGTTACCAGTAGAGAGAGAGTTGGTGGAATTTAAATGGTTTGACATGAAGGTCAATTTTCAACAGGCAGTGTCGCCTGTATTTTTACACTTAGAAAAAACTTTGGTTTTTAATGTCAACACAAGTAGTAAATCATCAATTATTTTGACGTGTAGATGAGATGAGAGAGATGGATTAGCAGGGAGCATATATAAATAAACTCAGGAACTACTTCAACATCTATTCTAAGTTTTGGGGGGGTTTTTTGTGAAAATTCACGAAAATATAAACATAAGGTATGCTTTGCATTCTAATAACAGAAAGTTTGCCAGTTTTTGGAAGGTCTTTTGTCTTTTCCCAGGTACATTGTATCTAGGTTCTTTCCTCCACCAACAAATACTGGATGCCACCAGATGACTGAAAAATTGTTGAATATGGCAAAAAACAACAATCAATCTTATAACAGATACAAGTAAAAAAAAAAAATATCAAGGGCAATACATATAAACTGAATAAGTACCTATCATTAATCAGAGTTTAAACAAAAGTGTACCATAAATATTATGCTTAAGGATACATGCAGTCATAAAGTAACACAAAATTATTGTCAAATACAATTTACTTTGCTGATGCCATTATTTGTAAGAGTCATTATCTATAAGATCAGTGAGGATATTTTTAGCTCATTTGAGCCTGTGGCTCAAAAGAGTTTTTCTGATCATATTTTGTCCATCCATCTATCTGTGTGTAAAATTTAATATTTTCAACTTCTTCTCCTTTGGTCTAATTTCAATCAAACTTCCCATAAAGCATCCTTGGGTAAAGATGATTCAAGATCAAAATTTCATGCTGATATATATAGGTAAAATATTTAGAGATATCTCTTGAACTATTTAAGCAAGGGCTTCATAATTTGTATATACATTCTTTAAGGAAAGACCATTCATGTGATGCAATGATGTGTGACTTTGACCTGGAAGTTTGACTTTTGATAAAATCTGATCTATTCAACATGCTCTGAACTATGGTAGATCTGTCATTTTGTATGGCTAACTATTAATTTCATATCATGACCTTTGACCTTGGAGTTTGATTACTTTTAAGAAAACATAACCTACGAATATATTCAGAACTATCTTGGGTAGGGTTTCATATTTTGTATGATAGCTTTTATGGCAAGACCTTGTACATTATGTTGTTTGGTTTTTTGATTTTGGATTTGACATACTTTTTAAAACACCCCTGACCTATTCAATATCTCTTGAACTAATCAAGATAGGACTTTCATATTTTGTATATAGATTCTTTATGTTAAGACCTTATTATTACATGAAATTTGACCTTGACCCCAGAGTTAAATATCTCATGAAATAATTAGGGTAGATCTTTATATTTTGTATATAGATTTCTTAGGGCAAGACCTCTCATTTCATACTATGACCTTTCACCCTGTTTGACCTACTTTTAAGAAAATGTTACCTTTTAATTATCTTTCAACTATTCCAGGTAGAACATTTATATTTTTTCTAGATTCTTTATGACATGACCATGTGATACAGTAGTATTTGATCATGTGACCTTGAAGTACTTTTTTGATAAAAACCCTGACCAAATCAAGATCTCCTGAACTATTTACAGTAGAGCTTTCATATTTTGTACGGTAAGATTATTTATGGTAAAACCTTGTTATACTTTGGTGTTTGACCTTGATCTGGAAGTTTGACATACTTTTAATTTAAAGTTGGACCTATTCAATATCTCCTGAACTTTTTAAGATAAAGTGTTCATATTTTGTATGTAGATTTTTATGGCAAGGTCTTTCATACCATGATCTATGACCTTGGTCTCATTCAGAACAGCAAGATCATGTTTGTCATATTGGTGTTGAGGTATCTCCATTCTGTGAATTCATTTTCAGTTATGCTATGATCCTTTGGGGCTAGGTTGGGATCACAATATGCGGTCAAAATTTTTCCATCAGAATAAAGATTCAAAAATCATAACAGCTGAACAACAGCAGGTCCAAGGTGACTCAGGTGAGTGATGTAGCCCATGGGCCTCTTGTTGCTTTAATATCTTTACAAATTGTAATGATGGCCATTTTCTCATGAATGCACTGCAGTTGTGAACAATACACTTACAGTTGTATGAATTTTGATGCATGTAAATACAGTACATCTATTTTAACAGTTGGGAATTTCAACAGAAATGAAAAGAAAATGGATTTTATTTTTCAAAATACAGTACACGTGCATGGGAGTTTAAAATGCAGTTTGAATTCAACATACTTTTCATGAATGCAGTGTAAATTCAACATACTTTTCATGAAGGATTAATGCACTTCATGAAAGATGCAGGTTTGAAGTGTCACAGTTCATACACTCGTATATTTTCAAAATTGAAATTTATTTCTTGTATGTATACACATTTAATATTTGTGTCGCAAAGAAAGGGACTACATAGATACACGTATTCTATTTTCTCCTGGTGACCTTGCCCTTTGATTAGAGTAAAGACACACTATAAGAACATAGCAACTTTTGTGTTAAGTGTGGTAGTTTTAAGTTTCTCTGCCCAAGAGATGGTACAGATGAAAAAAAAAAAACAACTCTATGTGACTGTCACCAAATACCTAGTCTTAGACTTAATCTTGGGCCAAAACTAATGCCCCAATCATGAGGATTTTGTTTTTCTGCAATACAGTTGTCACAAGGATGTGCTTTACCAGTGACCTTGACAATGACCTAGAGCTACAATTTCGACCCACCCTTTTATTTCACAACCTTTGCATTGTGTGACTGGCATAATACTTTCTCTGTTACAGAGGCATAGTTTGGTCAAGAACGATCCCCCTCCCAGTGATAAATTGATACTTTCTCTCAGAATCATATAACAGCTTTAGATCTGAAGAACTCATTATGTGTGTATAGTCAGCATACATGTACAGAGTGTTTCAAAATATACTTCTGGAGAAATTTTTTCTCCCATTGATCTTGATTTACTTTCAGGTCATGAACAACTTTTGTGTCTAATATTGGTGTCTCAGTTTTCTCTTACAAAGCTTTTCCCCAAACATAACTTGCACAACAGCCAGGTGCTATTCCTTCATAGCCTACCTCAAACTGTTCAGGATCATGGGTGGGTGGATTGTTTTTGTTATTTATTATGAAACAAGTGAGTAAAATATATTACTCATTTACATGAAATGATCCAAATTACAAAGTAAAAAAACATTTAAATCATGTTTCAAATATTTTATGAAAAATATCATACAACAGTAACTTGTTGTGTACAATTGATAAATAATGTCAAAACATATATAATTTTTTATTGTGAGAATATCACAGCCATCTGTTGTGTATTTGAAATTATTGTTCATTATTTACAAATTCATAACCAGAACAAATCACATGAGGAATCACTTTCACTTTTACCCAGTTTTCATGATGACTGTTGAGCTAAAGTGTCCCTATACATTGGAAATCCTAGAATTTCACTTGCAAACATATCCTCGGTAACATTTACTGGGAGGTTTTGATCGATAATGTCACCAGCAGTGGAAGAGTCAAATTCTTGAAGCTCACTACTACCTCCCTCTGCATTGAATCCAAGCAGGGTAGTCAGGTACTCGGCTAATTCATACTCAGTCATATGCTCACCTGCATAGTAAAAGTTTGTGCATTCATGACAAAATAATATTTCAAAAGGTTGGAAAAAGTCAACAATAAAGATATATACATACATTTCCTCTTAATGGAACCAATGATTATCAATGTTTGTTTTTCTGATTTACAGATTTCCATATTGAATGTATGTATCACGAGCTGTAAAGCAATATTTACCTTTAGTCTGCAGGAGATCCAGTAGGTATCCTCTCTCAATTACATTACCTTGAGACGAGGGCATGCCCAGCGTTTTGAAAGCATGCACAAGTTTTTGTGGGTCTAATCCAAAAGCTGGTCTGTGATTGACATACACTGAAAGAATCATGCACAGATCATAGTATCTTTTTCTAGTTCACAGATTTGTACAATTTCCAATTATATGATGCTATCAGAATTTTTAAAAAGAGTTGAATACAGAGAAAATAAAATATAAGGTTACATTTAATGAATTCTCCAAGTTCAATATCCTCCACATATTGCCCTGTCTCTACATATCGACTAAATTTCACTTCATTTAACATATCCTCAATCTGGAAATAACAAACACAATGATTATTTTTCAAATATTATCTGAGAAACATAATACATTTTCATCATTTTACAGCTGTTTATTCTTGATTTCCACTTTTGATTCAAAACATTTTTCAGTCAAATACAAAGTTATTTATACACATTATATGTCAGAACTGACCTCTTGCTCGGAGGGATAGAAACCCATGGCCCTCATTACATAAGGAACTTCACTGAGGGGGATCTTTACTGACAATTCCCTCCTTTCCATAGCATCCACTCCTTGGCTGCAATAAGATACACACTGCATTTCAATTCAGATGGGGGGGGGGGATAAATTTCACAGATTTAGGGGATATACAAAATACTATGAACACTGAATAAAATCATGTAAACATAGAGTAATATCACAATGGAATACTGTGAACACAGAGTGATATCATAATGGAATACTGTGAACACAGAGTGATATCATAATGGAATACTGTGAACACAGAGTGATATCATAATGGAATACTGTGAACATAGAGTGATATCATAATGGAATACTGTGAACACAGAGTGATATCATAATGGAATATTGTGAACACAGAGTGATATCTTAAAGAAATACTGTGAACACAGAGTGATATCATAATGGAATATTGTGATCACTGAGCAATATTATGAAATGAAATCTTCACCTTCTGATTTGTGCATAGTAGAAGTAATCCTCCAGTTCTGCAAATAGCTCTCCCTCACGACCACCATCTAACAGACCGTAAAATGGGATCAAATCTTCACCTCCTAGCTTAGTCTGGGCCTCCAAAGCACTGTCAGAGAAATAAAAACCACACTCAACTCTAAATAAATTGTACATCATATTCAAAATATTAAAAGTATTTCTCCACTGCGAAGATGGAGATTACTTATAATTTTCATTAAATCACCTATTCTTAGTGGAAACTGACACAAAGAATTTTTTTTTCCATTGCAGATATGGTATGATACAGTTTTGTATGGAAAGATAAACACTACTTGCTTTATATTGATCTCCCACATGTGAACAGATGCATCTGTTCCGCCAGCAGAAAACAGGTATTTTCCATCGTAACTGCAGACTAGGTTAGATACCTGAAAAAAACAAAATTTTACCTATCACAAGTTCCTGGAAGCAATAAATTGTTGAAATCAAAAAGACTAGTGACAATTTGTTGGTTTGGTTTTATAGGAGACCAATAAATAAATTCCTATACATCACAATCTTTTTATTGTAAGACATTTGTAATTACCCCAGCTGGGTGACCAATGAGAGCCATGGCATCATGTGGATTGCCACAAAGAGGAAGGATGTGGAGTCCTATCTTATCATCAGTAATATACGCCAGGTATCGCTTATCTTTGATGGGATCTTTGGTTGGCACTACAGCAATTCTGTGTGAGAAAACAAGAAAAACCATTAGACTATCACAAAGAAACTCCTTATACATGTATTTGGTCACTATTTGCTTACATTTCAATAGCATTATATATAGTACGTGTAATTGTTACTAATTTATATCTAGGTATCAAACTGTAAACAGTTATCATTTATCAGCAGTTCGACAATCTCACTTTTTGATTGGAGATCCGTAAGTTGGTCCCAGTAAAGTCTTCCTGCACATTTTAGTCGTAGCATTGTATAATTTGAACTTGTATTGGTCATTGGTTGTCACAATGAAGTGTTCTTTTGTGATGGGTGGGTACCAGGTCAGACATTGCGGTACAGCACTCTGTTCTATCCTGTCTGAGCTGGTTATCTTCAAGTTGTCTTTAGAACTGTTTTCCAAATCATATTCCACCTTAAATAAGAATTGGGTATTGTTAAAGTTTCACTTCAAAATTTAAGACTTGTTCTTTACTGACCAGACAATTAGCTACACACATAATGCTGTAGAGCTGCGAGTACTGACACATGCATATAATAAAGACAACATCATCAAAGAATTCTATCCATGATAACCCTTTACATGTTTTGCATGAAAGTGTACATATTTTAGTCCTAACTTTGTTTCCCTAATAGTTTTATGTCCTTTGAATTCTTATGCCAATTTTTGATGTATTGTTTCCCATTTGCCACTGTTTACATGTAGCACATTTTAAAAATTCAATTCATGTTTTAAACAGAATGCATAAAATCCTATATAATTTTTCCAAATACAGATTAGTATACACAATGATTGTGTTTTAAAAGAGCAAACACAACAAGTATGATAAACCAAAACAGATGGAATACCATGTAGTCCAAAATATTTCAAGCATGTCAAACAGTGGCATCAGGGGTCTGGGGTCTGAATTATATCCTTACCAGAACTCTATCCTTGCCAAGGGACAGCAGGCGGGGCTGGTTAGAGTCCAGGTGGACCCCAAAGATAATGTCCTGTATGTCTTTGTAGTGGGCCCGGTATCTACCAAGGTAGGCATAGGGCTCGTCCCGGAGGTGTTGTCTCTTAAATACACTTATTGTGAACTCTCCATCCTGCAAAATTAATAGACAAAATCAAAAGACAGAATCAGAGACACATAGAGACCTGAATTTGATGAATGTATGAAATGTACAATGGTAAATCAAAGCATGAATGTTTGCATGATTTCTATAAATGACAAAGACTTAGAAATAGACCATAACATTTGCCTAAAAAACCTTGCTTTTAGTGAAATAAGAATCCCATAAACTTTGGATTCTTTATGTGGTCCCAAAGTGTGTTGCTGTTTTCTTGTTACTCAAGAACAAATATTTTTAAAGATTTCCCTTTTACATTAAACTCAGTTTGAACAGACATGAACCTACATAATAATGGTCTGGTCATTCATTTACTCTCTCTCTCTCTCTCTCTCTCTCTCTCTCTCTCTCTCTCTCTCTCTCTCTCTCTCTCCAGTACTTACAGCTGTGGCTAGGTACTGTGAATTGTGTGAGAATGCTATGTGTGAGATTCCATATCTAGCATATCTGAAAGGCTCTGCTATCTGGTCTTCTAATGTTATTGAGTCTAACACCCTCACTGAACCATTCACAAAGCCAACAGCTGAAATAAAAATCAACATATATTCCTCCTATACTTTATTTACTCTCTTTTGGTAACATACAAAATAATCTAATTGAAATTAGATGTTCAGTCTGTTCACATACTAATAAATACATAACAACTGGTCTGCACATAGTCATCTTTAGTAATAATATGGAACCTCTCATAGAGGAAATTCTGTGTTTTGGGTATACAAGTATGTGAGTGTATCTAACACCTAATTTCTATGACACTGTATTTAGAAATATGTATTTCTAAATTATACCATGAAAAGAAGTACTGTAGCATTTCTTCAAGAAGTGAATATTAAATCCTTTATATTTCCTTCAGGAAATATCAATGTAGATATTAGATTTACCTATATATGCTCCTTTTGGATCATAAGCACAACATCTAATCATGCTGTTCTTCTCAAACTGTCTAGTGACCATTACTTGTCTAGAAAAAAATTTTTGAATTCAGCATAATCATAGCATGGTAAGTACATAAATCAGTTTATGATGATGGTCTGTTTAGAACAATAATAAAAATGTAAAACATACTTTTTTTCATAATCCCAGATTTTCAAAAGTCCGGAGTAGCTTCCAATCACTACGTAGGGCCTGGTAAAACACATAAACAATTAGTCTTTGAGAAAACATTGAATGAATTTAAAAAAAAGACAATTCTGTTGAAATCACAATTTGAGCAGCTTCATTGATTTTATCTACATTAGCTTTACTTTTTGCATAAAAGTTTTGTCTAACTCCCCCATTTTGTTATTTTGTATGTAGATCTGACAAGTCTAAAAAAAAAAAAATTATTTTTCATAATTTTTTTTTTCAGTAAAATTTGGAATGTGGTATATGCCCATATCAAATACAATAAATGATAATGCTTTGTTCTCGATGAATACTTACAGGGATGGATGTGAAGCAAGAGCATGGATTGCAGCATCATGCTCTCTGTGAATGACCTTCACCTTTGTTCCATCTGCTGTAACACTTCCAAATATGGCAATACTGCTACCCACAACAAAGTCTTTGATAACAAATTTCCTTGCTTCTATTGTTGCATCTGGTGGATAATTTGTTCCCTCTTGTGCTCTAATTAATTAACCACGAAATTGATTAATAATTCCTTTTCTAAAATAATTGATTAAAGAATATTTCTACTATGAATCATAATTGCAGTGTACTGAACTCTTACTTACATTGGTTCAAAATCAGGATAAAATGCAAAACTAATTGAAGTCACTGGTCCCAAGTGGAAATCTTGATACCTGACAAAATATGATAATACTTATCAACTTAAAAAAAAAATCATATATTGTGTTAGTTTCATATAAATACTGGTATTACCTGTAAATATTTCCTGTAAAAAAAAAACAGACTGTGCTTACCAATGGACAAGTTTCAAACTCTGATCAAAGAATTTGACATGGCCAGCCATATCTCCAACAACAATGAAACTACAAAACAGAGAAAGCAATCAAATAAACATAGAACTTTGACTAATTCAATTGCTTAGAATAATTAGTCATACATTAGCTGCACTCTTAATTTAACTGTATGTGTACAGTGCAATAGTTTACTGATAATTTTATTTTTATGTTTACTTTTCTGTTGTGGTCAGAACATTAATTCCTCTCTCCTGAAGTCTGATGATCTTTAAAGCTTTTTTGTCTGCAGTTGGCTGGGAATTTTGTACTGAAAATAAATTAATGATCAAACAAAAATACAGGACAATGCTAATTTCCACACAAATTTCAAAACTTTTTATCTGTTTATTATTGTGTTCCATTGGTCCATATTATAGTACCTAGGATTAATATTACACCATACATTTTAAGGATTTTTGAAACAAAGAGGGCAAAAATAAAACAGGGGCAAATATTTCCCTGTATACAGTAACAGCTGTTTTATTTAGGTGAATAAGAACACATTAACCTACATTTTGTCAGTGGTTTGTTGGTGTCCCACACAACTAGATTTCCTATAGAAGTCGAGGTCAGCACTCTGGTACTGTTTCTCTGGAAGATGGCCTGACTGTATCGACCCACAGGTTTGTTGAAGTCTTGGTCAGTCAGTGGAGGGGCAAAGTATTCCATGTGGTTGTCATTCTAAATAAACAGAGTTACATTAAATATATACTCATCAAGTATAGATTGGTACATATCCCCCCTCCACTCTTATACAATTTTATCGAGTTGAGGAAAATCAAGAAAACATTCATGGGACACATATGTAACTGGTTCTTTTTTTCCACAATAGTAATTCATAAACAGAACTTACCCACTGATAGAAAATAACTTGAGAATCACTATTTGACACAAGGAAATGAACATCTTCGGGATTGAAATGAATAAATGTCTGTACTCCATAGCTGGGTTTTAATTCTGCAGTACACAGAGGAGTATCACCATCCACTGTCCAATTCCAAATAGACAAAACCTGCAATATTAACAATCAGCATAATGCTTAAAAAATTCCAAATAGACAAAACCTGCAATATTAACAATCAGCATAATGCTTAAAAAATTCCAAATAGACAAAACCTGCAATATTAACAATCAGCATAATGCTTAAAAAATTCCAAATAGACAAAACCTGCAATATTAACTATCAGTATAATGCTAAAAAAAAGTTGCAAATAGGATCTACTGTAAATTTGGAAAACTTGGTTCATGTTTAATATACACAACATCACAGGATAAGCATGAGTGGTTTTGGGTGATATTTCTGCAATGTCAGTATGTAATTATTTTTCAACAAACTGCAAAATAACTGATACACTGGGGGATAATTACAATAAAAGTTCTTTCTCACATATAAATCTAGAATAAGTTAGCACCATGCATTAATTTCCATGTTTACAAAATTTTATTTATTTTTTTTTTCATCAATTTTTATCTTTTCTTTTTTCTCTCAAAATTTCTCATCACCTGTGTTGGAGCTGCACTTAGTGTTGCCAGATATCTTGCATCTGGAGTCATAGCCATAGCAACAACACCACCATTTGGACTGGTATCAAATATTGTTTGAACAGGAACTCTGAAATTTTTAAAAATATTTTGTTACAAGATTGTGCAAAATAAACAACTTTTACTTGGCTATGTTTAATTATCTCATAAAATTGTATACATGGACATTTTTTACCTCTGATTTATTTCTTAATAATTCTCGAAAAACTGGACAAATTTATACGGTATGAGGAATTGTAACATGTAGCACTAAAGAATTCCTGTATTATCTACCCTGTGTATGTGTCCCAAATAATAACTGTTGAGTCAGGTCCTTTGTCTCCGGTGGCCAACCATCTCTTGTCCTCACTGACACAAGTACAGGTCAAAGGGTTTATCTAAATTAATCATACATTTCCATTAAACCTCTGTTGACATTATACAATTGTTGGATGTAATATCTATGTACTAAAAATACCTTGTACATGTACAGTGAAACCTGTCAAATCTGACATGTACTAGGGTACAAATGAATCTTTAGGGATTAGAGAATGTCAAATTGCACAGTGTAAAGAGGAAGAGGAAAAAGAGAATGGGGATGAAAATAAGGGTATACTGGAATATGCACATTTTTAGATAAGAGCCCTTCTGAATGCCTGAGTAGGACAGAGTCACCTACAAATCAGTGAGGAAGATGATAAAAAATATGAAAAGTGGCTTCTGTTTAAATGTAGGAAATATAAATTACTATTGAAAGAATTATTTTATTAATATGAGAACATAAAAACAATGTCATATTTGCAAGTAATATATGATAGATATGGTATGTATAAGCAACAAAATAGCATGATATAATAAGCATTGAATTGTTTATCTATTCCCTGAATATTTATTACTTATTTGGTTTGTGTACCAAATTGAATCAAATTCAAGTGATGAAATTGTGTATGAAACACTTACTGCATACATTCATTTATGCAGTGATGGGCATTTGTCCCACACCCTGCCTATAAACAAACTGTTGCATACCTCACAGTGTACAAGAGTTCAGTATGGGGTAATGATTTGGATGCATCTCAAAACTTGCATATTCACAACGAAACAGATTAAACAATCTGTTTGTCAGATATGTCACATATCTGACAAACAGGTTTTATATTTTATTGTATTGTGACAAAAGTGACAAGATACATTTATCAAAGCTAGTCTTAATGTTTTATGCAACAGAAAAAATGTCAGGAACAGAATTATCATTAATACCACAGAAAAAATCTTTGACTGAGTTAATTACTAATAATACTCACATGTCCTTGTAAAATGTGTTGTCTGTTGTTTTCAAAATCATAAAGCACTCCAACATGAGCACAGGCATACATAATTAGTTTCCTTGAATGGTCTGTAAGATTTAAAACTGGAATATTTCTGTTGAGTCCAAATGACCAAATAACATTCTGAAAATACAAGACACTTCCTTTAATCAAAGACATATATAACACTAACATTTTCTACTATCTAATTGCAAAAATGAAAGGAAGATGCTAACATTATTTTATAAATAACATATCTAGTAAGTATTCATATTACATATTCATGTGCTATGGTATCTATACACATATAAACATACCAGAGCAGTGGTTGACATTGTTCCCTCTAGACCCCCAGCACCAGTGACCTCTGATTTTTCAGGAGATGGTATCTTTGGTGCATCTGGTATAACTGCTGGTGTGTCTATCCCTGGTGCTGTGTCTGTGTTGGGTGGAGGTGAGGGAACCTTAACTGATGGAGGCTGTGTATCAACCGTTTGTTGCTCACTATCTGGTCCTGTTTCAGGGCCTCCCTCTGGTGATCTTCTCTCGGGTGCCACTTCCACAGCTGGTGTCTGTTCTTCTTCCTTATTACCAGGTTCTGTAGCTGTGGCTGGATCTGATACCTGATCTTTCTTTTCCTCTTGTACTGGTTGAGTTTCTTCTTGTGCTTTGGGCTCTTCAGTTTCTGTTTTATTTTCAGCTTCATCCGGCTGTGACTCTTCTGTCACTTCTTTATTTGCTGTGTCTTCTGGTTGGGGTTCAGTTGTACTCTCTGGTTCATTCGTTTTCTGCTCTTCCACTGGAGATGGAGCCTTCTGTTCAACTGGAGATGGCGCTTTTTCAGCAGCCTCATCTTGAACCGGACTCTTCTTTCCTTCTTCGTCTGCCATTGTGAATATCCAGATTATACGATAACCTTATTTACATTTACTTCAAATAATTCGAATGGTGATATTAATCGTACAATGCATTTAAACGGCAAATGCCATTGCAGTTCTCTGCCTTAGCAACACTGTTTATATTCAGTACGCATGCGCTCTTAACAAAAATTGGTCATTATAATTTTACAACATATACTTTTGTATTTCATTTAACTGTGCGTCGTTGTGTTTACTAAATAATAGGCCTAATCATATCAAAATCTAGATTATCTACGTTTTTTATAACGACCACAACATAAGCTTGTATTTTACGATAGTTGAAATGCTTTCGGAACTCATCCAGTTTTACCCTTACATTTGTTATGAGCTTTTTTTTTTGTTATGGGATGATGAAGGGATGTTGGATGTTGAAGCGATGGAGACTTTCTGGAGATTGATCAAAGATTATTCATACACTAGTGCAGTTTATTACGCAATTTTCTCTTTGATTGTTTATCTGCTTGTTGGATTCTTTAAAAACTTGTCAATAACACCGAAAGTCCCTATTCCCGTCCAGAAAGTTTTGATCATCACTGCTCACCCAGATGATGAATGCATGTTCTTCTCACCAACCATCCAGTCATTAGTAAAATCGGGACACTTTGTTCACGTTTTGTGTCTTTCTAATGGTATGTATATGCACGTATCGTCTATATCTTGTTCTTAGATTATTAAGGGCGACATTTTTGCCATGATAGCAAGAAGAAAGTGTGTCAAGATACAACTGTTAGCAGGTCCAACATTATCTCTATATTAGTTAAGCTATATCATATATAGCTAAATACAGATATATATATATGGTTTTATAAAGCTATTTGCAATAGCTTGATGTAGACATTTCAAAACATTTATCAAATCAATTTCTAATAGCATAATTTCAAATTTCACTAAGTAAAATATTTCATCCTCGTGCTCCATTGTGAACAAAGAAGATTGTCAGATGTGTAGGATTATTAAATTGTTAAGGAATAGGTATTCAATCTTCAGCATAGAATAAAAATTCATGAGGATCAAATGAATAATGGATTGGCAGTCTCAGTCCTTCTATTTATCTGTGGTTCAATGCACACAAGAGTAGTGGACAGTTAACAGCACAAACGATATTCTTTATGCTTGAAAGTTTTTAAAACAGCACAGTAATGTTATGAACTCTTATTAGAACAGTGTTGGGATTACTTCAAATTATAAACATATTCAAAAATTATTATGTAACTTTTTGGCTATGCCATTGCACTTAAGAAATTCAATCAAATATTCCAGCAATGTTCCTTCTAAACTAGCTTTTAAATCAAGCAAATTCAAATGGCTTTATAAAGCAATAGAGCTTTATATAGGGATTATGCTAGACCAGGTAAGCAAGTAGGTAGATAATATTGATTTAAAGTCTGCATTATGAAAACATACATGTAACAACTGGCAACATAAGCTTATAAGCTCTAAAGAACTTTTATAACTGACTACATGAAAATAACAATAAAATAATTCAAAAACCATGAATTGGAAGTTAATTGCAAATCTAAAACTAAGCTGAAGAGGATATCATGCAACAAGCTTAAAGCTTATAGGTATACTATACTGGGGGGGGGGGGGGGGGGGGGGGGGGGGGGGGGAGTACTAGCCGGCACTCTATGGGACATTGATGTAGAATTATGTATATTAACAATGCAATTTTATTTCATAAATTAAGATTATTTGATAAACATGATAAAAGGTATCACATTAGATTTTTTTTTTTTGTCATGAAAGCTTTTTTGAAAAGAAAACTTTGCAGATTTTGTAATAGACAGAGTAACTGTTTGTATTTTAACTGCAGCTGGTTAAATGTTCGAGTTTTCAATGCCATCATAATATAAAAAATAAAAAGACACTGATTATTAATCAACATTACAAGTGCATTCGATATTACAAGATCTGGTTTGGCACAATGACTTCATTTGGCATTTGTTTGCCTAGTTTTGAATATTTGTGTATTATCAAATAATGTCAGGTTCATGCAGATAGCAATATTCCCTATAGCTTTAATAAATCAAACAAAACTTTCTGTAATGGGGGAAAAAAGAAAAGAAAAGAAAAAAAATTTCACAAATACTTGATATTGGTGAGAATAATTTTTCAAAAGTAAAATAATTTAATGAAATGTGCCTATTCAGTCATTCTCTCTCTCTCTCTCTCTCTCTCTCTCTCTCTCTCTCTCTCTCTCTCTCTCTCTCTCTCTCTCTCTCTTGCATTGTTTAAGTTAAATGGCAGTGATACGTTTACTGAAAAGACCAGTCATTTACCCTTTAAATTTGCCAAATTTTTTTGATTTACATTTGGCATATATATCTACATTTTGTGTCTCTAGGAAATTACTATGGTCTAGGAAAAACCCGATCACTCGAGTTACTCAGCAGTTGTACAACTTTAGGCATTCCACTAAGAAATGTTCATTTGTTCAACCACAGGTAAAATGTTTTTGAAAAGTTTTAAAGTTGTTGATTCAAAAATTGTGAATTAGCATCATAAGCAGTTTACATGTGAAATATGTAATTATCAACTAGATTAGTAATATGTTAAGCAGAAGTACTTTTTATAATTAATTGTTTTTGTGAAAGTTTGGAATTTCTTTATTAGTCCAAAAGATAAATGTGTTGTACAAATGTTGTAATGGGTTGCCACCAAAGGCAATGTTTTATGAAGTGGCTTGAGTAATGATTAAAAACAACAACACAATTTTTCAGCACTTTTAATTTGTAATCCCAAAATGAAATATACATGCAATTTTATGGTTGAAAATGTTGTATTCTTAAGAGATTTTGGCTTCATTTTCAAAAGTTATGCACAATTAATGTTGCTTATTTGTCAATTTACTTGAACTGTTACTATTGTAGTGACTTGCAAGATCATCCTGCACACCCATGGAAAATAAGAGATGTTGAGAAAATTATCCTGCCAGTTATGTACTACTTACAGCCACACTTGGTATGATGTCATGTGATTATCTACAGTTCACTACAGGGCTTGATATAGCTGCAGTACAGCATTTGTTTCTTACCCCTGTCTGTACTGCATTCATATATTTGCAACATTTAGACATATATTTTAAAACGTGTGTCATGATCAACACTTGCGGCCCGTACATTTTTCATCCACAATGGAGTTGAAATTTTAAAATAGTGGTACTTGGTCATTTCAATGAAAATGGCTGGAAATTCATGCATTTATGATATCATGCATTATGTGATATCAGAATTCACTGCAAAAAGTGTTAGATTTGTGTAATGGACCTGTTAAATTAATGGCAGATTACTGCATACAGTTTTGTTATTCATGTATGTAGTTTTAAATAATGGTCAGAATTAGATTCAATTTAGACTATGTTTGAGCCTAGATCTCTATTTTTAAAATACATGTCTATTAAGGGTACCATATGAACTGTGATTTTTCAAACCTGCATTCTTCATACTTAATATTTTTACATTCTACTTTCATTTCTGTCAGTATTCACAGCCATTAAATGAACATCCTATATTTATCAAGTAGTTCTGTATTCATATACACATTATTTACAGCTGCAATACATTCATGAGGAAATGGTTAACATTATAATTTGTAAAGATGTCATGGGCCAAAACATTGAAATGTAAATATTTGCTTCAAACATAAGGGATCGTTTGAAAATCCCTTTGATATTGGATATTGTGAAGATAAAGGTTACTTAGAACTTGTGTATAATATTGTAAACATACTTTTTCTGTTTTAGGTCATAACATTTGATAATTACGGTGTAAGTGGGCATAGCAATCATATTTCCATCCATGATGCTCTTCAGTAAGTATGAAATAGTACTTGGTTGTGAAAGTGAATTCAGCATATATTCATTTTATAGCAAATCATGCATAGGCCAAAATAACTTGATCTTTAGTTTCTCAGGCATTGCCACATTAAAATGAAAGTTGCCAAATTGATCAATTTTATCTGTAAAGTGAAGGGGGGATAACTCAATTTTCTCTGTAGTTCATTCTTGGTAATATGATAATTTTATGCATATGATTTTATTTATCTTAATATAGGTAAGTGTTTAAAAACATTATTTACTCTCTATAGTGAGTGATTTAAAGTAAATGTGCTGTACAAGAATAAAAATATTCAAAAGATAATTTTATATAAAAGTTTATGTTTTAAAAAAAAAAAAAAAAAAGATTAGTCATTTTACAGCTATATCTGCTGGCTTCATTAAAAAGATATGTTTTAGCCTCATAAAGAATTTGGTCCACAAGGGATGGACATGAACCGTTATACAATTGCCAGGGGCAAGTAAACATAGTAAAATCCAGAACTAGACTAGTGAAAATGTTATCAGTTTTGTTGCCCAATCAGACAAATGAATATTGTGTACAATTAAAGTTGTATAACTGTTGTTAAGGCCTGCCAGGAGTTCTGCCTTCAATACAGAGTTTGGGAAAACAACGATAATTCACATGAAAACATTTGTTATGGAACGAAATGAATGAATTACAAATTTCCCACTTTATTCATATTTGTGAATGTTTTCCCAATGATCGAAGCATGTATATAAACAACGAATGTTGTAGAAATCACCTTTATTGAAGGCATTATTGATCTTACGGCACTTGTTGTGCTCTCACCAGCTAACTTACCATGCAGTTGGAATGAATCAAGTGATTATCATAACTTGTAAACTTTGAAATATATATATATAATGAGAGAGAGATAACGGCACAATATTTCAAGAGTCCAGAAGGTCAATGATATCCATTGCAAGGATTATTCTGGTTTTATAACATATGTAGTCTAAATTCTTGTAGTAGTTAGGGCTATATGGACTGTGAATATCGGCTTGGATGGCTCAGTAGTTAGAGCACCTGACTAGTAACACAGGGGTTCCGGGTTTGATTCCTAGTCCAGCCATGAATTTTCTCCATTCCTATATATTACATTTGGTGCCATTGAATACCACTGGACTTCAAGTGAAAGTCCTGCCAGGGGCAAAAGAATCTGGGTTGTGTGTCTTCAAGAGCTAAATTAAGTAGGGAGGAATAATGAATATTGGCCTGGATGGTTCAGTGGTTAGAACACCTGGCTAGTAATGCAGGGGTACCAGGTTTGATTCCCGGCCAGCCCAAAATTTTCTCTTTTCCTGTTTTACACTCTGAAGATTTCAAAATATGCTGGAAGCTCATTATCTATGTTTACTGAATTTTAGAACATAACATACTCTTAGCATGTGTTATGGTTTTGCAGATGTTAAGTATATTGCAGACTGAATTTCACGTACTTACTGAATGCAAGAAATTTACTTCCAGTAACTTTTCATCTTAAGGATTTTATTCAGTATTTTGAAATTATATCAGTTTGTGTACATTGCTGAAGTTTTTTGATGTTTTTTTTTATATATATATTTATACGTCTTTAGATGGGATGTGTTAATGGTATGGCGATCATGTCCGTCCATCTGTCTGTCCATCCATCCCACTTTGTTTTTGGTTCTTATCTTAAATACTATGTGACCTAGAATCATCAAACTTTTTCAGCTGATACATCTTTGGTGGAGAGTGGGTTGCACTTTAAAGTTAGGTCACAGTAGCCTTTGATTAAGACAATGTGGCCAAATATGACAAAATCCTGTCCAAATCATAACTGGACAATTATTTGGTGTAGAATCATTAAACTTGGTCAGTTAATGCATCTTAAGAAGAGGATGTGTTGTGCCCTAAATCAAGGTCACTGTGAAAAGATGATTTGGCCATATTGCATAACCCTTTTCTAAGCTCATGTAGATATGAGTCCTAAAATCAACAAACTTAGTCAATTTTTGCATCAGTACAGAACTGCAAATTGTTGCTTAAAATCAGGTCATTAAAACTTTTAAAATGGTAAGTATTTAAAAAACAAAGTTTTAATGGAGGTAATTCCTATACATGTTACAGAGTAATGCAGTAACCCTATTCAATAATCATTACATCAAGAAATACACATCTTTTCATGAAATGTAGCTACATAATTAATATGAAAACTTATTTTGTTTCTAACATTAATGATAAAAATATATGCAGTATTGTTTTAAAAATAACAAGCACATCACAGAACAGAGGAATATGTCTCATGGGAATGATAATATATCTAGCAGTTTAATCTGTCTCTTCAATTAAGATTCCATTAGCACCTTGGGAGTAAGCCATGGTGTTTCAGAGTTCAGCTGGAGATTCAAACATCATTTTGACAAGTGCTAAATTGCATATGTCCAGTTAAAGATTAATTAATGAGTATAATGTAGAAAGTTGTGGAAATGATTTGTTATTCCTTCAGTTATGGGACATTTCTTTGTACAACGCAAAAAAAAAAGGTCATTCATACCATGTGAATGAAATTATCTAAATGTAATATGTAATTTTCAGTAATTATTTCAATGATTTAAGTGTATATTGACAAGTCAATTGCAATGTGCAATAGACTCATTACAAGGAGTGATCTTGATTTTATCTTAGATCTAAAACCAAAGATATTGGTGCAATCTTTGCACCAACTGAGGTTGACATGATTATGAATAAACATCTAACAGGTGTATCATGTGCCATGGCAGTGTAATTTATCAACTGATGATGACTGCAGTTTACGTGTCATGAGACACAGCTGATGCAAGGGAGGTAACATGTGCAAATCACATCCAAGGCCTGTTGCATATTGATTTTAATTTTATTTATACTCATGACATAGATAGAAATAATTTGAAGAAAGATATTAATGTCCTATTTCCCAAAGTAAATTACTGTGTGTTTTTGATATGCATCATAATTTTGCTGCATCCATTTAAGATTTGATTTAGTCTCCACTCTGCAATGTTCCAAAGAAAAGGTTATTCTTTTAAAGTAAATTCAGGCGATCTATGTTGCAGGAGTAAATTTCAGAATCCGCTTCATAACTTGCCTTGTTAAAGAATTAAAGAATCCTCACTGTTATGGCTTTAAGAGCTAAACAAAGGTCTAGGTTTGTGGTACATCAACTACAACTGGTGACACCTCAATATGAGTGAAAAATTATTGACGGGACATACACTCTAAAACAAACAATCAATGAACTTAACTCCTTTTCAACCTTATGTCCATTCATCTCATGTCTTATTTATTTTAGCTATTATAGTTTACATCTGAACTTTTTATAAGCTGACTCTTTTATTTTATTGTAAACAACCAAAGGAATTCAGTTGTGCTGATATTATAGTATTAAAAGAGTTTTCTTAAAAGGTCTTTAGTAGTATGTTGGCAGTAGCAAATCAGCTGAGTCAGGCCTTGTTATTATATACAATTAATGGAATATATGTATCACACTTTTATTTTATTTTTTTGGTTAGAAATGCAATAACTTTTCCTTTTTATTGCAGGAGCTTAAGTAACAAAAGAATTTTTCCTAACAGTAAGTTTTTTTCCTTTATTTTATATCTATACTAGTATTGCGCTGACACTTTTTACAGTACACGTGGTAGACAAATGCATTGAAAGTATTCTTCTTATACAATTTAATTTTGTATTGGTACTTTCAGGACTTGACCAGGTTGTCTGGTTGTTCATGCTGTTGGTCTTTTCAGTTTAGTGCTGTGTACGTGTGTGTGTTTTTATATATATATATATATATATATATATACCAGAAAAAATAAAACTTATATGAAAGCTTCTTTATCATAAAAGATCATAGTTTTTCAAACGGGGTCACAATGTTTTACATAGGCATACATTACAATATTCTTTAAAAATCTTCTAGATTTTGTCAAATTAATATGCAAGTGTAGTTGAAATGAATGTTCATACAGATACCCTTTGATTCAAAGGGTTTAAGTTTTTAGGAATGTTTAAAATTGAAAATCTTCTCAGGAACCAACAATATACACTTTGTCACTGTAGTGTAGTACAAGTTTGTCCATATCATGACCTAATGAGCAGATGAGACTGTAAATGGGATTTGATGTTTTGCATGGGAAATCAATCACATCTGCTCTTGTGAGTTTTGTGGCCTATGGGCCTCTTATTTGTTTGAAAGACAAAAAATTTAATGAGATTAAATATGTAGAGATATTATTCAGATATTCATATTTTCAGATATGCGGGCATTCCAGTTGCAGAGTACCGGTATTCTTCGGAAATATGTCTCAATTTTAGATCTTCCTTTGACCCTCTTGACATCCAAATATGTGGCTGTTGCCTCACCTTGGGGATTACTGAAAGGATGGGCAAGTAGATTTATTTGTAGAAGTGCAGGTGAACAAATCATAAACCAGAAATGTATTAGAATTTTCAGGTTTTAAGCTGATGAATTTATGATGCTCTGTGTGACTGGAAACAAAATTATGTAATTTATAGACTGCATGAACTTTTAGTAACCAATCATGTTTAAGCTTTGAGTGTTAACTAACACAAGAAAAAGAATTACTGATTGGTAGGAATGAAATGTTAATCAGTACTTTGAGACTTTGTATATTGCACATTCTCGGAATTTTACATACTGGTTACATTTCACTGAGTTTGTGCACTGTCAGGGCTTGACCGATACTTTGTATATTGCCCATTCTCAGAATTTTACATACTGGTTACATTTCACTAAGTTTGTGCACTGTCGGGGCTTGACTGAATTTTTTTTCTGATTTCAGTGGGCCATGTTGAATTACTGGAGCCAGTTTGTATGGTTCAGGGCACTGTATATAGTCTTCTCTAGATATATGTTGATGAACACACTGGAGGAAATTCTCCCTCAGAAAGTATGTGTTCTAGACACTGAGGAGATAGAGTATCAACCATATAAGCAACAAACCAAAGAGAATGGGAGACCCAAATCAAAGAGAAGGAAACGCTGAGAAATCAAGGGGCAGGGGCTGTATGGGTTGACAACTGTCTTATACTTTCACTAATGATTTTCTTTATCCAAAAGAAAAAACCAAAACAAAACAAAAAGAACCCCCCCCCCAAAAAAAAAAACCCAAAAAACTCAAAGGGCTATACAGTAAAACAAAGATATAGCAAACCTAAAGGGCCATTGAAAAATAGTTTGTGATAACCAAACTTTGTTATATTCAATAAAATTTTCATTATTTTCGTAAATAAATAAATATCACCTCAAGAATGAATTTGCTCTAAGCATGTTCTTTATAAGCATGTTTTACTGTATGTAACCACCAAAATTGACTGTTGGTCTTTCATTTAAAGTTAGGTGTATTTTGTGCAAGAATCCGGATGCAACTCTGTTATTCTCTGATTTTATTATTTATCAAAATGATGTAGAAGCAGATTTATGGCTTTTTAAACATGCTGTTTTGCTGCTATTTTCAGTGATTTGGCAGAAAATCACCATTTGTTACACACTTTTCTTCTTTAGAACATGGAGCACGGACTTGGACAAACTTTATATTCATTCCAGATTTACCTTTCCAGTACACTTACGTGATAGTAATATTTTGTTTGTCCAAAGCTGCACTGTTTTCTAAAAGAAGAACATCACTAAAGTTAATGTTTTTAACTAAATTTGAGTCGAATTGAGAAATTGTGTCCCTTCAATACTATGTACTCGAAATGACTGTAAACATCCGTAACATTTTTTAAAAACTTGAATTGAACATGATCTCTTTAATGAAATAAAAGCAGATTAAGTTTATAAATTTTTTTTTACTTAGGAAATTTGAGTTTTACGGAGGCCCAGAAAGGCTGTTATTATATACAGACATTTATTTGCAATTATAGTCTCAAATTTTCCGAAAAGGTGGATTTGTGTAAAAATTCTGTTGGACTTTGACGAAAAAAAATTTTTTTATCATACATTTGAAAAAGAAGCATCATATTCCGTGAAGGTAAATTTTTCAAAGGAATACTTTTTCTGTGCTGTATAATCTGAATGTTTAGAATTTGACAGTGACAGAAAAAATGTAATTCACATTTTTTTTTCACAATTTTTACTTTTATGCAAGAAATTTCATTTTTGAAAATACATAAGGGTATGAAATACAGCACTTTCCTCTGGAATACATGTATTTCATGAAACCCTTTAATGCTTCATGAAAAGTACATGTATGCTGGCCTAAATTATTGCAGTTCTTGCCCTCATGTACTTTCAAAAATGAAATTTGTTTTTTATATTTACATTCTACTTTCATTTCTCTCAGAATTCTCAGCCATTAAAAACAGACAAACTATATCAAGATTCAAAACACTCATTGTTCTCAACTGCAACACATTCATAAGGAAATGGTTATCATAACAACTTGTAAAAATATCAAAGGCAAAATCAAAGGAAATGTGAATATAATGAAATATCAGGCAGCATTTTATAATGTATTGTACTTGTTTTTTAACTGCATGTATTGATATCCCACCTGAATGTGTTGTGTCACTCCATTAAGGAATTTCTTTTACTCCCAGTTGTCTTAGTTGCCTCCTCTGTATTGCCCATGCAGGTGTAGTATAACTCTTGCTCAGTATTTAAAGTTTATTTTTATGTCACCTGTGGTTTCAGTATTTAAAGCTTCCAATCACCGGTATTGAAATTTACATTTCAAGTGACTTCCAGCAAAATTCAGGATGGACTTGTCAATTTCAATCTTACAGCAGTCAACTCAGTAGAGGTCAGCGGTCAAAATGAACTAATGTCTTGCTCGACAAAAGTGACGCAAAATGAGGACAGGCAGTACACCTGTCAAACAATGTATACCTAAGATTTACATTATGCAGTACACTGTATGTAATTATTTTGGTAATCATTTCTCTTCAGCAATCTTTGGTTTTTTGTTTTTTTTCCATTTTAATTGACACTAGACTGGAAGTGATATTTAGTGTAGCAGTGATTAAAATCACCCACCCTACCCCCTTTCCCCATGTGGACAGCATTATGCAACTTGCCCATACCTCCATGTTTTATATCTCCCCGTAATGCAAACAATCTAGATATTTATTCCTTTGTATATTTATAATAGTGCAATATTTTTATTGTTTAGCTGGTGAAGTGTTGTTTGATTTTGTAACTGATTGTGGGTGCTTGGATACATTAAATTTATTTTCAGTATGTTATTATTGATAATATAAATTGTGTATGTGTTTATTTATACATATTGCTTTCCGATACAACAGTTCCAACATGCCACTGTATGCCACTAATGGATTAGACGTGTAATCATATAGTCACAAACTCAGAGGTAGGAAGTATTCTAAATAAATTATACATACTGACTAGACTAATGTATTATTTTCAGCATTCATATTTTTCAGTTTTATTAGTATACAAAATTTTCTAGTCCATAATTTCATAAAGTCAGGAATGTCACATAGAACAGTGTGTTCTTTATTCCACTTTCATACAGTACAGCAAGAGAAAGGTATTCCATTTTGTTTTTTCAGATTCTAGTACATTGTACTTACATGTGTTCCAGTGATTATTGAACTAGATATACACACAAAGGTATACATTGTATTTATTCTGTGATAATGTACACAACATATCATCTCCATATTCTCTGTGGAGGATACAGTGGAAGGCTAGGTGTTGATAATGTAGTGCATGTTCATCAGTAATTGATATTGTCTTTCAGTATAGACCTCACCGTACTAGTACTAGTATATATTTCATAGCATTTATAGAAGTCTTATAAAGTTTATATCAATAAATTTTTAAATTAGGATTCTTGTTTTTATATTTTTATGAAGCTGTTGTTGTCAACAGTTCGTATCACGTTGTACCATTTCAGTCTATGGTTTTGCGTCCTAGCCATGATTTGATTTGGATGAAGGTCTTTTACAAACGAGATGGCTCATACATGAACTAATATAACAAAGTCTATCCAGGTTATTGTAAAGATGGCCTAGCCAGGCATATTAATCTCACTTCAAGGTCATTCTGACATGTTGAATCTGATGGTAATCAGATAGGTTACGGTGAACTTAACACAATGTTATTTTCACAAGAATTCAGTTTATTGTACTGTGGCCTAAACAGACTGACTTCTTCCTGAGTGATGTAAAATTTGTTACTTGGGGAAATGAAATGTATTAATTTTAACCATTCTTATTTAACCTTAGAGTCAGAGTACTGCACAAAACTTAGATATAAAGAATGATCACATAAAACTGGCATTTTACCTATGTATTTCATATAAAACTACTTTTTAGCTCGCCTGAGCCAACAATGATTGATTGATTATACATTGTTTAACTTCCCGCTCGAGAATTTTTCACTCTTATGGAGATGTCACCATTGCCGGTGAAGGGCTGCAAAATTTAGGCCTATGCTCGGCGCTTATGACCTTTGAGCAGTGAGGGATCTTTATCGTGTCACACCTGCTGTGACACGGAGCCTAGGTTTTTGCGGTCTCATCCGAAGGACCGCCCCCATAAAGTCGCCACTTTCGACAAGCAAGGGGTACTGAGGACCTATTCTAACCCGGATCCCCACGGGGCCAACAATGTTTTCTCCTGTAACTACCGAATAGCGGTTTTTTTAGCGGGTGTAAAATTTCTTTTGCCTGGTCACAGATATGCCAATAATTTTGGCCGATATTTTTTTTTTTTTTTTTTTTTTTGGCGGACACAGATTTTCAAAACATTTCACACAGTACCCGATTTTTACCTCTTTAATTGGAAAGTGTTCCATGTGCCTTAGATATGTAAAGAAACACAATACAAGAAATTATAATGATTTTTTAATATAAAAAAAAATCAGATCTTGAGTAACCCAGGTATCATCAGTAGTGTTTTGTGTGACATCAATTTTCGGTAAGTGTAGACAGGGGAAGTTCGTCTTCAAGATGAGTTTTCAGTACATTTGTAGTCCCTGCTTCACAAAAGCCACTGCGAATGATCAAAGTTATCTTTCTTACGATAGTACCATACTTAAGGGTACAAATTTAGCGATTAAAATTTTAGCGGACTATTATCAAACCGCAAAAATTAGCAACCCGCTAAAAAAACTTGCTATACGGTATTTTTTATGATTGTGGCTATCTTGGACTCTGATAACGATACGGCCTCTAATCATCTAGTCCTCCTTGTTTCCAAATTTGTATGTTTTCGCAATTCTGTGACATATGCATCACAGATCAGGCTGTTCCTGATTTCTACAATGAAATGTGTAACGCAAATAACTCGAATCTATTGCAGATGTTCACCTCGTCAAGGTCCAGTAAGAAATCGGAATGGTAGTGTAGTTGTGAAACCAACGTGTCGCCGTGATGCATAGGACAGGTAGATAGTGAAAGAGGTTATAATATCTCCTCAGCTACCTATTTCTAAGCTTTAGCTTAGACACAATGTTTATAATTAGTTATTCGGGTTACATGTAGTTTAGTTCGCGAAGGAAGACAATGTTGAGGGCATAATCCCTAGTCTTTTTTCAGGGCAAATGGACTTGTACTTATTAGTCAGTATTGATAGTTGATTTTTATTTGTCATAATATGATTTAAAAATTCAATATTCAATGTATACTCCAAATTTAGCATTCAATTTTATGTTGAGTAATGGTTTGATCATGCTGCATTCATGGATAGTATTCTTTTAGCATTTACAGTGCAACGTGAATGTAATACATTTGAAAAAAGGGGGATATACAGAATGTAACAGTATTCCATATGCTGTGTACTAGCTTTAAGAACTGCTCCCTATTTTATTTTATATGCATTATTACAATGATTGCTCCCTTGATATGTGGTCAGGTGTTCAATTAAGAAAACGTATGCCATGTCTGCTTCATTTGTCCTCAAGAGATCAAGTAAATGGACCAAACACACCATGAAACACGTTATTGTATGTTAGAAAGGCATATCGTGAGTGAATATGAAATGTATGCCCCAATTTGATCTATACTCTGCAAAAAAAGAAACGCATAGCCCTTTTGAAATTTTAAAAATGCAAATTATGTATTTTACCAGGTAAACTGAAATGGTCAATTGAGTAATTGATTTTTTACAGGTAAGTATGAAACTTTAAAGGTCTGTTCATTTGATTAGGCTCTCTGCCAAATTAGCTCGGCGGCTCTCTAAAATTGCACATCACCTCTATCGCCATGGAATTTGGCTTACGTTTTTCACGAGAACTTTGTGCTTAATTCAACCACTACATTAAAGCGTATAAAAGGACGAAGTTTGAAGCTTGAATTCATCATAACGTTAAAATGCTGCCATGCCAAGGTTGGACCCTGCTATTCGAAATATCGTCATTGGCCGTCTCCAGGCCGGAGTATCCCAAAGTGAGATTGCACGAACTGAAAACGTAAATCAGAGCACAATTTCTCGGCTGTGGAACAGATTCCAGCAGACTGGCTCTACTAATGACCGACCGAGGAGTGGGCGACCTCGCATTACGACTCCTGGACAAGATCGCTACATCCGGGTCTTTCATCTACGGAATCGAACCGTTGCTGCAACAGCTACTGCAGTCGGAATACCTGGATTGAGAAGAATCAGCTCGCAGACAGTCCGCAACCGACTTCGACAATATGGCATTACACCCAGAAGACCGTATTTTGGAGCAGTTTTGACACCGTTACACAGACGAGAAAGAGTCCGATGGTGCAACAGATTGAGGGGCTGGACATTCCGCAACTGGCGTAGAATCTGGTTCAGCGATGAGTCCCGTTTTGTGCTACAGAAACGTGATGGAAGAATCCGTGTATACCGGCGCAGGAATGAACGTTTCTCTTCCTCGTGTGTCCAAGAAGTGGATAGCTTCGGTGGAGGTAGCGTCATGATGTGGGCGGCGATCTCTAATGACCGTAAAACAGAACTGGTACATGTCCCGGGCAATTTAACGGCTCAAAGGTACAGAGACGAAATTCTCCAACCTCACCCTATGCGCGTAATTGACCGACAGAGGGAGTTATTCCAACATGACAATGCTAGGCCTCACACAGCCCGCTTAACAATTGACTACCTTCAGCAGAACAACATTAATGTGCTACCATGGCCTTCCAAATCACCGGATTTGAATCCGATTGAACACTTATGGGACCAACTGGATAAACGTGTGCGCCTGCGCCAACCTCCGCCTCAGACCCTCGATCAGCTCCGTCAAATGTTACAACAGGAATGGCGAACAATTCCACGCAATAACGTAAGAACATTGATTGACTCTATGCCAAGGAGATGCAGAACTGTGTTGGCAGCTCGAGGTGGTCATACACGGTACTAACTTAAACGTGACAGGAAGTGTTCTTAACTGTGATGATCTGACTTTTTTTTCACCAATATCTAAGGTTTGGACTGTAATTTTTTTCAATTGAAACAATTCTAGTGAATATCTACATTTTTTATTGTAAAATCATAATCCAAAATACATCTACTAAAATCTTAAAAAATCCATTATGCGTTTCTTTTTTTGCAGAGTATATTTTCATGAACAAACATGGCTAACAAATGATGCAGTAGCAAATTGAAAAGTTTTACCATGCTGTCTGAATGGTGTGGTTCTAGTTTCAAAGATAACTAACAAGCTACACGTCTCTGAAAATTGATGAGATTTAAATTCTTTAGGTAACCTTGATCCGATAAGATACTCCATATATACAGATAAACTCACTACAACACCAGCAACTGTTTGATTCAACAGCGTGTCTGTTCGTTTTGAGAAGTTATTCCTAGCAATAAGGATGTATAGATTTCCACTGTCAGTCTATTGGAGAGGACTCAGTACATTTATGGCTTTCCATTGGACCGCAATAGCTCAATGATAGAGCGTTCGATTTGTAACCGGGAGGTCATGAGTTCGAGCCCCGTTCGTGCCATGGCCGCAACAAACTTGAGACGTTACAAACATAGGTATTGATTGCTCCTTTGCCAAAGGCTCGGCATTTAGAAGAGGGAATGATGGGTCTTTCTTATATGACCTTAAAAACTGAATCGAGGCGCGGAAAGCATTGACACGTTAAAGAACCCACACTGCTACGACCGTAAACGCTAAGCATAGGTTTAAATTAGTGGTACTTTACCTCCAACTAATGATATTTCAATATGAGTGAAAAATTTTCGACTGGTTGCAACACAAACAAACAACCATCCATAGAACAATAACAGTGTGTTTTGTTATGTTACATAAATGATTTTTCAGGGCCGTTTTTCTTTTGCTAACATCACATACATGATTTGCACAATATTAATATATCTGCTGTCATTCCAGGCCAGTAAAACCCTTGATTGTATTTTCTCTAGAGTTTCTCACGACCCAAGTGTCCCGCAGTTTTAGAGTTGCGAAGTCGTTGAATGATGTGTCTGATGTTTAAAGGGCTCCTTTTCAGAATCTTTCTATACGCGATGCAATACATTATCATCATCCCTATGTGTGTCCCATTTTTGCAATAGCAATGAAGTTTTTTGTTGATTTCAAGATTAATTTTCTGTACTATTTTGCAAATGTTGTAAGATGCACCATAGTTTTCATCATTAGATTTAAGGTCAACCAACTGTTCATGGCCCCAACTGTTCGATCCAGTTTGATCCCAAAAATACCCTACCAGCTTTTCTTTCAAAATGTTGTTCTTCTAGGGAATCATTAGTGTTTTTGTTAATCTTAACCATACAAACAGACTGGTGTTTCTCGTTTTCTGTACACCGAGGGCAGTCTTCTCTTTTACAATTCTGTGTGGTGCTCTAGATATGCCACCTGCAGTTTGATGCAGTAGGTGTTCGTTTCCTATATTCTATTCGATAGTGAAATTATCCAAACAAGAAATCAATCTGTCAACGACTTCCAGCTCTTTAAAAGTTTTTCAACCAGGCAAGTGAGGATTAATTGATTGATTGATTATTGCTTTCCGCCACACTCAACATTTTTTCAGTTATCTGGTGGCGTCCAGTTTTTGTTGGTGGAGGAAAGAACCCAGATACAATGTACCTGGGAAGAGACCACCGACCTTCCGCAAGTAAACTGGCAAACTTCCTCACATAACGCCGCGGCCGAGATTCGAACGCGCGCCGACAGAGGTGAGAGGCTTTGTGATTTTGAGCCCGATGCTCTAGCCACTCGGCCACGGAGGCAAGTGAGGAAGTTCAGTGCCCAACAACAAATGGCAAAACTGCTTCAAGAATGTTACTGCAGGTAAAAGTTCCCTGTAAGTTGTATGATATATCCATACAATGCGTTGTGACCTTAAACACCTATTATGTAAGCAAGGTCAGAAGAAATATTCGGTGCAAGGTTGCTTACGACCAGTCCATGTGTTAGGATACTGAATCCATGTTATATAGCCAAAGTCAAGTAAAAATGTTAGAATTACTTGTTCAGGCAATACCATTGTAACAGATACAATGGTAGAAAACTCATATGAAGCTTCAGATAAGAATTTGTTCTGCACCTGGACTGAACTTAATTTTTGGAGGTCGGAAAGTTTTTCAAATGTTGATATAAGTTTTGGGACAATTCGTTATTGATAAAGGTGTTACTTACTCGTTTGAATTTTCCCTTGTTTTGACTTTAGTAGTCATTTTCCGTGTAATTGATCTTGTCAGTCACGTGATTCGCCACCGTAATATGCATATATCAGATAATTTTTCAGCTGTCGAGTCATAGAAGTCGAAGCTATACATTTCTGTATCACAAATAATATTGCCGACTTACCTGCACCTTTTAAGTGTTGGCAATAAATATACAATATTTTGATAATCATAATATATAAGTACATTGTGTATTTGATATATAAATAGATAATTTAGACACAGGAACTTGTTTGTATACTCCAGTTGAAACCATTTGTTTACTTATCAACTGGTGTAGTCGGGCTCACAGCGGGTGTGACCGATCAACAGGGGGTGTTTACTCCTCCTAAGTACCTGATTCCACCTCTAGTGTGTCCAGGGGTCCGTATTTGCCCCACTCTTAACCTTGTATTCTTTATGGGATTAAAGAGATTGATAATTGTTCGTTATCTTCACTTTCCATTCAGATAAATCATTGTTTGCCGTTGGCCTTCATTTCCAAGAATTGTTATATATTGATTCGGATCATTTCCCGGAAATGCCTAAGCTACGCTTATATAAAATGCATGGATACCAAGTAATAAGTACGAGAATGTTCCCACTTGAGTATGGGAATATCCTGAATTTTTTCTGGAAATTACTCACTAATCTCACGCAATATACATGCACGGCATTAATAAATGGGGGATCAGTTCTTAATATATTTTTAGATTTTTATCAATATATTTTTGTCGTTTTATAAATTATCTCCGTAAAATGGTTCGTCTTGTTTATTCAGAAATCAATTTGAAATCGTAGGATGTTGGATAAACATACTAAGGTATTGAGGAAACAACTCTTCCTCGTATTGAAACATCTTTTTACCCACAGTGTGTCTCAGCTTTTTGGTATTTTGGATGTCATGGTTGTCGTGTGTTCACCTCGTGTATTATATTATTATTTTATCATACTACACTTATATAGCACCTTATCTAATGACATGATTACCCTAAAGTGCTTTACATGTAAAACGAACTAAAATAAAAAGCATTAAATACATAAAAAGGACATGAAATCATATTAAACCGAGGTTAACATACTAGTAGCAACTAAGAGTAATTTTTTTTTTCTTTGGTAAAAACATCTGTTTACATAAATACCTAATTACAATTTAAATGGAAGTTTAAAAAGATATGTTTTAACATGTAAGTTTATGTTTAAAAACAGCTAATGAACCTTCGAACCGAAGATCCAGCGGGAGGCAGTTCCACAGGGTAGATCAAAACACGTCGAGACGTCCTTCATCATACTGTTTAGTATGTGTGCGCGGCCTTAGAAGGTAATACAAATCTGCAGACCAAGTGAACGTTGTGGACTGCAGATCTAAACCAGTTCCTGGATGTATGCTGGGGCTAATTTATGTAGAGCCTTTGAAGTATACAACGGGATTTTATATTTTGTTCGATATGTCACAAGTAACCAGTAGAGCGATACGAGAATTGGTGAAATATGCTTATGTTTCCGTGAACGTGTCACTAGCCTGGCAGCAGTGTTTTGAAGTTTCTGTAACTTCTGCAAGGATGCTGAATTAACACCTTGAAGAAGTGCATTTCCACAATCAAGACGGGATGTAATCAATGATTTAACAAGTGCCATGCACGAATCCTTTGTTATAATGGATCTGATTCTACCGATATTACGAAGTTGTAAATTACACGATCTAGTCAATGAACTTATTTGATACTCCGTATTAAGTGTGCTGTCGAAAAACATCCCAAGATTTTTGACACATGAAGTACTAGTAATGACAGATCCACCGAAAGCCAGATGATATTATGAGAATTCACTGGCTTAAGTTTTGGCGTAAAGACGATAAGTTATGCATTTTCCTCATTTAGCTTGAGTATGTTGTTTTGCATCTAGTTGTCAATATCAGAAAGACACAAGTCCATCTGCAATGCTACCTCCTTCAGCAAGATCAATTTCATGCAACAGTAAAACTGACACATTTGTATTTCCCTTGTGATTGTTTGCAAGCTTGAAAAGTTGTTTCGAGTCGCTGCTTAATTCCTGATTTTGTTAGTGTAGTACTATGTTTTACAATATAACAAGAGTCTAGTAACCTGCATACGCTTCTTGAAAGTTTCCTTGTGGACAGACAGTTTTGTTCTTCTCATCATCCGTTCAGCCCTCAGACAATCTCTCTTGGAATAATGAAGATCATCCTTAAGCCAGGAGGTGTTTGTTCGTAAAGTGTTCTTTGAGTTTTGAGGAACATGAATATCGACGGTCGCTTGTGAGACCGCATATAACGCATTAAGTTTTTCAGCGGATGAATCTTCGTTTATAAAAGTTGAAAAGTTCAGATCGTTTTTTAATTTGCTGATGTCAATTTCAGACATTTTCCAGAAAATTACTGTTTTCCTCTCCACTGGTGGTTTGGTGAGACGTGGCAAAGAACGACTTGCGATACATGTAATGTTGAGCATCCATCTCTGATTATTAACATCTAAGGTATGCCCTTGAAGATGTGTTGCACCGGAAACAAGCTGCATTATTCCGCGTTCTTTAAAGGCTCTGTAAACGTTCTGGCATCTTCGTCATTAGGATCATCAAGATGGAAATTGTGATCAACTGTAATTAGTAACTCATTAGGAATTAACACGAGGCTGTCTAGATAATTCAAAGAAAACTGAATTCCGGAGATTGTTTGATCTTGATGGCGGTGAGCAATATATAACACAAAGACGAGCAAAGTTGTTTTGACACCATAATGTCATCCATTGTTCAACATTTCCAAATAATATTCTAGGTGCTATGAGGGATATTTTGACATTACTAATATAAAACTTATTTCAATTATTAGCCTCAGGCAATAGTTTGTGAGGTCTTCCACATCATCTAGGGGCTATAGTTTTGTATGGCATGTCAAACATTGCAATATTTAATCTTTTTCAATTGTATAATTTTTCATTTGTATTGTATGAATTCTATTTATATTGAATAACTTTTTTTCCGGTTGTATTGCATATTTTTTATCATTATTGTATAGTTTTTCATTTTATTTCTCTTTTTATTCATATTGTATAATTTTTCTTTCATAATTATATTTTTCATTTGTATTGTATAATTTTTTCATTTGTGTTAATATCCAAAGGATTGTTTATTTTGATTTGTTATGAAGAATTTCATTGGTTAAGGTTTAGCCTATATCTCGTAAAAAACGAACAAGGTGCTCCAAACGCTCAGTCAAGATAAGAAAAATTGATCCCTATTTCCATTTAGGACTAGTCAGACATGAGGATTATTTACACGTAGATATAGTAGTGTTAGTTATGAGAAAGATATAGCATGTGGTTTGATAATCGAATACATAGTTTAAACCAATGATATTTTTCGTAACAAAGCAAAATAAACAACCCTTCGGGTAAAATACAAATGAAAAATTATACATCACAAATGGAAAATATACAATGCAAAAGAAAATTTCTGCAGTACAGATGGAAAATATACAATACAAACGATCTTTTACAATGCAAATAAAAAAAAATTATACAATATAAATTGAAAAGATCAAATATTGCAGTGTTTGATATGTCATGTATAGTTTTGACTGTTGAACACGGTTTTTTCTTGGCATACATATTCTGAATACGGATTACTCTGTTTACCTGATCAAGGTGTAGGGCACGCGGCGGGTGTGACCAGTCAACAGAGTTGCTTGCTCCTTCTAGGTACTTGATCACACCTCTGGTGTGTCCAGGGATCTGTGTTACCCCATTTCTCGTCTTTGTATTTTCTGTACGAATTACGAGGATGAGCACTGTCCGTCACCGTAGCCCTTTCATAAATGAATAACTGAATAACACTTTCACTAAATTTTGTCTTTCATTAAAAATCAAGTTGCATTACATATGAATTGATATCAAATACGCACCCTTGAGCTTTTAAATCATTAAAGGTTGCATGCGTTTTCTGAAACACTGCGTGAAGTGCATGTATGTTGTGTGTATCAATCGTAACAACACGGCCAAAAAATATTCTGTATGCAAAAATTGGCGAAGGTCCGCCATGTTTGCACGCATTGACCTACACTGTCTTGCGCACCGCCTTCTGAGATGCACGAACTTCACATCAGCACGACTATTTTGTATGGTGGCATATTTCTTCTGACATTACTCATCAGATAATTAAGTCAACTTATCAGATTATTTTCGTTTAATTGTCAAATAATAAGTTACCATAAAAATGCTTTCACTCCCAAAATGTACCATTGAGTTAACAACATAATGACCTTACAAGTCGGTATAATGATCTGACAAGCCGACATATAGATCTGCCAAGCCTACAAAATGTTCTGAGAAGCCGACATATAGATCTGCCAAGCCTACAAAATGTTCTGAGAAGCCGGCATATAGATCTGCCAAGCCTACAAAATGTTCTGAGAAGCCGGCATATAGATCTGCCAAGTCTACAAAATGTTCTGACAAGTCGATATAATGCTCTTTTAAGTCGACTTGTAAGATGATTATATTGACTTGTTAGATAATTATGTCAAAATGTCAGATCTTTTATTCGCCTTGTCAGATTATTATGTTGACTTGTCAAATAATTATATCGACTTGTCAGATCGTAATGTTGACTTGTCAGATATAAGACGGAAAGTATATATCAGCAAATGGCATTAGCGTACCAGAATTAAAAGATAACGAGAAAATATATAGGAGAATTTTTCCCAACAAGCTTACATAATCATTTGACAAATCGACATAATTAACTGCCAAGTCGACATAATTATCGGACAAGTCCACATAATTATCTAACAGGTGATGACAGAAATATGCCACCAAAATTGTGTCTACAATTTCATTTGTAAAACGCAATTCCATTTATTCATTTGACTTTATCAACATTTTTATACCGTATTTTGTTGCTCCATAAACTTCATGATCCATATTTTCTTTAGAATTGTTAATTAAATGAATTTTATTAAATTAAATTATAAGGAGTGCTTGTACTTTTATGCAATATAAAGTAAGTTTGGACAGTGTACGCTTTTCATAAACAGCTTCACTATCCTTAATGCGTAAGCTGTCCTAGCTTACTAAATATATCGTATTTAAAATGGGTAAAAATTACTTTCATTTCTTCAATAAATGCCAAAAAAAAAAAAAGAAAGACTCGTATATGAATACCTTACAACAGACTCATATACACCACTGATACTAGCATAGTGAATTAGCCGATGATAAATAACTCTAGCGATCACGACATGTAAGTAATCTCTTTATCCGATTTGAAATTATGCACAACAAATGCACCAGAGTAGTTTAAAATTAGACCAACGCAAATCTTACAAATCTCATTAAAGTGATTGAACTACATATATTGACTCACATATTTCAACTTTAATATTTCAACATTAGCTTCGTTTAACAAAATTGTTATTGAGAGAGAGAGAGAGAGAGAGAGAGAGAGAGAGAGAGAGAGAGAGAGATTTAACGCTATTCATATGATGATAAGTTTTATTTCAATCATAAATATGATTCTCATAAATACAATGAATCAAGAGGTCTCTCCGAATCATTTAAGCCAGTCTTTTCACTATGCACACCGAGATATACAGCTACAAGCATTTAAGTCCATTAGTTTTGATAACATTATAAAATTCTAGTATCGACGTATTCGGATTCAATATTACAAAAATTACTATAAATTCATATTTTTTGTGAAAATGAAGGAAATGAGTAAGTTTCCATGGAATCAAAAACAACACGAACACATAAAATCTTATTAAAACAGACCAAGTGTAAATGTGTGCATTAATTCCCCAAATCAAAGACTGCTAGGAGACCCAGTAAGGACTTTCTCTCAACCACTGCCTGGCTCTGTAAATTACGTGATCACATTTCATCGTTTTACGACACTACATGTCAAGTTCCTTAGTCGTAAAATGCTCTATAGGATATAGACAATCTGGAGTATCTAAAATCATGAAAATAATCTAGAAAAATGCCGCATCATCACCGTCTCCACCGAAAGGGAACCCGCCGCTCGCACTTGCCCCTTGTCCAGCGTACGGTATATCCAAGGAGGCATCGTCACCCAATTGAAATCGAGGCGCAGGTGGTGGGTGCTTGAAATCGCCAGAGTCATCTGGATAATCTTCGTCCTGAATAAATAAATCTACACCCGACACGTTCCTGTTGAGCCTCTTGTCCAGGATCGGAACTGCTGCAGCAGCCCGTGGATTGGTCCTTTCGAAGTCTGGGTTTGAGTTTTTGCCTGGGTGTTTACTGGACAGCCTGATGTCACGAGTCGTTACATTCCCGCTATTGTCACCATCATCGTCATCTTCGTAATAACCTTCGTCATCGAAGTTCAAAGGTGACACTGAGTTGTTATTTTTCTTGGCGCGAGCCTTCAGAGCTGCTATTGTCGCAGCAGCCTTTCCTGTTCCTTTAAAAGCGCCACCTCGCGGTTTCCCCCTCTCACTATTTCCTCTTTGTTCTGGATCTCCAAAAGGATCATAATCTTTACTAGACAAAGTATCTTTACTTCCATTTCTTGGCATTAATTTCATCGGAATAGCGAATGGTCCTTTTCTCTTTCCAAAATTATTTATAGTGTCATCCATGTGATTATCGTCTATATCCTCGCCTCCATCTTCATTGTGGTTATAATCAGTGCCTTTATAACCATTTGGTTCGTCCTCTCCACCCTTCCGATTTTTGTTCTTGAATTTATTCATGGCATACACAACTTTTACTTTCTCTCTAAAATGCACAACATCACGTGTGTTTGTGTTGTTGTTAACCTGGCTGTCTTTTCTGTAAAAGAAAAAAAATTACAATTTTCATAATCCGGTCTATCCGATGTGGAGAAAAACATAACACATTTTAGCTAGATTTATTGAAATTGTTTTTACGAAACAAATAAACTGGAAATTTTACGAATGTGCCAACGAGTTTATTCCTTAAATTAAGTGGGGTGTGGCGGGAAAATATAATTGATACCTATCCGAGGATCCCTTACAGCAACAACACACCATAAACATCAGCATGAGAAGAAACAGAGCGCCTATAATACCCACGTATACAGTGCAGGGCATGGACTCCCAGGAAAACACAAGCATATCTGGGATAGCCTCATAGCAGTAGTACTTCGTTACTTCAGCTAAAAATGAACGTTACGAAATGCATGTCTTTAAAATTCTACTCACATTTGTTTTTGTTTCGTGTTTTTTTTTTGTTTTTTTTTTAATATTTATTTATTTATTGTTGTTTTCGAAATGAGAAACAATTGTAATAACGGCACAGGAGGTCTAGCTCTCCCACCTTCCCTCGAATTATTATGTTTCTCTCCCCTCCCTCTTTTCTCTTCCTTTCCCCTCCCGCCACTTTCAATGTTTGATCCCAGCATTTCCCCTTTCTCTCCTGTCCCTTTTCTTTCCTCTCTTTTGACCTGTCTGCCCCTACAAGTATACTCACCCGGCGCTGATGTTGTTGGACCTGAAACCAAAATTACAGCATCAGAGTATTTGAATGGCAATTCGCAAGAAAATTATATAAAGGGTAATAATCTAGGTTTATTATGTATATTAATAATAATTATTTAGTAAGTAGTAATTAGGATAACAGGAAAGCTGTGTAGAGTTTTACCCAGAGTTTTCTCAGGACACGAGGTCCGCGGTCCGTCCCCCACTGTCGTGTAGGGCAGGACGCTGATAACATACCACGTGTCATATTCCAAACCGGTAATCGTGTAAGAAAAGGTAGTGTTCGAAGAAAACACAACTTCTTGCGGATGTTGACTTTGGTATGCGTGATAAACTAATTTGTAACCTAAAATGCCAAGATGGGTTTCTTACAATGTACATACATAAATCGAATTACAACTGAATATTAGTAATGTATACATAGTACATGAGCACAATTACTTTTATTTTGAAGATTTAACAATTCCCATTTATGTTGAACAAATCGCACGATAGCCATATGGACATATTTGGTTTTATTCCAATACACTCAATCATCAATATTGGTGGGATGTTTGCTTTTGATTTGAACCATGGAAATTTTAAAGAAAACAATGTCATTGGCCTATGTTGTATTCTGATTTACTGAGTTGTAGTAAATGTAGAAATTCGATCACAACAGGACATGGTAACTAATTTTTATTTTGTAAGTGCTGCATTTAGTACTACCTCCTTTGTCGCTTTACTATAGTAGTCGTCACTGCTTAACTTTCTAACATTAATACGGCCTTCGGGAAGGGGGGGGGGGGGGCAAGAATATCTTAATTAAAGTACACTAACCCAATAATACGCCATTATGGTAGGCTCGAGCTGGTTCCGTCCACACCACAGATATCTCAGTGTAAGAGATCCCAGTCGCATTTACTGTCGGGGGTCCACCATCCGGTGCTACAGCAACAAAATACTTACTCAAAATATGCAGAAATAATTATGTGAGCTACTTTTCATACCACAAACAAAATGTCATATCTAATGATGCAAAATGCCGTTGAAATGCAGATATCAGATGCGTTTTGTCAAGCACGAAAGTAGATCTCGTACTTTCATGATTTTTTAAAACATGAACTTTGATTTATGGTCAGCGATACTAACCGTCCTCATGAGTTCTACAGGATACAGAAACGTCTGTATCATTACCACTAGACGTGTAGGAGTGCATGGTCAGCGTATATACCGCGTATTTGCCTATTCTGTAGTACGTGTAATTTTCTACGTATACACTTCCCGTGTCCACTTGCTGAAAAATGGAGGGAGAAAAAAGTCATTTCGACGATAATTTACCATTTCGCGACAAATGAAGTAAACAAGCATTTGCAGAATTGGGAAATTGGGAAAGAGTGTTTAAACCTAAATGTACAATTTATCTAAGCAGTAATATATTTGTCTTTGCTTGGAATCTGTTTCAATTAAAAGGCAATTCGCTTGCGATATCATTCTGTCTGAACCGGCTGTGTTCCGATTTAATAAGGACTTGCATATGACATTATGCATAATCGATGTCCAAATTTCAAATGCATATTTTCGTCCAAAACTCCTAAACTTGAGGCACTGAACTTACATATATTGTGACATATAGAACCCTGATTAATCAGCATGTTAGAGAATTTTGTCTTACCGGTATAATTTCAACACGAATGTTATCAGTTCTTTGGAGATTTAGATGGTATCCATCGACAGTAAACAGTCCATTTGAAGGAATGGTCCACGAAAACATCAAAGTCGAAGAATTCATAGGCGTACATGCTAGGTTGGTAGGCTCGTCTATAAAAAGGAGTGTTCAACATGAAGTAGATTAGCATTATTAAGCCAAGAATTGTCATTAAAATTATATTTACTTTCATAGACGTATTTACAAACTTTATGAACACAAAACATTGAAATTTATACAGTCATTGATCAATACTCACACAAAGCGACCGTTAAAGCAAGGGCCACTACCAATACCAACAGAGGTAATCTAATATTCACATACATTTTTCACAAAATTTGCGTATAGAAAAAGGATAGAAATGCGTAAAATGGGTGGCAACAAATGACTCCGTTTCTCTGAATACTACATCACAGATATGTCCTCATTTAACCGTCCTGGTAGAAATTCCAGTTACAGACATACATATAACACCCTATATTGCAAAGAGGTGAAATGTTCACGACTTAATTAATCCTGAGATTATAACAAAAAAACCTTGTCAAAGTTTTACTTGTAATCCCTCTTCAATATGTTCATAATTGGCAATCCTTTCGGTTAGGGAGAAATCGTCCATTGTTCCAGTTACAAAACGAGGACGTTTAAATCGCAAGTCTGCCTTTGCTCTGTGGCCGCTCTCTGGGACCTGCTTCCTGAAGAACCATCCTGGACTTACTGTTGTAAAGATTGTCTTTCATATTGTTCATTTTCCTTATTATTATTAACCTATATTAACTTGCATGTACAAAATTTTAGACTTTGCATGCAAAGTTGAAATCATTAATCTGTCACAATACAAAACTCAAGACGCGCATCAAAAACGATGGTTTGGTTCCTAGAAAATCCATGCGAAATCTGAAACGGTATTTTCACACATCTATACTTGTGTGACAAAATCCTGACACATGTAATTTACTAAATATGGCTTTTATTAATTATTTGACACATCTTTTGTGGTTAAAGTTCTGTAATATTAATGATCATTTTTGCGCCATTTCATATACACGTAACTCTGATACCTACATGATTTTGATTTCAAAAATACTGCGCGCATTAAAATACAGAATTTATCATTCTACCATTCTTAAGTAACAATGATATAAACCATGTTCTCCAGTGCGTTTTATATTTGTGGAAAGGATACATCTGTTTCTTTGCAAGAAAATGTACTTTTTCATTAAAAGATCACGGAAAGTTGTAAATCTGGAATCATCAGGATATTTCTGTATGTAACACATGTCAAAAAGATGTGAATACCCTCATTATCAAAATAAATTACAAAGTTAATTCTGAGCCCTAAGTTAGATCCATACCATACACTGTCATTAAGTGTATATATACAGTGGAACATTTGTCATGAATTGCAAAGTTCCCATAATATGACCGCAGTCCTGGATTTCTGCACAATACTTTAATGATTTCTATTTTATTCACAGACATAATATGTACAGTAGCCCAGATGTGCAACAGACCACGAATTTTCCATTAGCAACTGACAACTTAACAGCTGATACACTACGATGGAAGAGACAGAAATTTCACTGCACAACTACTTCATTTTGACATTTTATTGGCATACAGTGTGTACATTAATATTTAAAAGTGCAAAAATAAAGTTGCAGGATCTTCAATTCAATTTAATGAAGCGCATTATCCGAGTAATAGCAGCATCAGGCTAAATCTGAACCTTAGGGAGGACACACTGTCTCATGTTGTTATCTGATCACGTGACAGCATTCCCACCCTGAGAGCAGTCGCCATCTTATCTGATATACATGTATTTTCATTTAATGAAAGTGTTCCAAATTTAGCATATCATATTTCCAAAGATGTTTAAAAGTCGTTGAATATGAATCATGTGACAAGGGAGGACACACTGTCTCATGTCATATTACCATGGAGACAAGCGAGACCTTCCGCATCAACTGATGATTCGTAAACAATAAGGTCAGAGATCAAGGAAGCAAAATGGTACACAGTGGTGTGAGGACTCCTGATCCATTACATCAGACACGAAATTATTCACCTGGCTAAGAAGTTAATCTCTTTATTACAGGTCGCTTCGGAGTCCTTGTGAAGACCCTAGAAAAAGAAATTCAAACTGTGAGTGGAAATTAGCATCGTGTTTACCCTGTAATAATGAATTTCACGGACGATGTATTACTGAAGGCGTTGGATACACCTGAATATGTCTCCGTGTCAAAACTAATAAACATATCTGCAGGATATTTAGGTCCATGGCATTTTTAAGGTTTGAACTTCTCTCATTGGTCCAATGAAATGTAGTTTCTCAGAAATTCCTCGTTTTTCTCTTTTTTATTTAAATTACGAACATCTACGTAAATTAATGACTATCAAGAGGACAGAACGTTTAATCACGTGATCAAATATATGGCAGAGCGCGTCTTTACAAATGACATTGCCGAGGAACGGACCATTTATTTAGTTCATGGCCCCCGGGCCCTGCTACAATCATCTATCTCCATCACCACAGATTAGGATAAACATGTGTTGATGGACTGCGAACAATGAACAGGCCGTTATTACGTATATAAAATCCCCCTTACTGCTTTCAATATCTGGAAAAAAATACGCACGGATTAAAAATAAGAATTTGATAATGGCTGATTTTAATACTTTCCTTGTGCTTTACCTGAAATTAAGATCAACCAACAAAAAGAGACTACAGGACACCAGATATAGCATTTCATGTCAAGCGTTTCACTTTGATCTTTAATTACAGATGTCACTGCAAACTACACCTTAAATAGGTCTCCTTAATTAATCCTACCTATAGCTCTGAAGGAAATGCAGAAAACGGTTAGATTATTCAATGATGTAAAAAAAATAATATAATCCTACCGTAAAATTAAAAACAAAATTGCCATACATACATACTTACAAGTTAAATAGTTGTAGTTTTAGTCCAAGAGACAGAGAGTCCGTGTGTTGACAAATCAACAAACGAGATAAAACTTCCCCATACCATAACGAACTGTGTACCAACAGAACCATCTGCCAAATACAGTTCGCTGGAGCATGCACAAACGCGACCTGCTCGTCCGTAAAACTAACTGACCACGGTCAGAAACATAGTATATTTATAGTGGAGCCGCACCCTGGGGCATGAAGGACCCTATCTATATATCTAACTCCTAATGTACCCTGTCTAGTGAGCGGCCATGCATGTCAACACCTTGTAACAACAATAGATCTTGTTTCAATTTGTAATTTATGATACCAGGCAAAGGTTATTACAGCTAGGTTGTATGACAACTAGGGACTTGAGATATATGTAGGTAAACAGTTAGTCCAGTGCAACACAGTTATTTTGACCATCCAGAAAAAAGAAAGATACAGGTTTAGTTTATCTCGCATCTGAATTTGTCGTTAAAGCTATCGAGATCACATATTGTTTTATGACACAACTTAGCGATCAGCAGCACATTTTGATACATATGTCTTGGGTTTCCATAATTGTCAATTTCAAATGACAATTTTCAGTAACAATGAACCATTAACCTCGTAAGGCAGGTCAATCAATGAAAATTTAATCTGGAAATCGTTACCGATTTCATTGCCCCTAATTGACTTACGGTCCTGTCAATCTGTCGTCTGCGTTTAGTTTTATGGACTTCCGTTCATTGTAGACCAGTACTGAGCATGGCAGACCTGGGGAAAATGACGTTGGATGGAAGAGGACTGGCATAAATCGTAATCGAGTCATCTTGATTCTACACTATCTACATAAGTCCTTAAAAAGCTGTATGACTATAACACGAATCTGAATTGTTTCGGATTTCATGGTGTCAGCATGGTGTGCATAATTGGGGAAAATTTACAAATTGTCATATGACTGTATATGGCCATCGTAATCACGACGCACTGGATTACTGTAACACAAAGTATTTTTGTAATATATAACTTGCATTTAATCCTTCACAATACTCTATTGTATAAACTGAAACCACCGTCGCCACTCCTAACCGTTGGCCATTGATCTATTGTTACTTGCTAAGTGAAATGGTGTTCATTTGAAAAATTACGGGTTGGTTTAATACGGAACATACAAACATAATACAACCACACGTTTTCAATCTGTATTTACTATCTTTACTGTAATAAGAAATATGTGCACGGAATCGCAAAAAAATATTTTTAGAGTCTTTTATTGATTTAATATCCTTTGATGCTAGCCTGTGGAAAATGATCGATACCTATATATTTCTTTCCTAATTATACAAATATTAACGAAATGATGACATGTTTTTCTTCGTAAATTTGTGTAAAATCTACTTCTAGATTACAAAACAGGAAACTGCTTTACCGCAAAATAGTAACTAATTTATCATCTTTTAACCCCGTGGTATTATGCTTATAAGCAAGTATGTCTGGCAGTTTATTTTAATTTCATTTTTACATGCAGCTAGGATTCTTCAACGGTGAAAATACCAAACACGGTTATTAAAAGTTGGCATGTACCTAGGATGTTTTATGGTTAACTTTAAAATGCCTGAAGCAGAAGCAAGGTGCGCGCGGTCGTCCGTTTCTTGTCAAGCGTTGGCATGATAGATGTCCATTGTTGGACCAGCGGTCAATATCGCTGGACACATTCCATTATAAACCTATAAAACAATAAAAATGTGTCAAAACTATGTCATTAAGGAGCCTTAATGAATAAAGTTTTCACATGGTGGCCACTATTGCAGGCGAGGACTTCGCCGTGTTCACTGGGACGAACATGGTAGTGTTTCTTCTGCCACAAACACCACCGCCAAATTTGTTTTGGTTATTCCTTGGTCATATGCTGAGAAAAAAATTGATAGGATTTTAGTAGCTGGGAGGAGTTTACTTTTCAACAAACAAATAAAAAAATTATTATTATGAACAGGTTTGCTTAACTCGTTATAATGCAAGTTGAATTTAAGGTACAATTATCTAACCAGGGTAATTTATACAGGAAACGAATTATATCGTATTGCGGTGAATACAGAAAATTCTTTATTCAAGGAATGTGTCCAAGGTCATTTGTATTATAAGAGCAATGAAACCGATGGATGCACGGGCGAAATGGAGAAATTGTTTCCATTTTTACTACGTCCTCCATATTTCAAACAATATTTGTTTTATATATATATATATATGTGTGTGTGTGTGTGTGTGTGTGTGTATTCCAACAACACCCGAAGGTCAAATAGAAGACTTATATAAAGCACTAAAACGACCAACGACACGGTCAATTAAATAAAGTTTCGGAATTACCTGTCAAGGTGAAAGGTCACATTCACGTTACAGGTGTCTTGATCGTGAAATAGCAAAGGTTTATTACGAACAAAACAGTAGTGAACGTAGATATGCTTGGTTAATTAGACACATATTCTTTCCCTAAACTTTGAACAGAAACAATTATTTCATAATTTATATGATCCCAAAACCAACCGCACATATTAGTATCAATCACGTATTCCACTTTTTATCCTTATATAAATGTCTTCTAACAAATGCATATGTATGTGTGATTTTTACATGCGATGGACATGTACAGAGTAATTGTTTTCTTTGTTTGTTTCACGCCCCTTCGAGAATTTTTCACTCATACTAAGGCATCACCGGTTGTAGGTGAAGTACTTAGACCTATGTTTAGCGCTTAAGGCCCTACCAGTGAGGGTTCTTTAATGTACCAACGCCTGTCGTGACACGAGACCTCCGTTTTTACGGTCATATCCGAAACACCCGTGATTCTCACTTTTAAATGCCGAGCGTTTGGTGAAGGAGCAGTCGCTATCTATATTTACATCTTAGGTTTGACGCCGTCATGGCTCGAACTCACGACCTCCCGGTCACGAAGCGCTCAGTCACTGAGCTACCGTGACCAGTGACATCGAACCGGCTCGTCCTTTCATGTCATATTCCTTGAAATGCCATGCTGATGCCATAAGTATATGATTGATTGATTGATTGTTTATTGTTTTACGCCACACTCAATAATTTTTCAGTTATAAGCATAAGGTTCGTCTTTAACTCTCTATGAACACCAGATGGTAATCACGTTACAATAGTTCGTAAACATGGCGTTTTGGAATCTGGTCGATAGCTTGTTAATATTGACACCGTTCCTTGGTCATCACTCGGGATGAGTCTACGAAACGTTAGTTTTAAACCTCAGTTTTATGGCATCACGAGTCTAATAAAAACATGCTGACAAAAAGAATGAAATTTAAATCAAGAACATTTGTGGAATACACGTCCATACTTACAGAAAATGACGATTCGGTAATTCTTTCTCTCTTCTGTTAGTTCGTACAAAACAACACCCACTACAAGTATGTCCTACTGTATGACGAGATTCTGAAACATTTAAGAAAATACTTTGGTCACATATGTTGCTTGGATAAGAATAAGTTTCTTAATTCTGACATTTTAAGCTTTTACATAGAAATGACAATTACATAACACAAACGAGTAATTGAAGCACTACGCAATAATGCGATCTTAATAAGAGCTATTTGGTCGTTGTAAGTGTTCAAGAGATATTACTTCGCAAGATTTTATCTTTCGTAATTCTCAATGTTAAAAACAGAATCTACCTGGGTGCAGTGGGGGGACCAACACGGTAACGGTGTAAACTGAACACCTGTTACAATATCTATTTCTCTCGGAATAAGATTCCTATAAAAGTCATATTGAGGGGAGTATGTATTGTAACTACACGAACTTTAGCTCTGGAATTGAAATGTTTAATTGCCCTGTAATGTGTTAGATTTGTATCTTACCTGTAGAGGGGTCCGTCGTAACGGTCCAAATTTACATAAAATCGATAATTACGCCCTAATTGAAGGATCACCAGCTTCGAAAGAAACCATGTTCCATACGTAATAACTGTGTTAAAACCACATTAACTTACATCTTGTCACCTGGCTCTGGGGCATTCTAAGTCAGAGATGAATGGAACTGCCTCTGTTTAGAAACATTTTTTTCTCTCTCTCTTCGTATGTGTATGTGAAGTTGGAGCTATTTAAGGTATGTAAATTCGTTTTTAACGGACCACTGCGTACCTCGATGGGGGCAGCAGATAATATCATCGGCTACACGATGAAGGGGCATCCCTTTACAGCTGCTAACAAAGACCCGCCATTGTGAACACCAGAGGCACTTGACATACTAAACTAAATGTAGAAGATACGAACCTAACTTAGTGATACACACACTCTGTACAATAGCTGTTTTATATTTAATTAAACGTCTACTATTTCCGTGTGTACAGAAATATACGTTTACTTACTTTTCCACACACATCGATCTACAGAATTAAAAAAAAAAAAACCTGTATCCATCCAAGAAGTAAGATGGGGCAGTCTGTCATAAAAATGTCCATCTTTACACCCAGCAAACAGAAAAATGTATATACCAGTATGTTGTGCTCTTTGTATATGAGTGATAAGTAATGCGTCCTCGTTACTTGTATCTGCGATTTTAATAACTTGCGCAATAATAAACCAATTTTTTCCGCGTTGCTTCGCTTCTTCTCCCGAGACGTGTATCCTATATCGCGCCTATCAATAGATTGTTCAAACAGTTTTTACAGTATCTGTAATACCAATGTGTTCGCTTAGCCACAATAGACGAGCTATGCTCTATTTCTATTTTGCATGCTCTTTTGTTTTGTTTTGCATCAACAAATTCCCATAAGCACCTTGCTGAACAATATAAACTTGCATTAATAATGAAATGAAAATATGTGTTTTATATATCATTTACATAAAGTAACAGTTTGCCTATGTCATGTCTACACGTGTTAACTAACTTACGGTAGTTCAGCTTAAACAGAGAATAATTAATGTCATCTCTATTTTGTCAGGCAAAAATGAAAAGACTTACTATTTGCATATGTTTGTATAGCAAAATCTTGGCAACGCAGCGTTATAATCACATCGCTGTGCTGCAGCGTTACAAAAAAGAAAAAAAAACCCATAGAATCGTTACAGGAATCTGAGAAACCCAAAAGAATGTGAATTCCTCGCGAATGACATTTATCAGGCGAAATATGTACAGCAATATGAAACGCATGTGGGATCCTACGATTGTATATGTCTAAATCTAGTTATTATCTGAAATAAGGCAATGTTTTACTGATAATTTTCTTAATGTTTGGTGTGAATTAACGTACAATAACGCTGAGTATTACACATTTAATCAAATGTTCGTTTTCCTTTGTAGACAAGGCATTACAAATTCTTTGGGGGAAATATTATCTATTCATAAAAAAAATTTAAACCAAAAAGCTAATAAAAAAAGGAACAATTTATGCCACAAGAACTTGAGACCCAGTGTCATATTCAAAGTGTGGCGATATTAAATGAAACATACCTGTCACGAACAAAGTGTCGGGGATCATATTTCAACTTTTCGCGTCCCCCTCCTCTTCAAGGTACAATCCGTTTCTCATCAACACACCTGTGGGATTTTTTACCTGGCCGAAAAATGTGAAAGGAGTCACGATGATTAATTAAAACTGGACACTAACACGATAAATAGTTTTGTTTATTTTAACCAGATACCAGAGAGCATGATGTATTTTACCTCCAGGCATCGAGGAATTTTGGACGTTTCACTATCCATTTTCTTGCCTATGTACAGATGTTTTCTAAAGTTGCTATCAATACATTACGAAAAGGTTCTCACGTTATCTAATCGCGTTTACTAAAACCAAAATTTGAGATATTTAACATCAATTACTTTATGAAATTCTTTAATAGGAGTTTTCCATCGGTAATTGTACACACCTGGACAGACTGACTTCAAAAGTTTATAACTTTTCTTTATATTAATCTCTCATCGGGCAGACTGCATACCATTAAACACATATTGACTTATTGCATTCCAGTTTTGGTCAAACTTTTGTTTCGTTCTTTATCTGTAGGTAAATGTACTCCAGTGATAAGGAAGATGAACGGGCTATAAAAGGACAGCACTCTATATGTAAATAAATTTAATGTTTCAGTTTATGACAATATTGGAAGTCGCCCATAGATAAAGAAACTTTGAATGATTGCAAAGTCATAAATATATATACATCCACTAACAAAAAAAAGGGGGGGGGGGGGCGTGTTCGTGCATATACCTATACTAATCCTCTTTATGCTCAGTTTTTGTTAGGTTTGAATACAGAATTGAAGATATGACACATTTTTCTTAACCTGTTCGGATAATCGAACGAAAGAACGGACATGCAGGAGCATCGGAAGTCATCAATGTGACGTCTTGCTTCCTGAAGGGTGGCACTGTCAGAATAACTCATTCGGTGCATTTATCAAAAAGCCTGTTTTGAACAGCACAATTAATTAGATATACAATGCTACAGAGTACCTAATGAAAGATATGCGCCAACATTTAACTGGTTTTACCGCTTTCAAAGTCCAATCCATTCCCAGCCATTCAGGCCATAAAACGTATGGACGTGTTTTTATTGTCATTATTATTTTATTTATTTATTTATTTTTACCATATATACGAATTACCTAAAAGTGGGAATGAGATGAAAAGTAAGCTGGTCTAATTTTATTATTTTGACCCGGAGGTCAGATCGATTGAAGAGACATCAGTTATCGAATTTCAAATTATTACAATGACTTTTGACTTACTAGATAATCCAAATTTAAAATAACAAAAAATCGTTAGCTTTCCCTTCATATAATTCATAGATAATCAAGCTGTATATATGACCCTCAGCAGGGTTAGAATATTTAAACCCCCATAAAAAGTGAGAGGTTTTCTATACAAACACAGACAATGCTCTGAAGTATCTAACTAACCTCTCAAGAAACAGCAATTATCCTCAAGGGATATTTAAGCTACTTCAGATTATCATAAGGTCTTGTATTTTAACATATTTACCTTAAATTTGGAATGTGGAGAGACGGCCGTAATTTTCACTAAATGTCTAACTACAGAGACACACATGACACTGCAAAGTCAGAGGTAATTTTCATTCACCAACACGAATATTTGTCAGTTCATCGTATTCTGAACAGAATTGTTCCTTATGGATTCAAATTCACAACGCGAATTTCAGAGTAAACTTTTTTTTTTCATACACTGTTACAAACACTTGTGACCCCACCCAACGATTAAAAAATTCTGAATATCCGCATCGTGGATGAACCTTCAAGTTTACACTCCCTTTAAGATGTTTCATCGGGATTCCTGACCTACGCGAAAATTAGTGATTCAGAAAATACCTTATCATTCAAATTCATTCATGAATTTAAATTGAAAATGAGTAGTTAAGATTCCACAAGTGGTTATATCAGGTTCAAAAGATATCATATATTTATATCATATAACATTTACATACATTGAACAAAAATATATGTAACCATTGTCCAGGGATATGGAGTGCATGGTTTATAATAGTTTGTTGTTCTAAAACAAGAAGAATTCATAAAAGTAATATTTGATGGAACACGTGCTCTTACCAAGTGTAAACATATAAGTCTGTTTGTTTATTTACAACTTATTGGAGCATAGCAGTTACAAGTAAAACGCTATGGAATCACAGAACTTATCAATACTTCGAATCAGACTAAATGAGAACCACTTTTATTTTAATGAAAGAATTTATAATATACAATTTCAATCCACCAAATCCTTCAGATTCACCCAGAAATTTGAATTGCTATCGCATTTGATATTTTCCTTTATGAATTGTGCACTTAGCAAAATGACATACAAACACTCTTACCTGTATATAACCGTCTTTACCTGGGTACCGTACTCATACTGAGAACCGTCTTCTTCGTGCCTCATGTCCTTAATGATAAAGATGCCATTCACTTCTTGGTCTATATCAACTCTCCTGTTTCACATTCCAATTGAAAGAAAAACACAGACGCTCGTATCATATGAATGAACGCGACTGTGTAACATTTATCCGGATAAAACACATTGTCAATGTACAATAGTACAGAAATTGACACTAGACTATAATTTCATGGCAAATGTTATTGGATTTTCAATAAACTCTCGTTAAAGTCTTTAAAAAAGAAATGAAATCTGCGTTGAAAATTTCAGGTGCGATTCAGATAGAAGCCTGAGGGTACTCGAAAGACCTATATCTCAAATGTCGTAAGCATACAAACCTTAAAATTCCGGACGGCTTCTCTTATGCATAATATAAATGCCATTAACTGCTTGGCTGAGATTGTTGTATGTCACTTACAGCGTGTAATTTACCATCTAATTTACTCCAATTTGGGTCGTATCTCCTCATTCCGCTCTTCCTAAACACCAAATAACGCCGTTTACATAGTCATCATTTACCGTGGAAGAGAAAATCAAACACAGATTATGCCCGGTGATGCGCGCCGTTTTATCTGATAGAAGGAATTCTAAACTTACAGTCAATGGTTTTATCCTTTGCCACAATATTATTCAATTGATATCAAACTTCTGTATATCTTTGAACCCTATACAATAATCAGATGAAATACTAAATAAGCAAAATAATCCCAGATAGAAAATTGTCAACATGTTGAGGGTATCTATGAATGAATATAGAGGCATCTGGTAGTTCTTGACCATCAAAGTGCTTAGAATTTTGTGCATGATTAATTTTTTCCCCCATATCTGATATTCAGGTACATTCGGTATTTTCAATACGCAAGAATCAAAAGTTTCAATATATATATATATATATATATATATATATATATATATATATATATATATACAAGATCAAAAGCTATAAAATGATAACTAGGATTACATGCATTAGATTAATTGTCAAAGATTTTTACTTGGTATCTAAATGAAATATAGCCGAAGTAATCATATATGCCCCCCCCCCCCCCCTCAATGTCCACCTAACTACATAAAATTTATAATTGGAATAGCCTCCTGCAGCCACCTACCTGGATAGTTAAAAAAGAACACCTGTTTGTTGTTCAACGGGTGCATAATGGTAAAATCTTATTCAAAATAAACAATGTTGTAAAATTTCGTTCTAAAAGCATTCCATTCATTGATTTTATTCAGGAAATGTAAACCGTTGACTGGCCATGTCTCGTCTCTATAGCTAGTGAAATTTTTTGATATACATTCCTGGTTATGGAATTTATGAAATATATGTTGGATTAGATAGTTAGCATATTTTATATTTACACGTAAAGAATCTCTGGGTGTTCAATTACCGAGTACCAGGAATGCATGCATTACCAAGCCTATATATATTTCGGTTCATCAAGGTCATATCGATTTCGCCAGGTATATACTTCTGTTTATCTTGTTCCTGAAAACATTGGTAAAAATATGACAAAAATTCAGTTAACATGAGCTCTACATTGACAGCTTGGGGACATGTATCACATCCATTCTCAAACAGCTGAGACAACACATCATGACCTGCCTATAACATTAACTCAATGATACGGTTGTAATTCACAGAGAACATACATCCAATTAATGTTTATAATCATCATCATCATCACGACGACTTTACATCCACGTTTAAAGCTGACATTACTTTATTGCAGATTTTAGGTCTGATCTCATTTTAGACACAAATTTCCCGATCGCGATTCTTTATAATCAACGTGAGCTAGGGGTGATAGGTGATAAATTAAATTTAATTAATTAATAAATTAGAAAGAAATTATGATGTGAAATTGAACAATTACTTAAAAAAAAATAGAAAAGATATTCAGAAGGTGACACAGATATATCATTACGTAATCGGTATCCCCCGTAAAAACTTTATGGGTCTTGGCGTTCTTTTGAAAATGGAGTGAAAGACATTCACACTTGATTATATTGCATGTGTAATTCTCTCTTCATTTCTGAGCATATCGTAAATAGTGATTACAGGTGCTTTTCATTGAGTTTCAATGTGTTTAACTTGACATTTTTGAGCTTAATATTTCTTCTGGTCGATTTAGTTTTGTCTATTGTGTCAACATAAGCAACACTAATTAATCCTTGTATTGAATTAGCGTATTCTCATGTCATCTAATACGATAGGATATATGAAAAGTTTAACACCAGTCAAATGCATAATGACCATTTCTTATCTAACTATGCAAACACTCATCAGAAAGAAATTATGTAATAAAAAAAAAGTGTGAAAGTATTTTCAGTTTAAAAAAATACTACTCCTCCTGGGTACCTGACCCCACCTCTGGTATGTCCAGGGGTCCGTGTTTGCCCATCTTTCTTATTAGTATTTTCTATAGGACACCTCTGGTATGTCCAAGGGTCCGTGTTTGCCCATCTTTCTTATTAGTATTTTCTATAGGACACCTCTGGTATGTCCAGGGGTCCGTGTTTGCCCATCTCCCTGATTAGTATTTTCTATAGGAATTGCGAGATTGAATACTGTTAGTTAGCCTTTTCACATAGCTATAAGTTACAACATCTTGCCTCAGAATAAAAAAAAACCCATAGAATATGGAGGTGATGAACTACTGAATTACTGGCCAAGAAATAAAATCTCAGGTTGATGGTACAAATATTTCTAATAAACCAGTGTTGCGTTTGAAATAAGATATCACCAAAGTTAACGAATTATTTACTGCCACCGAATTCCTTTATTATTTGAGTAATAAATCATTAAATGAAATGCATATATAGAGAAATAAATATGAACGAGAAAATCGTACTAGAATTGCAAAATCATGTAGATTTATAGATATGGGTCATATAGCTCACCTGAGATACTGATTTTTTTCCATTAAAAGGTTACACCCCAATTACTAGTATATCCCTATTGTGACCCCATTATAGACCCAGCGGTCATGATGTGAACAAAGTATACATATCGATTTGATATACCGTTCCGGTTCTTAGGAACGAAATTCTAAAAAGAATATTTGTATATATTCATATGTAAAACTTTTTTTTTTCCGAAAACCATTTTTGCCCAAAGGTCGCAATGTGAACAAATCTAAATCTATACTACGTGAGGATGTTTGCAAATCATTTTGATGTGATTTTACCCTTCTGGTTATTGAGAAGAAGATTGTTGAAAACAATTCGCTATGTATTGTTCTTGAACCGAAATTTAAAAAAAAACCAACGTGATCCCATCCTGGCTTCAGGGATAATCATCGAACATGTCTGAATTTTCATAATATATTAGAAAGCTTTTATAGATATGCAAGTTATGGTTCTTTTGGTTTGGTAGTTCTTGAGAAGATTGTAAAATTTCGGACCCTGTTTTCATTATTGGTGCTTTATTTTGATAAATTTGATACCTACTTCATCCAAAGATCTTCTGCAAATTGGTTGTGTGGGTCTTTTAGAAGAAGTTAAAAATGTTAAAAATTTACGCAGACAACGTGCGACGGACAATTTTGATCTGGGCAGCTTTATGTTGATTTCGGCTCAGGAGAACTGAAACCCCTTTCGCAAC